>OZ014566.1:3179750-3779750 GCA_963966155.1 Clivina fossor
CAAAACAAATACTTTATATATAATCACTTCTACAAATTAGTTTTTCATAATTTTCCATACTCTATATATATTACTAGAGATTTCCAATAATTTTTTAGTAATTGTTTTAGATATATTACTATCTAATTCTGTAAAGTTTTAGCAATGTTGCTAATACTATATTATAACCACTAGAAACGAATGTAACAGCTCTTATTGATTTTCTTTTAATATTATTGGTTAATATTTGTAAACGACGTCACTAGGACTAACAATTTTGTTACAACTGTAAAAATTTAATATACATATGTTTATGTAATTTTACATAAATATTAAGAGTAAAATAGCAGCTTTTTGTAATTTTTACTGTGATAATTGAAGTAAAAAGACATTTATAGAATATGTAAATTTACTCCATAAATTTTTTACAGTGCAGGATTGAGGTAAATATCATTTATTTACTCAATTCTCTCCACAAAACTCATCGAATTAACATCATATCGGACCATTTCAAACTGCATTTGTGTCTCTTCTTGCTGGACTGTACTTCGAGATCCCATCGTAAGCAATCAAGTTCATCATCGGCTTTTTTCAGGTAGCCGAATGCGCCTGGTAGACTTGCTTCTGCCTCGCGGCAAGACAACTTCTTCGTTCCGCTCCTTTCCATCCCACCAAACGCAACTCTGACTTCTTATACGTTGAAGTCGTACGCCAGACCCGTGGCCACGATGTGCCTACACAGCTTCGGCTTCCACGCGGCCACGACGTTTTAATTCATTCATAAAACGGTTTTGCTCGATGGTTTCCCGTTTCCCCCTTGCGTTGCAATCCACCAGGTTCCATAACTGTATGGACTAGCGTTGTATGTGTGCACGGTTGATTGGTGATTGTGTTGTTGTCTTTGTTGCATTGCGCGGGAATTGACCGTGATTTTGACCTCGGCACACGGTGACTCGTTTGCTACATGTTAGGTTGCTGCTTGTACGCTCTTGAAGATTTATAAGATGGAATTGTTCTTTAAGTAGATTTGGATTTATTCACATGATTAACATATAATTATAGAATAGATTTTTTAAATATACATTTGATTTTCATATAAATAATTTTTAATCAAAAAAACTAAGTTAATTATTAATACAAAAAACTGTCTTAGGATAGAATTCTGTTAATTATTTATATAAAATTGACGTTTCGACGAAACTGAATGCTCGTTTTCATCAGGTCAAAATTTATAAAGATGAGCGTTCAGTTTCGTTGAAATGTTGTTTTTGTATAAATAATTAACAACATTTTATTTTAAAACACTTTTTATATTAATACAATGAGTTCTAAAAATATTTTACTATGTTACCTCAATTGTGAGTGAATGTTTCCAAGTAGTAGAAATAGAAGATCATGTATGACAAAGTGTCAGATGAATGTGGATGAAACTAGAGTTGCTTGCCTGAAAAGGAATGTTTGCAGAAAACTAATTTCGGGATAGTGGAAAGAGTTTGTAACACACCCTTTTGGGTATACATAGCGTGATTATGTATGTATGTATACAAAAAAAATTGGAAACTATTGCCATAATTATATATACATAATAGTGGGCGTCTAAAAAAGTGTGTCATATTATCACATTACAAACAAAAAACTAATTCAATGAAAACTATTCAAGCGAATCTAAAATATTTGTAAAACCAGTTACATTATAAAATATAGTAGGCGTTGATTTTCATATTACAATCACAAACAAAAAAAATCTATTAAACTCACAAGTAATCAGTACAAAATAAACCAAGTGTCAAGGGATCTACACTTTGATTTTCTTCTTTTTTTTATAACGAATCTTTTAACAAAAGACTGTCTGCAGTCAACCTTTATTTCCTGCCCTGTTTAGTGATACGTAAAGATTTGAAGAAAACGTACGTCGTAGATAACTTTTTCTTGGCTATATCTTGGTCATCCGGATATTCGTTATACCTTTTCAATTCTATCCGCGATAACTTGATTTTACTTTTTTATTTAATTTTTTTTTTTCTTGAAGTTTTCTCATAGTATTACAGCAATTTTCTTTAAATATTTTTATGTCTTTATCTTAGATAGATATTATAAATAATTTGTAAGTAGAAGGGGTTCAAGTATCTAGTTACAGTAAAATAATATTTAGTTGTAGAACATGATTTGTAACTGCTGGGAACAATAGAATTACAATCTTTTTTTGCTGTAATTTCTTTCTTAGATTGCTTAATTTCATTTAATAAATAAAGCCAGGAACAAAGTATATGGCATTATATTTCTTGCAATTGTTACAAAGATACCTATATATTTTAATGAAACGTTTTCTGATAATAATTTTATTTTAATTATTACATTGCTTTTAAACTAGGCTTTATATAAGGACAGTATTATTTAAAGAATTTTATTGTTAAAATAATATAAATAAATATTGCTTTAGCTTGTTTTATTTTATATTTGCAAGAAATAGATCTTTTTATGAATTAAAATTCGAATGTAAACATACTTTTAATTTGTAAATTTGATTTTCATAACAAAAATATTTTTTCTAATTATTCCATGTTTTGACAAAAATCACATTGACACATTTGTCAATGTGATGATTGTCTGTGATATAAAATAAGTGATTAATAAAAACCAAGAATTTAAAAAAGAATTATATCTAATATATTAATATTTTATTTATAATGAACACAAAATCTAGTAAAAATTTTAATCTGTAAATAGTTTTTCTTTATAATTATGAAATACAATTTTAATTTCTATTTCTACAACAACAAACTTTTATAACTAATCTGACATTGGCATGAAGACGGTAAAAATAATCAAAACTAGTCGTTAGAAATCAATAATAAACGAAAATAAAACGGCTATAGGTTGTATTTCTGCATTAATATTTATTAAAAATCGGCGTTTCGACGTACTCAACATATATCTTCATCAGGAAAAATGATATAAATGATGAGGACGTACGTTATTAATAAATATTAATACAGAACTACAACCGAAAGCCGTTTTATTTTAATATAATGAGTTAATTTACATTTAAATATTTTTTTTAGTTTACGAAACATTGGAATTTAAACCATTCGGTCTATATAAATTAGAAAAAATTTTAACGTATAAAGTTAATTTTAAAAAGTTCTTATTAACATTAACATAATTTTAATTTAAATGTAATACATTTGTATTTTTTGAAATATGAATATTCATTACATTCTTTAACTGAAATGAAATATATATATATATATATATATATATATATATATATATATATATATAAATGTATTTATTATATACGAATATATTGTAGAATGTTTACAAGAGAACTAATAATAAAGTAGTTTCAGTGTATATGCAATTTATACGCAAACAATATATGAAAACATTTCACAATCCAATTAAACTTGAGATAACCAGTGAAGCAAAACGAAACTAGAGATAAAAATTAATAATTCAACATGGAAATGATATGTTTCGTAACAGTAACCAATTGTAAATATTACTTACATATTTACCGTATGGTAAAAAAACAATACAATATGTCAAGTGTATGAAATAAAAATAAAATTGGATTATAAAGTAAAAAATAACTACGAGATATTGAATTTCTGTTAGATATTTGAGTTTTTCTTATCACATGACAAGAAAAATTAGTCGAAATATATCTTGTTTGATCACAATCACAATATTTTTATGTCCCATTGTTTATCAGATTCAATTGTAATTTGTTCATTTATATATAATCTATATATATATATATATATATATATATATATATATATACATATATATATATATATATATCATCTTTGTGTATTAATTCATTGATGATATACCAAGGTGCATCTATTATTTGATGTAATAATTTTATTTTGAAATCTTTGTATAATGTTTATGTGAAAAATAATAATAATTGAAAATGCTTTTGTACTGTCAACCAATAATAATTTTCACAATATATTACGTTGAATTTCAATAAAATATTTCTGTATTTACGAAATACATAGATTTCACTGTCGCTTTGTGATATAAATAACGCAGAATCAAAGTCAGTAGAGTCGACGTTCTTTCCAATTTCAAACAATAAAATACTGCTCTAGTTTTGCAAAAAGGACGTACTAGTATGTACTGTCACTTACAAAGATGTATAGCACACTGAAACTTTTCATATTTTTCAATTTTTAAAAGTTTTGCAAGACTGTTGCGCTGCTTACCACCGATGTACTCAAATTTTCTATTTTAAAGCAGCCCTAACATTTTCACTTCACTATTATATATATATATATATATATATATATATATATATATATATATATATATATATATATATATAATAAATAAGAAAGATTGTAATATTGGTAAAAATGTTGTGGAAAAAAGTAAAAATGTTTTAGGTTATTAATACAGAACTTGAACCTAAAGCAGTTTTATTTTATGTAATGAGTTCTGAAAGATTTTTTACTATATTATATCATAACAGTTTTTCTAATGTTTATTTATTAATTTAAACTTAGATAAATGGTTTTTAATAATACTCATTTTTGAAAAAATTCACTACAATTTATTACGTCAACAGACTTAAGTTTCGGCTCGCACCATTGTCAGTGTTATAATGAAAATAAAATACAAATTCAGACACAATATCAGAGTTACAATAATCAGATACATTGTTGATGATTATATCTATACATTACAATACATATGTGAGTTACAATAATCATCAACAATGTATCTGATTATTGTAACTCTGATATATATATATATATATATATATATATAAGTCTGAATTTGTATTTTATTTTCATTATAACACTGACAATGGAGCGAGCCGAAACTTAAGTCTGTTGACGAAATAAATTTTAGTGAAATTTTGCAAAAATGAGTATTATTAAAAACCTTTTATCTATCAAAGAGTTTCACAAAGTTAAACTGTCGACCATTAATTATATTAATTTAAACTTATTTTGTTATTAGAAAAAATTTATATTTTTTAATTTAAATTAAAGATTTACTAACACTTTTAATTTTCTATATAGTATATATATATTTGAAAGTAATTGTGATCAAATATTTTTACAATATATTTTTTTAAATATACCCAAATATAATAAAATAGTTTTATTTATTATAGTTTTCCGAAAATAACAATAAAAAAAAAGAACAAACAATATTATGTAAAAATTATTCATTAATGTAATGTTTAGACATTATATTGTGGGTGGTAGCAGCGACAGAGAATGGGTTTATTCACATTTCTTTATGAATTTTACAACTACGGCCCACCTACATGACTACAATAACACTGAATTTATTGATATGTTCTTTTATTTTAGCTTAGCTGATTTACCGTTAGATACCTTAAAAATGGGAATGAATTGACGCGATTAATTTTTGAAACAAATTGTTGGATTTCCAATGTTGCATGTTAATTTTTTCTCTTGTTTTGTTTTTTTCGAATAATATTATAATTTATTTGTCGCCTAATAAAGATATAAAATAATTAATTTTATTTATACTATTTATTATTGTTAATATATACTTATTGTGAACGACAATGATTTTAAATAATTTGATATTTTTTCTACAATGTAATAAATGATACAATTAAAATTACATTTTTAATGTAAGTATTTTGAATTTTACCTTGTGCAGGCCCAGGTCTTTGTAACGTCTAAATTACTATGAAACTTAAATGCATCTACTAGTTGATGGTCTGAGTTGCCGAATCTAAGTTAATTATTAAAAAAAAATTACTTATTATGTAAATTTGTGCTTACAGAATTTTTATTTTTATTTCATAAATTTTAAGTAGCAATACATTTAGCCGAGTGATATTATTGAATAATTAATAGTTATTAAAAATAAATTAGAAATTACGCTGTTGCACAACATTCGTAAGAAAATTTTTGATAAGAGAAGCAATAGAAATTTACAAAAATAACATCAATCAGTGCTCAGGTACTGATTTAAATAAAATTTGGCTTTCTTTAATTTATAATTTATAAATTTTTAATCTAGTTACTTTTTTATCTAGTATATAACTTGTTTCTATATTTTTTTCGTTTATTATTTATGTCATTTATATATTTTTTTGTGATGATATACGTGAAGTATAAAAATTAAAATTCGTAATAATAATTTAAAAAATTGAAATAATAAAATTTGATTTTTTGACTGACACTATATCTATAATTTTATTAGCAACATATATCTTAAAATTTTGGAGAGATTTAAAAAAAAATGTATTTTTTATTGAATTAAATAAAATAATTTGGTATACTGAATATAATGACCCAAATAACACCGAGTAAAAGCAATTTTATTTTCAAATTTCTACATAAATATATCCCACCCGACTTGTAACTGGATAGACAATAAAATGAGAATGCCGTTAGGTTAAATTTCAGTATTTCATAAAGTATGCAAAAGCTGTACGAGTTACTAACAGCCATATAAGTAATTCAAAAGCAAATTTTGTAGTGAAAGCAAATAAAAGTGTAAGGTATATAGAGTAGACGCGCGGAGTAACACAATGAAATGGCGACAAACAAATATTTCCAACTTCAGGTTTGTCTTTTGGGTAACGAATGACTCATTTACATTCAATTTCGAGACATTTAAACCAGTTTCCCGAAAGTCTCTTGCAATTCTAATCTAACTAGCATTGTTCGGCCCGGGTGTTAAAATAAAACGATTCCGATGAAGAAATCTCATTTGAAATTTGGTTTTAAACGATTTTGCGATGCATATTACATACATACCCCTACAAAAGCGAAAAGTTAATTTTGCATAGACTTGCGGCGACATTTATATTAGAATAACTTAATTTTAAAATAACAAAAAGAAAAAGAAACAGTGTATTTACTATTTTCTTTAATGAATAAATGTTTTATTACATAGATACACAATTACGTCATGTGCCCAAAAGGGTGTGGCAGAAACTCTTTCCACTATTTCCACTATTTTGCTTCATCCACATTTATAATACATAGAAATACATGCTTTTCTATTCCTAACACTTTGAAACATTTACAGTAAGACGTTTATTTGTAGACGTATACTTACAATGTAACAATATCATTCACATAAATTCTTTTAACCAAACGTTCATTAGACATTCGCTCAAGATGACCGAACCATCTTAACTAACATCAACTTTTGCAACATTTTGCCAATTTCACTCTCTTCATACACTAATCTATTTCGTACTTGATTCCTTCTGGTTACAACACATGCCTAGTACTTTTTAATTTAGCTATTTTGTTTAAAGATTTTTACAGTTATCTAAAAATTTAGATACTTTTGAATAAAACTCTATAAATTTAATATGTGCAGTGAAGTAAAAAGCTTTAGAATAAATTTTACATTAGTGGTAAAATAAAAAAAGCTTTATAATTAAGTTCTGTAATATATTTTATTTTTTCCTGATGATGATATACGTAGAGTATTTATTTTAAATAAAATATAAACAGAACTTAATCTTCAAGCTTTTTTAATATACTACTATGTTTACATTAGTGTAGTTTTATAAGATTAAAAAAAAAAATTAGATTACAATGTAAGTGGTGTAGGGATAAAAATATAACAGTATTTTGACTTGTTATGTGTATCCATGACAAATAGCTGTTAGAATGTTTGAAAACATTAGACAAATATAGTAGGGCGTATTAGAATTTTTATGAATTCATATATGAAACTGTTATGAAAGCTCACGTACGGCATATCAATCCAAATTTTCCTGCTTCGAGGCAACATTTATGATGTATGAGGTACCCAAAGCGTGCCACATAAATAAAAACCTCAATGATGAATACGTTAACTTGAAACTCTGCATGCACCCAGCTACCAATACCTACTATCTCGTATATCTGAGAGATTTCCTATATTAGATCAGAACCTATATGTACCTGATCAATCTAATCTGATTGTATCCTGTCAAAAGAAAACTAAAACTATCGCGGGACGGTTCAAGGCTACCGAGAGATCAGATGCTGAGAGAAAATAATGATCCCCACCGCGCCTGATCGCCCCCCCTCTAGCGGCCGGCTAGGGGAGGCCCGAGCACTGGAGCTTTGCATCTGCGCGTACAGTGTGGAATCAGCCAGTGTACTGTGCGTATGCTGTTCGTCTGCGCGTCCCGTACGACAAACATTTTGCCTGGCCTCCTCAGTACTGTGATGGTAGTGACCGACTTTACAGCACCCTAACTGCCCCCATACATTCTTAAAGTTTTCTTCTAATTAGTGGCGGTACAAACAAATCGGACTTACACACGTGCAATGTGCTACATGTATCCAAAGCGAAAGAACAAGATCAAACCTAACACTTCCTGCTAAAGCTGCTCGCCCGTAAATCGTGCTAATTTTGTTTGGTAAATAATCTAGTGATCATGTGTGTTTTTTCACTGTGAAATTGACAAGTGCTGTGACTGGTGACTGCTTCAAACTGCTGGTGCCAAATCGCTGTACAAATTGGGCGATTTTCATTGATGATGTTTTGTTTATAATTGATAACTTGGTGCAGTGTATTATAACATCGACGTTATAGTGTGCAAAATGTTTGGATTACTCGTCACTATAGGTAAGTTCTATTTACCACATTAACGTAAATTCTGGACCCCGAATTGCGAGGGGGAGGGGGCTGTAAACCAAGATGATTTAAACACTAAAAAGTACTATATATTGCAATAAATAAAGAATATTCTACTAAATTGTTATGTTTAGAAATATTTTATAAAAGAATTTGTACAAAATATTGACGCTAATTAAATATATTTATTTTTTCTGTCTATATTGCAAGACGTCACGGTATTATAATTTTTTTTTTTTTGATAAATTTATACCCTAATTTTTACAGAATTTGAATAGTTGTCTATTTAAAGGATAAAATACAAAAATTTATTAAAAATTATGTATTTATTAGTACTATATTTAGGGGGGGGGGTCTTTTTTAAAGTTTTGCAGTGGTCTACGCCACTGATCTGCCACTAGCTAATTTGATCGGGGGCCAAATTTCTTGAGTTTGTTGAGGAATGAAAAAAAAAAGTTCTCGAAGGGTCAGGAAATTGGCTGCGAGTATTTTTTTCGCGCTTCCGAACTTATTACCGTAGCCAACTAGAGCATGAATATCGATAATTTTATTTTCGAGACGGGGCTTTGCTTCTCAAAAAATAGGGGACTTTTCTTCGGGTGCACGACGGTGTGTGTTAGTTTAAAGTATTCATGATATTGCTCAGCGACCAGGAAAATAAAATTTCAATAGCCTCAGCCGTCCGCAGGCGGCACAGTCAGTCAGTCACTTTAGTGGCGTGCAAACATATCCCTTGGGCAACGCTTCAAATTAGTGTAAATATGGACATTTCGCCTAGATGACCAAACAACCGGGCCGCCATCAAGTGGCAAAAAGCAACTAGCCAAATGTATAAACGAGCCCACACACTTATCTACCTTTCTGTTCACTGTAACATTCTACCTTCATTTATTCACATACGCGCACATACATACACCTAGTTTCTATTAACTAACTACCATTTGTTTTACTTAACCCAACGTAAATGACTTTTACAACTCGCTCGCCAGGCAATATACTTAGAATTTAATTTCAAGACTTGGACTATTTTTCTACACTTTGTTTCATTTTGTATCTTATTACCATCATTTAATCAAATAATTTAATCTTATTTTCTTCAAATGTATTTAAATTAAACAATTCTCCATTTCGCTTTTAAAAACCTTGTTACTCGATATAAAAAAAAAAGTTTTAGGTTTATTTATTTTATTTATGTATAATGATACATATTGAATTTTAATACAAAATTAAACAAAGCTGTAACCTAAAGCTTTTTTATTTTAATATAACACGTTTTGAAAGTTCTGATTTACAACAAACTAGATAAAAAAAACTTCATATAATACAATATAAACGAAAAATGTTTTGTACTTCTATTATAAGTTTATTTTAGCGTTGACCATCACTTCCTCATTTAATGGTTGAAACAAAAACCTCCTATTGACATTATCAGGTTGAAGCTGGAAACAAAAGATAAAAAGATACGATACGTCGCTTTGCGATATTACGTACTTTGATACACACACATAGAACGCTGAAAATGAGTTGGCAGTTGACAGGATAAAAACAGCGGGTTGTTAGCAATACCCTCCACTGCCGCGGCCACATAACTAAGCTCTGTCGGCGCTAGGGGTAGGCGAACAAGTGGAATGGGGTTGTATCACGTATCATTTGCTCAACGCAGATGACCTGTGACGCTAGCGAACGATGTTGGATTGCATATGAGCGTAGGCGCGCAAGCTGTTTTATTATTACACGGCTCGCTTTTGAGATTCGATACAAATTTATGCGTTCATATCGATTTGATACCGGATATTAAAAATGTTTATATGGAAAATATTTTTAATATATATTTTATTGTTTAATATAATAATAGTAAATACATCAGAATTATTGAGAATGTTCTTTGAGAAGTACTCAAATTTAATATATTTTTTTTTAAATTACATACAGAATATAGATACTTGTATACATTGTCGGAAGTCTTATATCTTCGACACACGACCAAACTTAATGATCATTAAGCTATATTCATTACTGCGATTTTAGCAGTAGCAGTACAGCCATTACAGCGTCTTTACTTTACTGCTATAGTTAAAATCACAGTGGTAAATGTAGCTTAATGAATTTGGTGGTGAGTCAAAGGTATTATTTTCCATCTCGTTTTTACACATTTTTAAGATAAATACACTTGACCGTCTAGTCATGTTTGGCGCTGCCCCTAGTGATACGTCTAGTAACTAACTATTGTATAATAATGTTACATTATTGTACTATTAATATAATGATCTCCGTATACATAGGCATATACAATCACGCCATGTACCCAAAAGGATGTGGCAGAATTTTTTTTACTATCCCAATATCAGTTTTGTCCAAACATTCTTATTCAGACAAGCAACTTTAGCTTCATCTACATTTATGATACCTCTCATAAATGCTCTTTTATTCCTGCTATTTGGAAATTTTTGTTTATGTAAAATACCACTCCCAACTACTATTCGTACGTCCACGCAAACATATACTTTCGTATTACGTACTAGTTTAAATGGACACTAAACAAATTTTGAATGCTTTTCTCAAGCAAGTTTCGACGTCTAGTCATCCAAACAATATACGTAATTCAAACTGAGCAGCCCGAGTGTACAATTGGCGGAAAACTTACGAAATTAGATTTTCTGATTTGAATCTGTTCTTGAAACGGGGTGGGCTAGCGCGCGCACAGGCGTTCTCCTTTACTAATCATGAGTTAATAAGTGTTTTCATAGCCTCAATTCATTACCAGCCTTGAGGGCTCGCTCCCCGTAATAAACGACAATAATACGGCGAGTGCCTCTTACTAAAGACGATTAATACGAGGAGAATTTATCGAAGTTTCCAGTTGGAAATTAATTATGTCCAGTCACACATTTCAACATTCCTGAAATGGCTATAGCTATTGCCCGAAACTTGACTGAATGAATGTTATTTCATAAACTATTCCAGTTTATTTTCAACTTTTGACTTTATTGTTTTATGTTAATTTTGCTGGAGTTTATACATATTACATAATACATGTTAATGATTGCAGTGTTACATTTTTTTTTAAACAAAATTTTATACATTTTTGTATTTTTTTTATTAAAACGTATGTATATTTCTAAATTTAGGTATATTATTGTTATCAGGGGTGTGGAGTCGACAAAAAATCGATCGAACTACGATTCTAGTTCGATAATATTTTTATGTTTTATCATATTAAATAAACTACGTTTCGTAATTATAATATTAAATAGTAAACTTATAAAACATTCATAAAAATAAATGTTGCAAATGCAGTGAGATTAATTTTTTATTTATCTGTAATATCGTATTTAAAATGTTTTATATATATATATATATATATATATATATATATATATATATATTTATATATATATATATATATATATATATATATATATATTTACTTATATTGTTTTTTATTTTGTTTATTAGTTTCACTTTTAGTTTATTTGAATTCTATTTTATGACTAGCAAATGAATGAATGAATGAACTATATATTATCAGCATCTAATTTTACATTTAATTTAATTAAGCCCTTAAAATGTATAAATAATAATACAAAATTAGTAGAAAATGATTTTTTTTTATAATTTAATTTTGTTAAAAAATAACGAAATTTTTAACAACAAAATCAAATTAAGAGAATTTATAATCATTTACTTAATATTTCAATCTAATTGAAAGAAAAATCTAAATTATACGAAATAGAAACTTTAAACTAGGAAAACTGCTGTAAAAACACTCAAGAAAATAGTTATTAAAAAAAGCTAAGATGGCTGGTTGTTTAAAGAAATAATTATAAATGCATTTATAAAATAAGAATTCTCTTTTCCAACTTGACGATTAGCATAAGTTTTTTTTTTCGTGACACACAAATACAACAACAACCAACATCCCAGGCTAAGAAAATTGTGAAACAAACTTTTTTCTTTTGAATTCATTAATAAATTCTTCGTTTAAAAGTTCGAGGATATAAAATATGTTGGAAATAAAAACTTTAGAAAAATCCATCGTATTCGGTACCGGGTTTTCCCATCTCATACTTATTTCTTATATTTGCACGGTAGCGCGTATTCCGGAAGATATGGTAATAAGACTGAGAATAATACTATAAAATTTTAAATTGTATGCGTAGGGAAAGAGAAAGAGAGAGAGAGAGAGAGGGGAGAATACCGGTAAGAAACAGTTTAGTAGAAAATGTGCAGTTTCTTATTTCATACGAGCGGTATTCGTTTTGCTTGGACGCCCCCCCACTTGCGGGAACAAAACAAAATAATACCTTAGCCACCCGTGTGTTCGTTTGTGAATTGCGGATTCTCTAAATAAAACTACGTCTTCCTGCTTCCCTACAGACTATTCGAAAAACATTGACTAGTTTTTTTTACATCATTTATAGGATCAATTTTGATTAAAGGTATTTTAATTTTTATATTTAAATGAACACTTTTGTAGGGTTAGGTAAATTTTGAAATAAATTATAAAATATAAGAGTAAATAATTTTTCATTTATTGTAATTTGAATGGGTAGTTTTGATAGTTAGTTATTTATTTAGAAATAATTAGATGTGTGTGTAGTCGACAACTGTTTATTTTATGTCACTAATTTCGAAAGTAATTTTAATCTTGTTTTTTTTTATATATTCTATTAAATTTATAGTAATTTTTGTTCATTTTACTTTTATGTATGATTCCATTTAAATCAATTTGTATTGTACTTATAAAAGAGCCGGAAAACAAAAAAACAAAACAGTAAATACAGTTTTTATATTCACTTTAAAAATGAAATTGAGTGTTTTATTTGAATTGAATATAAGTACATTTAACTTCAACTAGATTTGAATAACAATTACCATATTAAATGAAACAACGATATAGAAATACATATACAAACTTAATTATTATAATCAAATTAAAAAACTTATATGAAATGAAATAGAATACAAAGTAAGGGAAGAGGAAAAAAAAAAGAAAGAAAAAAGTACTTAGTTAAATATGT
The DNA here is from genome assembly GCA_963966155.1 of Clivina fossor. Lineage (NCBI taxonomy): Eukaryota > Metazoa > Arthropoda > Insecta > Coleoptera > Carabidae > Clivina > Clivina fossor. Next base: position 3,193,343 of record OZ014566.1, read on the forward strand.
ATAAGTAGTCGTTAGAAATTCACTAACTACAAATGCAGCAGCCAAGGAAAGACAATAGAGTTAGTTCCCAGAGAGTTGAAACACAGCTAGGGAACATGTATATGTATAAAGGTGCATACATATAAAATGAAAATACAATTCAGACTATATAAGTAAAAGGTAAGGACTGTTGGGACTTTTCGCTTTAACTGAAACACATACACAGACACACACACACACACACCTGTTTTACTATTGTATTTCTATCAAGAAAGCTATTGGATTCTTATAAGAAACTATTGCGTATTTATCATTAAAACTATGATCATTTTCAAAGAATAAAAAGCTTCAGGATTAAGTTCCGTAAATATTAATGTCAAAAGATAAATTTTTGTTCTTGGATCCTAAACGCGTTAACAAATAATTAATTAAGTTCTGTATATATTTTATTTAAAAATCGACGTTCCGATATACTCTACATACATATATCATTAGGAAAAATATACAAATGACATGAATAATAAACAAACAAAATATAGAAATAAGTTGGTACTAAAGTAACTAAATTAAAAAAAAATATTAATTAATAATTAAAGGAATCTTTATTATCAATGCTTTGGAAAGTATAAAAATACTTAAATACGACGATATAAATTTACAAATGTGTTCAAAAATTGTTAGTCGTATATAAAGTTTTGTCGTTATCATAACTCAAATACATTGTATTTATACGAACCACTAAAGTAAGTAGATAAAAATAATTAACGTAAAATTTACAAACTGAAATTTAATGTAAAGGATTACGTCACATATCATTTAAATTATTTAATTCAAATAGATTTTATATGCAGCTTTAATTGCAATTCGATATTCAACGAAACTCATTTGTATTTAAATAATTTATTAAGATATTGAACAATATTAATCAATAAATCATATACAGCTTTGAATTTGACAAATATTTTATAAGTTTATTATCATTTTCTCTAATAAGGGTAGTGGTACAGTAAGCTTAGCTTCCGAAATACATATTTAGCTTTTTTAAATTTATTATTTGTCGTTCAAAGGAAATTATTTTTTTTTATCATCAATATTATAATCAGTACTGTATCAAATGAAAACTTGAATTAGAGTTTTTACGTTAGAAAATGTTCTGAATGTACAGTAGATGAAACTAAAGTTGCTTGTCTGGATAGGGATATTTGGAGAAAGCTGATTTCAGAAGCGTTTGTAACACACCCTTTTGGGTACATGGCGTGATTGTGTATGTATGTAACTATGTATTAATTCGACTACATATATGTTTAAAATCTTAAATATATAGAGCTTTATATTTTGTGTTGGAATTACAGAAACTAATATACTGAAAATATATTAAGGTAATAGCAAAGTTTCGAGATAAAATATAAATTGAAAACTGTATATAAGTAATAAATAATCCAATGTAAACCTTATGTATTCTATATATTATATTTCCCGTTTTAATTTCGATAGCGCAAGGCTAGGATGGCACACGGCGCGGCGCGCGTTACGTTAACGTTAAAAATAATGGTGTTGATACAAAACTTATAACTTCGCCCGCAATTGAGGGTGGGCAAAATTCACATTTAGGGATTTTGTTATAAGTGATTTACGATCTTCCCCCAAAAGAACTAATCTTTGTTTATATATTCACAGGCATCGAATTCTTGCTGGTTTTCGTATATTTCACGAATGAACCGGGTTTGGTCAAAAAGTAATGTCTTGGTACTTATATATCCGCTTACTTAGTAATTAAACGATTATATTGGAACTATTATTTAGTGTCTATCGAGACTACTTTGTAATCTGGTGTACAAATTAATCAAAAGCTTTTTAAAATAAATAACTTATAGTTCATTAAGAGGATGGGCAATAAATAGGTGTTTAATATAAAACAAAATATGGTTAGGGAAATACGCAATAACTTTTTTACTATTTATAATTTTTTTTTAAGCAGATAAATCTGCTATTGCTGAATATGCTTTAAAATATCATGATGTAAAATTTGAAGATAATAATTAATATTAGTAACAGACAGGGCCGGATTAACCTTTTGTGGGGCCCTAGACATTTTTTTTTCCGGGCCCCCACGGGGCTGAGGATAATTAGAATTAAACTTTCACCAATTAACAAAAAAAAAAAAAATAGGACATTATTGCGTAAAAATACATAAAAATGAAATTTGACCGACTGCAGGCCGGGCCCTTTGTATGCGGGCCCTAGACATTTGTCTTTTTTGTCTAGGCCATAATCCGGCCCTGGTAACAGATTAATAAGAGAAGCAATATAGATTTATAAAGAAAAGAATCACTGTGAAGGCACTGAGTTAAATAATATTTGGCTTCCATTAATTAAAAATCTATAATTCTTCTGGTTTTGTTACTTATATATTACCTAGTAACTTGTTGCTATGTACTGTTATTTACTTTGATGTCATTGATAAATTTTAACCTGAAGACGAACGTTAAGTTTCGTCGAAACGTCGTTTTATACAATAATTAAACAGAATCTAATTCTAAAACAGTATGTATTTAATATTTTAAAATTTTAGAAACGAGCTTGTAGTTGAGCAGCTTATTCTAAGGCGACAAATTAAAATATTTTGCAAATTTATTTTTTTTATATTGTTTTTATTATGTTAAATACTGTCGATACATTTTTCTAATATTTCTAAATAAAATTTTAAAAATCCAATAATCTGCCATTACCTTAATCCTTCATTTAGTTTTTGTTTGAAAATGATATCTTACAAAATAGAGAAATCTTTACCATTTACTAAATGTAAAAAGAATTTTCTTCAAGACTTTTTAAGAGATGCACTTATAAATTTTTATATTTACATTGTAACAATTTAAAAATTGTAACAAGTTAAATCTATTCAAAATATTGTAACAAATTTTGGTTCTTATTTACTGCGTTGTGACTATTTAAATAAAATCATTGATCAACTCTGTTCCAAATTGAAGTAATTGGTGTTAGAGTTATTACTTATTGATCGACCTCCGGCATTTTCGTCGAATATTCTTTCTGTCGCGTATCGTGTAAGTTTGTAAGTGCGTTTCGGGATTCAATTCTTGTGCGTAACCGGAAAAATTGATTGAATTACCGGAGAACATTCGAACCCACCGCGTCTCGTCTGCAAACTCTTACCCTCCTCCCGCCTTGCTTTTGCGTTTGATTTCAGCAAGTTAAATATTTGGTGTTTGCCGTGTATTTTAAAGGGTAGGATATAATTAATTTTCATTATTATTTTTTGTTAGTCTTGTTTAACTTCTTTATGCACCATTTGGTCCGGTGAAATTTATATCTCATGTTTGTTTTAATATTGCTTAGTTACTCTACTGTACTCTAACACTACTCTTTGTAGGTTATTTACTTTTATTATTTTCCATAAATTTATTTTTTTTTATTTTATACGGTAACTATATAGTATTTAGATTGTTTATCGTATGCAATGAATTTTATATGAATGTTATAACAAGTTTTTACTTGGAAAACTGTATTTTTTTATCACACAAATTGGCTAATGTTACAAGCTCGGTTTTCGGTGTTTTAGTTCAATTTTTCTGTTCTGATTTTATAATAGGATCTTTGTGTAAAATTCGATCGTTGTACAAATATTTGATTTTCTGAAAAAAGTTAATGAACGCTCATACGGGTTTAGATGTCAAATTATTAACAACAAAATAACGTGCATTACACTATCAATTATGTTATGTACGGTTGAAAAGTATTTAATTACAACTTTTTCAATTTAACTTTGTTTTTTTTGCAATCTAGGAAAAAATTCTAATTCTATAAATAATATTCTCTCAATCAGTTCATTGCTAAATAAAATATTGATTGGAAGATATTGTCAAATATCATTTAAATTGTTTGTAAATTGTTATTATTATTATTATAAGACCGAATCAAAGTTGTTAAGATGAGCAAAATACCAATTTAAAAATTGTGTAACATTTTGTAGAATTTTTGCAAACAATACCAAAAAAAAATATTTCAAAGTTTTTGTCAAAATCAGTCAGCGTATTGATTATTCGTATCACATATTTTTTATAGGTGTACATATTTTGAACTTTTATTTAAATTTTTTTGAAAAGTATGAATATTTGCATTTTTATGTTCGAATATTTCAAATGGAATATAAATGAAAATTGGCAGGTATGTAATGCTGCCAATATTTTTAATTTTTCCTATTCAAAAAATATTATATTCCTAAAAGCATCCTGTTCTTTTAAAGGGCTGTATGTGGTCTGTATTACGAATTTGATAGTACGTGCATAAAACTCTATATACTTCAATTTTAGCTGGAGTTTAACTAAACTTTAGTTTAGTAAAAATAAATGTATTTATTGTGATAGTGTAGATCATTCACGTTGTATGTATGGAAATATTCAATAAAAAAAAGAAATTTCAAATTAAATGAATATAACAAACTTAATTGTCTACTTTTTATTTAATCAAATTTAATATAATTAGAAAGCTTAAAGTCTTGTATTTTTGTAGATAAAACAATTTAAATATTAAAAACAAATATCAAATTTTTTCTATACATGTAATCAATCGATTTTATGCTAAAAATTGGTCTTATTTACCTTCAGCCCCGTATTTCGTATACTTGTAACAAAAAAATAATTTAGTTATTTGTTGTGCAAATATATTTTATATACTAAGTTTTCTATATTATAGTATAAATTTGAATAAAACTTTGTCATTAAACAGTAAGTAACTGTTTTTTCTCACATGAATAATTGATGATGTTTTAACATTAATAATTCCAAATTTCTAGTTTGGAGTTCAGAGTTTGTTATCTATATTTTTAGATTGACTACCTATATTATTCATATTTCAATGACATATTTGTAATTTTGTTTCCGAAGTCAATAACAATCGATTTTTAATTTATTATATTTTGTTTGTCAGTAAATGTTTTAAGTTATACGAGGGAAAAGTTACTTCTTCAAATACAAAGATAATATTAAAGCAAGACTTTTAAGAAATGTTTTAATTTCCACTTAATCGCAGTAAACTAATATATAATTAGAAAATTTAGTAAATTTGGAAAAATGTGTTGACCTCACCGGAATTTGAACCTAGGACCTCTTGTACAAAGATAAGTATGATTATTGAGAATATAGTAATTTTTTATTGATTTTACGGGTTTTATATGAAATATCTAAGATTGTAGGTATTTTACATATTTTAAGAAAATCTTTAATTGATTTTACCAAAGTATTTTTTAAGGGATTTTTAATAAATTCGTGCACCAGATTGTACAAGTTTTATATTTATTTGTTAATATTTAACGGATAACATTTACTGTTATAAATTATTTTGAACAAATGTCACAAAAATTAACAACCTTTTCAGATAAATTTCATAGAGCAAATAATATTGCTAATATGTCAACATTCAACAAATATATTCAATAAAATAACCAATTTCAGTCGATTCAACCGTGTCAACTGGAATCAACCCTAATAGCTCCACATAGTATAAATACACGCAACCCTAAAACCAAAAACAGATCTCCCAGATTGTCCCCTAATTTCGGCTTTAACAAAAAACCGTCCGCTAATAAAAAAAACCAGTGTCGACTGGACGTCGGCCATATTTTCCTCTTCCTTTCTCTTCAGCGTGCCTGTCCCTATAAAAAAAACCTTTAGTTTCAGTTTTTCTCATTATCCGTTGCAGTAAAAACAGGCGGGCTAGCAAAACATTCTTTATAGAAGCGAAATAAACCGAAATCTAAAGGAGAAAGAGATGATAGAAAAAAAAAAAACCCAATAACATATCGTCAACAAATGAGTTGTAAAAGTGTCGTTCAAGAATTGAAAGACAAGTTTTCAAGCGAATCGCGAAGAATGATATAAGTTTTCTAAGAGAAATTCGTTTTATTCGAACGAACAATGCGCACATATATACGGACCACGGCCGCGCTTGCTGAAGACAGAAGCGAGCGCGGACTTAAACGTCTTCCGAAATTAGTTCCTATTTATGGTTTTGTCCAAGCGCAAAAGACTTTTCGACTTTTGTTCGGATATTATATTAAATACGAAAAATAAGGAAAAAGTTCTCTACCAGCTTGTAATCAACAAATACCTTGACAAATTATAGTTTCATTCTGTTATAGTTCAACGCTTTTATTGGAAATTTTATCCTGCGAATTGTTCGAGTTTTTTTTTTGATTCGGAATTCTAAAATACTCAATTTTATTTAATCTTTCAGTTTTATTAGGTTAGTATTAAATTGAATTATGGAATGGAACTTATACACATGAAATATATTATTGTCAGGATTTTTTTGCTTAAGCAGAAATATAGTTTTAGAACACATACTAAATTATTTGTATTGATAATAATGTGGAGTAATTGTAAGAAAGATGTTGTAATATGTTTAATTAGTTATTTTAAGGTTAGGATATATTATGCTGGTTTATATTATATTAATTATTAGTTAAACCAAAAAAGAAAAGGAACTACTTTTTCAAATTTTATACATCAGACTATACATTTTACCACTGCACAATCTTAGGACAATGTTTAGATTGCACAATTTTAGTTTTGAAAAACTTTAGGATTGCTTAATTATGATTGTACAGTACTAGAACTGAACAGTTTTATGACTACAATTTTAAAACTGTACAGTTTTAGAATTGTGTACAATCTTTGAACTGAATAATTTTAGTACTAGAAAATTTATACTTTACAGATCTCAAAAATAATTTTAGAGTTTTAAATACAAAATTATTAACGTTATGTAATATATTCCATCCAATATAAATAACGTTATAAAATAAAATATTGATATATGATACGTTATTTCATCATTGATTTTGGTCTATATATTTATTAAAAAAATATAATATACCTATAATAGATTTATTAGTTTTGTTAAATAAAAGTCATAAATATATTATAAAATGAAAGCTTATAACAAGACTGGCTATTAAAGTAATAAAATAATAATTATGGACACAGTGCGAAATTTTTAATCAACTGCTGAGATATGATAAAACTTCTTACCAACAACCGTTTTTTATGAAACATAAAAATTACTTTTGCTACCGCGAACAATGTCCGCAAAACTTGTGCCAAGCGGATTAACATAAAAATTATTTATAAATTATCATAAATTTTACTCCTAGCGGGTGCGTTTTTTTTTTTGTATGTTAAATGCAATGGTTTGTTTGTTAGCAGTTTTACAAAAAAAACCTGGTCCCTGCGTGATAAAGTACTGACAAAATAATACTGTCATGTACACATAGTTTGTAGTGGAAATAATACACACTACACAGCCTTTTGTTTTAGCGCAAACAATTTAAAATTGTGCAAAAATATACCGAATGTAAAATATCGATTGTCGAGCGTGGAAATAAATTTATGCTAATCGAAAAAATAAAAACGACTTCAATTATTTTTCTGGTAGAATACGATTTATATTGTTCAAATTAAAATATATAGAATTTTAATAATATTTTGGCATAATTAATTATTCGTATAAATTATTATAATATTTATATTTATATAATTATTTTTTTCCAATATTTATTTTGTGCTAGATATTAAAAAAAAAAACAATTATTGAAAAAGTAATTAATTAAAATTAAATTTAAATTATTGATTAATATTTTTTAAAATCAAATGATTAAAATCAGCCCAAACCTGGTTCTACTCCATTATTTTTTTAATACTACAATGTCAGGATATTAAAATTTAATATTTTAATATAAATTTTGGTTTTATTTTTAGGAATATCGTTGTCTGTAAGTAAATCTTTTTAATAAAATAATTTAAATGGCTGCAAAAACTGCAGCAGTATAAATAACTCATCGTCAGAGTAAATAACTAAGTAAGGTTCTGATCTCCATCGCTTTTTAAAACGAAGAATGCAAATAGAAACGCAAATAACAAAATCACATCTTTATTACGGTCGTCCGCGTTTGAATGAGTGTGTTGAACTGTAAGTAGTCAAAGTCAGTAAGAAAATCGTACGAAAATCGCACCACACCACCGTGAAACGTGAAAAACAGAGTTCGGCAGATTTTCTTCTTCTTTTCGTTGAATGTGTAGAGGGGGGTGGGGGTGAGGAAGGGAGGTAAAACGAAACGAAACGCAACCGAATTGCGTTCGGCTTTTCAATGCGTCGTTGACAGCGACGGACGGACCCCGAATGACAAGAAAATAGAAAGAAAACTGGCACACAACCATTATTCATTTGGCTTTCCTTTTTCTTTAAAAGCCTACTTTTCCGACCGTCCGGGAAATTTGCTACGAGAAAACTCACGCATGAAAATTACTGATTCTTTTCTCGGGATGGACGTTGGGATTATTTTTTATTTCTTCGCTTTGAGTGCTAGAGACACGGTTGGTTAATATTGTTTCTCAGATAGAAGTCATTTTGGGAAAATAAACGTATTGAGCAAGGATGGAGACGCAGTACCATATAGATATATTAAACGAATATGATATTTTGAAATTATCTATTATCTATTTAATAGGGTTTATGTTGTTATCGTGCAATCATATATCTACTTAGTTTGTGAAATGGTCAAAATTCTTCTCAGTTCTCGAAAACTGTGGTGGGAGTTCTTACTGCAAGGGCTGGGAAAGAATCTCGATATATCGATAATTTATCGATATATCAATATTATCACTATTATCGATATATTGGTATTATCGATATAGATATTTTGATATTTGAGCAAATTTAAGATTAATTTCAGGTAAAAATATTTTAAGATTCGTACCATATACGGATGAGACAAATAAAAAATCAGTTATTCTAGTTACAGCATTTCTTCAAAAAAATAAAAAATTATTACAGATATTTTAAGAGTAAAATATTTATTCTTAATGAAAATATTGAAACACTAAATTAAACTATTAATGTAAAGATACATTGATATATTGTTCAATTTACTTATTGATTGATTTAATTTAAATTTTTCATTGTATATATAAATATTTAAATTGTATCGGTATATTTCAAAATATCGATATTTTTAAAAAATTATACATACATGCATTCACAAACACGCCATGTACCCAAAAGGGTGTGGCATAAACTCTTTCCACTATCACGAATTCAGCCTTTTTCAAACATCCATACATGCTCTTCTGTTCCTACTACTCACGCAAAACATTTTCAATCATACCACTAGTTACTTATTTTGTTACCTAGTAAATTGTTTCTATGCTTTGTTTACTTATTTCTATGTCATTTATGTCATTTTTCTTGATGATGATGATGATGTACGTAGAGTACGTAAAACATCGATTTTTTAATTAAATAAATTTTTATTTTAATAAAATAAGTTCTGAAAGATTTTTTCTATATAACTGTATAAGTTTCAATAAAAACAATTTATTTTGCATTTACATACACTTATTGTCCATGTATAAGTAGGAACTACGTATAGATGTGAAATTAGCTTCAGAGTTCCATTCACAACCAATCAACAGTTTCAAACTTCACACCAGACTAATTACAAAAGATTGTTCCATCTGATAACGGCACGACCATTACCAGCATTTCTGTACGGGTGCTACAGTAAGGAAGTATTTAGCGACGAATCTAAGTCTATTTTGAGGACGGCATTTCCAATTCTATACCCTGCAAAATAACCAAATAAAAGGACATTACTTCTATAGTATTTGTGTTTTGGGTGACTATTACAGTATTATTAGATTGCATTTGGCATCTATTAATTACTTTAAACAGTTTACTCGGTCCGGGATATGCAGTTTACAAAGTTGGTAAAATGTGTCGTTTTTGCGGGCAATGAACATATGTATACCTTGTAGAATGTAATTAGTAGATATGCTATGGTTGATACCGCTGAATAGTTTAAAAGTTTAATATAATTTTTTTTAAAAATAAAACGGCTTTAGGATTTAGTTCGGTATTAATTTTTATTAATAATTGACGTTTTGACGTTCTGTACGTACATCATCATCAAGAAAAATAATACATATGACATAAACTGTAAATAAACAAAAGGTACTAGGTAACAAAATAAGTAACTAGATTGTAATTTATAAAAATTTTACAATCTAGTTACTTATTTTGTTACCTAGTAACTTGTTTCTATCTTCTGTTTGTTTATTGTATATTATTTGTATGATTTTTTCTGATGATGATGTGCGTAGACTACATCGACTTTTTAATTAAAATTAATACAGAGCTGTTTCATTTTTATGCAAATAATTAATTTACATACAGTATATGCATAGTAAATAAATTACTGAAGAGGTAACTTAGTAAAAAATTCTTCAGAAGTCATTATATTAAAATAAAAAAGCTAAAGGTTTAAGTTATGTATAAATTTTCATTAAAAATCGAAAAATTACTACAAATGTGAGAAAGTGGTTTCCCCCTCGATATTTACTTAAGTAATGTTTTTCATGTAAAGCTTATAATAATATAGTTAAATACAAATTATAAAAACTATTTATTATCCGATCGGAGAGTAGTTATTATCCGGTCAAAATGAATATTTGACAAAATTGGCCGGATGGCCGGATATCTGTTACATTCCTAGGCACTTTGTTATTTTTTGAAATTTGTTTTCTAATATTTCTTTTTATATTTTGTTAAAAAATTGTAATAATTATTAATAATTTTTAGTTCAAATATATATTTCCCCCCAAATTGTATAGTAAGAAAATTAGTAAAAGTTTTCAAAATAGTTATACTATAATTTAACTGTTATGTGTTTTCTATTATTAAAACCCAATTTTACAGATCAAAAGTAATAGTAAAAACGTTGGTTTTCACTAATTTACACAAGCTTTCTTGTTTAATATTCATCGTACACAAACTCGTTATGTACTTAATAATTATTTGTGAAGACCCAACTAAATATTCTATAACAAATCTCTTCCGTTCACTTTGGAGAAAAACCACTAAATAAATAATTATTTATATCTATCCTCAGCCTTGTTATTCCTTCATATATATATACTGCATAAATTATTGCGAGTTGTAAAGCGGTCCCATGTCACGTGTAGAGAGCAAATATCCAATTTAGATAATTTAAATTGATTTTGTAATTAATTGAAGCATCTGATATGGAACACGATCTATCTATTGACAGTTACGTTCCATCACCAGTGCCAGAACTCGGCGGGCGTCGACGATATGTGAGAGACAAAACACGCTGAGCAGCATCAAAGCTTGCCCATGTTGTGAAATAGGGGATGGGGGTTGGTTGTTGGGCAGAATATATATGCAAATGCCACTTTAGTGGGACCATAAATCGTTTATGCTTGGTCAGTTTTAAAATAGGCCAACGCGCTTAATCAGCTATTGTAATCGGTAAATCGGTTTGCGCAAGTTTGATTCCTGATTCGGTCAGCTTTAGCAGGAATGGGGGGGGGGCATAACCTGTCACATTTATGTTTTACCAAATAGTGACAGAGAGACAGGAGGGGTTGATTTCAATTCCTGCTGTACATAATTTATTGATACATCAAAGAGTTTTTGGAGTACACGTATGAGTATATATTTAAATTGTGATAAGACTAAATTGTTGGATTGTGTAGCAAATCAATGATCAATCACTGCGCATGATTGTTTTTTTTTGTTCTTTTCGTTTGATCATTTTTTTTTTTCGTTTTGATGTTCAGTTGTTCGAATGAATTGCCGTTACAGGGTAAAATGTTTTTATGTTCTTTTGTTTTAAATGGCAGGTTATTGAATATCGGTTAGTTAGTTTACATTTTTTGATTTTTTAATCAAATATGAAATTTTGTTTTAATTAGCACGAACGGATTTGTAATTCTTTTAAATTGAATATAATCTATTGTTTGATTTTGAAATATGATCAAATTTATTGAATTACTCGATTAATTTTTACATACTTTTAATTAATTATTAAGTAAAATAAAAAAAATATAATTTAATTTTTTAATTTATACGTATTTAATTCGCTTTATTTTAATTCAACTATTTAAAAAAAAAAGATTACATTTTTAATACTTTTATATTAAATGAATAATAAAATAATTAAATTTATCAGTATCCTTTTAATCAGGACTGTGGAGTTATGTCAAAACATCAGCTGATTTGAGAATGTTTTTCCTTGAAAACTGCGTGCTAGTACCTAATTCTAATAATATATAATCTTTCAAACACCTTTTGCATTTATAAGTTTTATTAGGTATATTATAAGGTATATTAGAAATATTGATAACAATATTTAATAATTACTGTTATAATGAATAAATTATAACAGATGTTTGTTAGTAATTTTAAAACAAAAATATTTAATAATGACAGTGATAGCTATTAGCTATATGAAAATATATATCGTAATACACATAGAAAACATGTATAAATATTTGTCATGTTTGAGGTAATATAGTGGTTCGGGATTGCGTGACTCATTTAACCAAAATATATTCGAAATATTTATACATATCAAAACATATTAATATTTACAGCTTTACTAATTTCTTCATTTATGTATTTACATTTTTTAAAAAATAACATTTTATTTTCAAATTATAACAGAAAAAAAAAATTGTAGATGGTTTTTCTATAAAGTTTTAGTTATTTTACCTAAACAATATAGATTATTTTTCAGCTTTTTGTTTATATAAGATTAAACATCTAATTCAAGAGCAATATTTGTCTAGTGTAATTAAATATTTTTTTAATTTGCCGTGTTCATGTTCATTGATTTATTTTAAGTTTATTTTAAATAAAAATTTGATTTCAATTAATGATATTGGAAATATCATTTAATTAAACAACACATCTGAAATTTAAAAATAGCTATTTAATTCTTTTTTGTGTATGTTTTAAAAATAAAATTTTATTTTCAATTTTAATCAGTAAATTATTAAAAACGTGTTGATTTTTTTTTATTACCTATTATTGATTATCACATAGAGAAGAAAATAAAGATTATATATTTACGTGCTTCTAACGATTTGAAAATAGCTTTGCATTATCAATTAAAAGTTGATCTTTTGCAGCGTAAACGAGTGCTACAGTTCGAGACACTTTAAACCATTCGAAAATAGATACTTAACCACATATAACCGGAATGTAATCCACGTTAAGTGCAACGCTAGCTTTAATCCAGACGGTTTAATCTTATAAGTGAAACTTAAAGGGTCCTGGATAAGTCGCATTTGAGGATCACTTGTATTTCTTCTCTCTTTCTCTGCGTACATTACAAGTACTTCTGTGGCTAGTTTTGAGATTCAGATTTTACAGTATAATTTTGACATTTCTCTTTCTTTTTTTTCTTTTTAAAGAAACAGTTAAAATATTGTTTATAATCTTATTTATGTTATATAAATCAATGATTGTATTTATTAGATTATTAGCATATTTTTCATCAATTGATATACAAATATTTTATTAAATTTTATTTCTAACTATAAAAAACTACAGATTTTCTTCTCTTCAACAAAATTTTTGTTTCTGAAATAACTGCGTACCTACATTTAAAAAAATTTACAGATTACATTCAGCAACTTTTCGTGGAAGTCCCTGTACTATATATATATATATATATATATATATATATATATATATATATATAGCATGACAATAACATAAACAGTACAATATATTGCAACTTTAAGCCGGCATGAAACATAAAACAAAAATTGCAAACACACACGGTAGGCACTTAAGAATTTGAATGATCTTTTAACCTGACCACATCAGGTGTTTTATTAGCGATTTTGCGATCAATTTGAAATATTTTTGGGCGAACGAGCGCGTCGAAGAAAAGGAGGCAACGAATTGGAAATAAGGGTCGAATTGGTTTAAGTTATGCGCTTGCCTTGTATACACGTATGTGTAGGGGTTGCTTGCGCAGCACCGTACAGCCCGTTCCAAAGATTATATGGCCAAGGGGCCTACAGTTACCGCTTCGTTCGCCGGCAAATCGGAACCGGTAAATGGGCACCTCAAATGCGCCCGCGTAACGTTATAAAATTACCGTACTTTCGAAAATATATGATGCCTTACATCAAATCCATTTGATGTTTATTTGTTTTTATTTATATATTTTTCCACCACGAAGCGCAGATATCTTGATACAATTTTCATAGATTATTAAGATTGAAAATGTTTTTCCGTCAAATCATCAGTATTTTTTCTTCTTTTAAGTTAATTGATTGGTTATGAAATGTTTTTCAATAAATAGAACGTTTCCTTATTCATAAAAAAATTGACTAAAATATTAACAAAACACTATCAAAATGCTGCAATGCAGCTAAGCTCACTGAATATTGGTAGGCACCAAAACCACTGTTATTGGAGTATGCGTTTGTCCATGTTGTGTATTGTCGCGTTAATCGGTGAGTATTGACAGCGCGGTTAACACGATATCGTAATGGCAGCTACACAAAAGCGGTGTGGGTGCGAGGGGGGGGGGCAGGGTGAATGCATAGCATTCTCATCTCCAATTAGAGCGGTCAAATCAGGAATGGACATTACGCGACAAGCTAGCTAGCTAGGTCAAAGAGAATACGTCTCTCTGTGTATGTGTGTGTGTATGTTTGATGCATGTTTGAGGTTTACTTGCCTTGTCGCGCTTGTCACATGCTTCGCATACGATAAGGTGACCTCTATTCAACCTTGACCCAAGTCAGAAATGGATCAGACTGTTGGGGATTTTATTGTAAAAGATTTGCAGTTTTATAAATTTTATCTAACGTTTGATATTCGTTCGGTTTGGTTGATATATATGTTTTATGTATTGCATATAAAGACGGATACAAAAGTTACATATAAAAATAACAGTACTAAAATCAGGGTTTGTCCATTATATTCTGGATTCCGGTTTATCTTAGATTGGACGATCATCTAAAAAGTGTATTAGAAAAGTAACAAGACCAAATATTTAGAATTGATTATAATCTATACCATTAAGCATCAATTCTGTTAATCCAAAGTAACATTGAAAAAATATCTGGTTTCTGTTACTATTATTCCAGTAGGTTTTAGTACCTTGCTTATTGTAGTATATACATTTGTTATAAAAATAATTATTTAAATAAAAAAAGTAATTTAATATAGAACGTTTTTAACAAGGACTAAAAAATATAAAATAATTTCTCCTAGCCCCATACAGATTTATAACTCCATACAGAAAAACGTGGGGCAACGACAGTTACTCCCCACTTTTTTTTTGACGATAAAAATAATTTTTTTACAAATAAACCACACATACAAAAATTCTAAAATTAATACATAAGTACTATAATAACAATTAGCAACATATATATTTTTTGGAAATCAAAATAATAATAAATAAAGAAAATATTGACAATTAAATATTTGATTAATTTTTTCTATATGCTAATTCTGTAAATATATAAAAATTGTTATTAAATTATTAATTGTACATAAATTTGCTAATTTTTCTAATAATTAGTTACCATAAATATGTAGTATTAAACGAAGAAATCGAATGTAAAATTATCCTTTTTTGTATTCCCACCACCTGTCTGAATATAGCCTTTTGTTTGCCTTGAACTGGCCTTAAATACACTTGATGTTGTAGTTATGTTTGGTGGCTATCACGGCAACTAACCACAATATAGTAATGTTATTATTGTACTAATAATATAATGTTCCCTTTCTAAATAGGCAATATGTAACGTAATATTAATACTGAATTATTTAATAAAATATAACAACATTGGTCCAACAATTTTAATACAAAATTATGCAGAGAAACATGATTATAATATCTACTATGTATACTTACTTAATATTATCCGTAAATTATTTATAAAATCCGATATCAGAGCCCCTATCAGGCAATGACCATACTGGGGATAATAAATAATTATGTAAACGAATATAATAGAGTTTGACCCGCCCCCTCGAATACGAGACTACGGGTCATTTTGAGAGTTGGTCCTGATTAATCATCTATCCTGTATGCTGTAAAGCGATTCGGTACGGTTTATACTCATGGGAAACTTGTCACGACTATTTGACGGGAATACAAACAATAATTTTCGGTCGGATTTCGTAAGGTGTTTAATGATTACTTGCTGATAGCATTGATTCGATGAAATTGAATCAATACAGCGGGAATTCGGTTTTCGAAATGTGTTGAAAATGGATTTAATGTACATTTTTATATAAATATATGAAAAATATATGAAAATAAACAATAATAATATTATAATTATATAGTTATTTACAGATTCAACTAAAATTGTAAAATGTCTCATTTCGAATAATAAATTATAACTACGCGCAATTGTAATAATTTTATCTTAATTTTATTTATGTATATATGCTAATGAAACAACTGACATCCCGTCGAAAATAAAACATTAATTTCGCAAAATAAATAGGCAATTTATTTTCGTATCCGAAACCGTTATATTTTTAATGCTGCATTTATGCATACATAACCTAAAAACCAAACGCTCGTAAATCTATTATCGTTAATTATTTATAAATAATGCAGAGCAAATACCGGTAATATTTAAATATGTATATGTATGTATTTATCCAGGAACGAAGTTGGATATATATTGTATATAATATACGTATGAACAGGAATGAAATGAAAATGACAAAAAAGAGATATATAATTTATTCAATATCGCTAGTTGTGTATAAACAGAATAGCATTTGTATATCTATATGTGTGTGAACGTTGCTCGGTTGACATTGCAAATTTTATGCGAGCACATGTCTACAGATTTAAAGTTATAAAACTCGTTTTCAGTAGCTGTGTGACGTGTTTGTGTTTGATAAATATACAAGGCAAAAAAGATATCGACTAACTGAAAATTGCTAAAAATTAAATCGGTAGAAAACAATTTTTTTCTTTTTGCATTCTTTACTGAAATAGAATATTAATTTTTTTTTAAATAAATATAATATCCAGGATTTTATAAATATATTTTTTCTTTTCATAATATTATATCGTACCACGGTTAGGTTCTACAAACATAATGATTGATAAAGACAAAAATGTTTTTACATAAGTGTAATTAATATTGTTAGCGAAAAAATGCATAAAGTATACAGAACAACAGTCAACTAGAAATTTCAATTTTTTGTTGTAACCAACAACACAAACTAGCTATATATATAGCATATATTACAGTAACAATTAAAATAATTAATATACTTAAGCATGGAGTATATCAACCGCAGTACAAGGCACACACGACACATGCATATATACAACAGTGCACAGGTTCAGTGTGATTGACAAGAACCAGATGATCTACACACATACACATCATGAATGCCAGAATCAGAAATCACCGCACCGCCTACTATTCAATTACCATGCATCAGTGAGTCAATTGGGTTAGCGCACGGTACAGACGCACACACACACACACTCGACCATCCAGTCATATTGTGTGTGTGTACTCTCTGCTTGACATTTTCATAACAAAAAATTAGGGTTGTCAGTTAAGTGTGTATGGGCACTTTATTAACGGAAAATATGTTTTAGGTTATGTAGAATTTCTATTTTTTTCATATTATATGTCACAGGAATTTTTATGGATGTAACGATTTGGCCAGATAATAGATAATTTATAAAGTTTGTATTTACTTACATACACAATCACGCTATATACACAAAAGGGTGTGGCATAAACTTTTTCCAGCCTCTTCCAAACATTCCTATCCAAACAAGCAACTTTAGCTGTATCCACATTCATAATTTCTCTCATACATGCTCTTTTATTCCTACTACTTGGAAACTTCCGCTAACGCAAGCCACTTTCTCAATCATAACTATATTTCCAAAATACATAAATTAAATTAATCATATTAAAACATTACTTGTAAACTTAAAATAATACATATCCAATTTTTTATAATGAAGGTTCTATTTTGGCAATAATTTAATTCTATTATTTTCAACAAAATTTGATGTTAAAACTTGTCCTGTATGATTTTTTTATTATTGAGTTTATTATCCGGGTAGGTAATGCGTTATCCGGCTTTCAAATTTAGCCGAATATTCGTTTTCCATCTTTTTGAAAAAACCACTATCCGTTGGCGTCATTATTAAATAGTTGATCTGTACTAATACAGGAAACGAAACTAAATAAAGAAACGATTTCTATATAAAAACATTTCAATTTTTGCATATGCGATATGCGGGCGTACAGGGCGTGGATAGGGCCACCGAGCGCGAGCTTGTGTCGTGTAAACGCACCTGAATCCGGGCAGAGTGCGCGCTGGGCGTTGGCTGCGCGCCCGCGCCACCCGGAGCCGCCCGACGTCTGACCGGAGCGACGCACGGCATGGAGTATATCCTGCCGCACGTTCGAACTGGACCGCGCGCCACCGGTACACGGGACGCATCGCGTTCCAAATGTTCATTAGCACGTGTGTGTGTTGGCCAACTCCTGGCCAGCTGACACTGCTGCTGGACAGAGCTTAAATTGTGTTTTAAATTTTAAAATACTCATCAGGATTGCGTGTGTGCTTTTTCAGGTAGCGGCGATTGAATTGTTTTGTCTTAAATTAATGTTGTTTTTTTCCTCTTCTAAATTTTATATACACACATAATCGCTAATGCTGCAAGCTCGGGTTTAAAAATCTGTTTTAGGTCATACTTTTTTTAATCTAAATACGAGTACCTAATATTAAGAAGCTACTTTTCCAAATTAACTTGAAACAATTATAGGTTGTACTTCTGTATTAATATTTATTGATAATTGACGTTTCGACGAACTTCAACGTATGTCTATCAGAAAAAATGATACAAATAGAAATTTAATTATATGAAAATAAATTTAAAAATGATCTGACTGTGGCGAAACGTTAATAAAAAAAAAAATTACTTTTAAATCATGAGGTTTATGGGAAGTAAAAGTTTTGGCTACATTATGAAAAAATAAAACCACATAACCATCATACTCTGAAAATTTGGTTCGAATCTCATGTATAAACAAACGCTCATTACAAATTAAGTTTAGATTCGTCATCTACAAGCTACATAAAAGATATCGGTATATTTTAAATATTTTTTTTTGACAATTTGACTTGCACCGTATTAAAAACACTATACTACTTCTTTTTTCAGTCGAAATGGTAAAAAAATAGCACAGATATTACTTTATTATTTTTTTTTTCAACCAAGAATTGTATAACATAATACTATATTCGTCACGTACCAACAAAATTTTCGGTACGTTTTTTTCTTCGTCACATAATAAATCTACAATCCACCTTGCGTCACTCAAAGACTCAAAATACGATTTGATGTGTGTGCGTGTGTGTTAGGCAGCTGTTGATTGTATGTGTTCAATTTCCGCCATTGGTGACACACACAAACATACCTGCGTTTGTATATAGTATATAAGCACAAATACATCTATTGCGCACGCGTATTTCATCCAAAGGAAACCGTACAGAAATATTATCATCTGTCATAGAACGTGATAAAAAATATACTTTCCGGCCTAAAAATCTGTCAAGAGTTGAAAAATCAACGCCATCTATTCGAGGGATGATACGAAAGTAAAATGTCGTTATCAATTTACGAACAAGTCGGATACAGGAGCAAAGGTCACCGTTTTAAATTAACAAATACATGTTTTCCTTTTCACATTACATTTTTTTGAAATATTACATTTTTTTTTTTCAATATATTTTATTATAAACATTTCTTATAAATATCACAAGCAAAGTAATGAAAGACAAGCACGTAGAATACATAAGTAAATTTTAATTTGATTTGAAGGTTTGAGCTGTGTGTGATTTTTTTTTTATTTAATAAAAATTAGATTTTGTTTTGACTTTTTAACTATTTTTGAAGATAAGAGCTTCTTAACATAGTAAAAAATCTTTCAGGACTCATTATGTTAAAATAAATAAGCTTTTGATTAAAGTTCTGTTTAATTTTATAGTAAAATTCGATGTTTTGATATACTAAACGTATATCATCATCAGGAAAATATATGTTGAACAAATTTTACAAAACTATATATACACTTATCATGAAAATTTGCTAGGTATATCTAGATATTAAACAAATATTAAAAACCAAATTTAATTATTTTATTAATTAAAATTGATTTATTAATTAAAAAAAAATTAAATGATTGAATTTATGATTTAAATCAAGCAACCCTGGTTTATTGAAAGATTTTGATTTGTCTTGTAATATCTTTCATATATGACAAATTTAATCACACCGCGATTTTAGCAGTTACAATATAATTATGCGTTTTGTTGTAACTCGAATACACCATAAATCGCAAACAAATCTTATACATATATTGAAATACGTAATTACTACTACATTGATGTATGGTAGTGAATGTTGGGTTTGGTTGCAAAAGCATAAACGGAAAATGATTACTGTGGAAATGAGATTTTTACGTGGGATATGTGGTGTAAATAGGAGAATGAAATTGAAAAAAATGTTGTAGCAAAAGTTGATGTTAGTCAGTTAAGATGGTTCGGACATGTTAAGCGAATGTCTAATGAACGTTTGGTTAAAAAGATTTATTTGAATGATTTTGATGGTATACGTTTGTGTGGACGTCCGATGAGTTGTTGGAGTGGTATGATTGAGAGTGTTTTGCGTGAGCGAAAGTTTCCAAGTAGTAGGAATAAAGGAGCATATATAAGAGGAATTATGAATGTGGATGAAGCGAAAGTTGCTTGTTTGGATAGGAATGTTTGGAGGCGACTGATTTCGGGATGATGAAAAGAGTTTGTGCCACACCCTTTTGGGTACATGGCGTGATTGTGTATGTATGTATGTACTATACTAAAAATAGAATATTTTATTCCAGTCAAAATCAGGTTAAACGGTGGTAATTCTCATGTTAAAGCAGTTTTTTTTTTGTATTTTAGAAACTTTTATATGAAGAATATTTACAAGAAATAAAATCTACATGAATACTACCTTTTTTTCTTTAAATTTTAAAAAATAAAATAAGTACATGCATAAAAATTTACGTCCACTGATAAAACATTCAAAATATGCCGGCGAAAATAGTAAAAAGCACGAAATATAATTACAAAAACATGTTTTGAATGTCAGAAAAAAAGTGTTTGTTGTGTATATAAGGGGGGCGGGGTGTGTGTGTGTATTAAAAGATTTTTATCATCTCTCGCGTAACGTAGCCCTCGCGAAAACGCAGTCCAAATATAATCAGCAATGGTTTATGCTTTATGGACGTAATTTCGTAACGAAATTTATTTTACGTTTTATGATTTGTCGTAAAAATTGTCGTCGCGCTTATGGCCGAATTACAAAATTAATATTTGTAATATCCCCATACACGCGCGCTCTCTCTCGCTGTATTTTTATAGTAGCTGTTGTAAATATTAAGTTTTTTTTTGTGACATTTTTTCTTGTTTTTCTTGTTACAGGTAAGAAACTTTTATTTCCAAGACTTGAAGTTCCCGTACAATAAAGAGCGCCGATCTAGATTATAAAGAGTAAGTGCATATGAAACCTGTTTTCTTTTATAATTAAAAGTAAATCATACTTTACTGTTTTTACTTGATATAATAAGGAAACGAGGTATACGTTACTTGCATGCTTTTGATAATGCTTAAAAGCTTGAACTTTGATATTTTTAATAACTTTATTGTAAAATGATTTTTTTTCATCTATTGTAAGTGTAATATAAAATTTATGCATAAAGGTTATATTGAAAATTTTAAATTTACGACTTTTTACAAGAGAATCGCTTAATTAGTTTGAAACATACTGTCAACAAAAGCTTGCTTTTTAGAAAGAGATATTTTTTTGTATCATAAAGTAGATACAGTGACGATGAAACAAATAATGTAGTTAATCGTATTTTGTTACTTAGTAACTTGTTTCTATGTTTTGTTTATTTATTGTTTATGACATATGTATATATTTTTTTCTGATGTTGATATAACAAAACGTCGAATTTTAATATTAATTTAAACAGAATTTCAACGTAAAGCTTTTTTATTTTGATATAATCAGTTCTGAAAGATTTCTTACAATATTATAGTTTAAAATGTTTTAACAATATATAAAATTAAGAATAAAAAGTTTAAGAACTCGATAAAAAAACAAAACAAATCTTAATCATTTCTTACTTACTCAACAAGAATTTTTGACAATCTACTAACTAGTTCTTCCAAATAAAATGATTAAAAATAATTGACAATAATTCTTCTTAAATGAAAATGAACTTACGACCTTTAAAGTGCATCTGTCCATTAAAATCTTTCAACTATTTAATCAAATTATCTCTATGAATCAAATAAAAAGAAAACCATCTTAAATTGACTCTGCGATTATCATTTAGAAAACAAAAGACAATCGAAAAGTAGAGAGAAAAGAAAAAACTTGTGTTCGGAAAAATATGATCATTGTTTAGCGGAACTTTTCACACAAAACCGACAAGTTTTTATGAACAATAAAAAGCAATTCAACTGTGCGCGCGCGAGAAAAAGGAACTAAGATAAATTTCTGACATGATGAAGAAAAGCAGGTTGATCATGTGATGAATGACAGGACGCAAAAAAAATATTTACGATTGGTAAAGACGGAAAAATGCGCGCGGTCGATCACGGCAACGACACTGGCCCCGGAAAACTTAGACGAGAAATAAAAGCAAGCCATGATTTCGTTCGACTTTTTTTTTTCTCTGCCTGGTTTCATTCGGGTATTGATGGTGTCAATCGAATCCTTTTTTTTTTGCATGTACCGAGCGTTTATTTTTCTTGTTACATTCACGTAGATGTGTGTAAATTGAACAGATAGAATTGATTTGGATGTTGTGAAATTATATTTTATTGATTGTGAATCTTTTATTTTTAAAATAAGGCGAACTGTTCCAGACGAAATAGTTAGAATAGAATCAAACTTTATTTAGCTTTTTTGCTTGCACTGTAATACATATTTACAAAATTTACAATATTGGTGACATATAATTTATTAAATTATATACTTAATTAAAGCACATTTATTAAAGTACATTTTTTTAAATTTCAAACTTAAAAGTTTTTACATTTTGTTAATTTAGATAATTCATTGTAAAATGTATTATTAGTAGTACAATTTTTAGTATTTTTAGTAATATAAAAATTATCTTTATTTCTAATATCATAATTATGCACGATACATAATTTGCAAGAAAATTAATTTTCTTGGTAATTTTTTGATTATTAAATTTATATGAGTCAAATTTTAATTTCTAGTCTATCATAACTCTTAAATATTTAATTGAATCAACAAATTCAATAACAGTGTTATCAATATACTAATACAAAAATTTTCTTTTATGGCGCAATATTGCATTAAAGATATTTTAATATCACAGCTTAGTATAAAATTTGTTATTATTTATCTGACAAATGTTTTTGTAAAACATAATAATTGTAGTATTTTTATTATCCTGTTTTTTACAGTTTATTTTTGTTTTATAATGTATTCAGCCAACTACCAATATATTCCTTTAAAAAAAGCTGATTTTTTTTACAGGTAATTTATTTGCGATTGTCTATGAAATTTATAAATCTTTTCGTTTCTTATTTTTGAAAAACGTTAGCAAAGTTTTTTGTTGATATTTGTTGATCATATTGTGGAGTAACTTCCGTATTAGGCGAGCATGATGTGAATTTAATGTTTTCTTGATCTTCTACAAGTTTTGTATTATCTTACCTTCAACTTTCTTTGTCAGTTTATGATAAGAAAGACAGTGTACTATATATAGAATTTTTTGAAGCTTTTCAAATAAATATCAAAGTGATTTTATTCTTATGATAATCGAAATATATTTATAGTTTATATCATAATGTCAAATAGTTGGTCGAGAAATTATAAAAATAATCTGATATTGCTTTACTTTATTCATGTAATTAGAATCACTATAAAATATCAGCACGTTGTCTATATGCAATTATACAGCTTTGGTTTCACAAGAAATCGTACCTATATAAATTTACACACGAACACTTAACTCTTCTAAAGATTTTAAAATATACTCTGACCCATTTATAGTACATTTTTTAAAAACGATGTGTATAATTTTTCATACTATTCAAAATAAATCTACCAATGAAAACTTTAAAACCATTCAAATATTAAGTCAACATCCAATTTAATTCTGTAACCGTCCTTAATCTACTCCATCTGCAAAGTTATTTTGGAAAAATTTTCTCCTGGAATAGAGTAAACAAGATTTCATCTACGTCTATCATAGATCACAAGCATTTTGTTATTGCATTAGCGTGTTCGCTACAGGGCCAATTCTATAGCTACTAGACTTCCCACACATCTTGTGCAGTCTGCCTAGATAACGGTTTGAGCGCCATCTTAGCATCCTACGGGATAACTCAGGGACGAAATCGGAGGGGGTGCATGTAATATATGTAACAGCTTACCCCTCCCGGTTTGGCTGTTCTGATGTTCGTCTAACACTGTTATCCTAGACGCGCATATGAAATTTCTCATAACATCATTTCATTTTGACGATCCAAGTCTAACGCGTAGACGAATTATGTTAGTGAGGGGGAAAGTATTCCGTCGAGAAATATAAATCAATTTTAGTTTTGTTCGGGAGTTATTATTTTTTTGTGCAGACGTTTTTATTGTTTCGGTTTTAAACGAAGATTTAACGTAAAATTTTTTTTTAGAGTTTTACACGCGCTTTAATAATAGCTAAATTCTGTGTGATTGAGATGTATTATTCTTTAGAGAAAATAGCATTAGACAGAAATCATATCGGTTAGGCACAATTAGGCACATTTAGTCACAAAGTATTATATATATTTTTCAATGCAGTGAAACACACAATTAATCATAATGTTTTGTGGAAAATTTTTGTTAATTTGTGATTAAATGTTCACTGACTCACACAGAATAGTAGTCCAATTTTCTAACTAATACATAAGTTTTGGACAGAAATATAATTAGTTACATATTAAATGAAATGTTTATGGTATTTGTTAGTCTAACGAGATTTCAATAATCAATATTTCGAGAGAATGATGTTCAAAGTTTCTGAATTGAATTGTTTATAGTACGGATATAGAACCAGTTAGAATTTATATTATTATAACATTCACGATTGTTAAAATAGATAGAATATTTCCAAAATAAGCAATAACTCAATTTGACTAAAAATGGCGTATGAAACAAACAAGAAATCGACTAACGATTAGTATTTTCTGAAAAATACATTGCTCTAAATTTGGCGAAAATTTTTCTAATAAAAATATTTATAATTTTATTTACGATATTTTTCACAATGATATTTAGTATGCTTTATTATTATGTAGTGTACTAAATTATATACTAACTACTAAAAAGTTTTAAAATTTATTTAATATTCTTATTTAAACTTTATAAGATTTATTGTATAAATTTCGTTTGTAGAAACGAGTAAAGTGGCAGAGATTCGTTAAATTTTTGAAATAAAACCAAATTATTTCCTTTATTTTATGGGTTAAATAAAAACTTTATTAGAAGTTTCGTGGATTTCATCAAGAAATACTTGTCCAACTATTTGGAGTGTCACATAAAAGTTTTTTTTTTTTTATTCTTTCTTTCTTTTCGAGAGAGCACACCCTCCTCTGTACGGAAAAATAAAGCAAACACAATAACAGTATTCAAAATTTTTGCTTTACGTTGATAACTTTTTAACAGCGGGCACAACTTTTTCGGTGTCCCCCATTATTGTAATCATGAAAACAATCATCATAGCGAAGGAATTCGTTAGGAGAGCAACTTTGAAGAATGGTAAAGTAATCTACAGTTTAACTCTCGGGTTTAGAAAATTAAAATTACTTTTGTCCTTCTCGTCCTGAAATGGGTCCGGGAATCCCGTTTGGTTTGGGGTACGAATGAGATGCCATCCGTTCCAGCTGAGAACCATAAAATGGGCGGTTGGATATACGTACGTCTTCTCGGTGTTTCGCCACTCTGGGCCCGCGGCCCATAATTGTGTAGAATGGTCCCTGTTTTTCTGCCAATCTACATGTATTCATTTACATAAAAAGTTTTAGTTGTTGCGCTTTCTGCGTGTGTTCTCGGTTGATGGAAAGACTATTAGTTGTCTTGTGATACAAAGTATTACTTTTTTGTGCTTTCGTTATAAATGACTTTTTTTTAAATAGAATTTAAACATTTAGCAATGTTTAAATATTTTATTGTTCTACTTTCAAATTTTTTTAATTACATTTTTTTTTAATAATTTATAAATATAAATAATGAATAGAAAAAGTATAATAATTTATTTTATTAGAAATAATTGAAAAGATTGTATGAAAACGGAACCATGTGGACTTCAGCTTGTAAAATTTTTACCATCAAAATAAAGAACCTTTTGGTTGAAGTTCTGTTTCATTTATTATATCGAAAAGTCAAATTTTAATATAAAATTAAACAGAATTTCAAACTATAATTTTTTTATTTTAATATAATTAGTTCTAAAAGATTTTTTACTGTTATTTTATAATTACTATCATCTAAACTGTTCATATAAAATGCAAATGCAAAAATAAATCTTTACATAAAACACTTACAAACATGTGAATATAATTTTTTCTAAGAATATAATTTTGTATGGCTCTAATTTCGTTTAATTAACAGTAAAATAATAATTGTTTCTAATTACTGGTTGTACTACGATGAATAAAATATGTAATTGATTTTGAAAATAGTTATAAGTTCGAATTGAATTCTGTGAATTTGTATAAAACTATGTTTTATGGTAAGTAAGTAAATTGCTGAACAAATTTACAACATTATTTCAACTAAATGAACAAAACGTAAAAAGAAAGTTGGTCGTTAGACAAATACTAACGCGGCTTACTAAATCGATAAACTTTAAAATAGTTTGTCGGGGGATAATTAGTGGCTGAAAGTTCCTCTGGTTTGCTGCCTGAAGACGAAGCAAGAAGAACAGACTTTTCTGATTCTTTAAATCAAACAAAAAACTGTTTTAATTTTGTTTGTATGGGGCAAAGCCAAGTTTGGAATAGTCGGCTGAGAGAACAATACCGAGTCGTTTTCATTCGTGTAAACGGCTGGCGCTGATTTCTTTGAATAAATGGAGAATGATAATGGAACGAGGCAGCTATTGCAACAATGGATGTAATCTCTTAAAATTCATTACGTGTTCCCTAATATCTTTTGCGCGCCCAACGTTTTCCTGGAGGCGTGCACGCTAAGCGACAAATATTGTTTTCTTAGTGGAAGAAGTTTACGGTAGTTGCTTTTCCTGCCGCAGAGTATTAGTATTATTATTATTTTAGTTATACAGAGATAACGGCGCATTTTTCCTACGTTCCTCATTGTTTTATTCTTCTGCTTTACTTTGTTTTAAAACTAAATATTAATTAACCGTCTTGAGTTCATAATAGAAATATGAAATTACTTTAATGCAAAGAACAATTAAAATTCGGTTTAGCATTGTTCATTTATTAATAGAAGAATCATATTTTTTTTAAACAAACTTTAGATATTTAATCCGGTTTTCTGATTTTTAATACTTCATCAATAATTTTTCCAGATACTGTAAGATTTTTAGATACATTAACATAATTTCTAAACATAATATTAATTTAATGATAAATATGGTAGTCTGAATGAGTTCTAAAATTTTAGAATTTTTTTGTAATCGAACTAATTAATTTCAATTTTATTAAAGTTGTTAAAATGTTTTATTTAAAGCGTTTTATTTAAACAGTTTTATTAGAATTATAGATTACTTATTTTAAATAAATTAACATTGAAGTGCTAGTTTTGTAGTGTCAAATGTTAGTATGTATTTATATACAGGCTGTAACAGAATAACTATTTCTAATTTTCAGAAATGATAGAGTGCACTTAGAGAAACATTTTTATTAATAAACTAGTGTCCGGAAATTTCTCGGTGCCAAGATACACTAGTTATCGTTAAAAACAATCTTAATCAAAACATCAAAGAGTAGTTAAGTTAAGGAACATTTTATTAGAAATAATAGCGCATTAAACTTTATAAAAATTGTTCGAAGTTACGACCACCATTTTCGATACACAAGTTGTAACGATGTACAATTGACTGCCGAAAAAAAAAAATTTCCGGTCACTAGTTTATTAATAAAAAATGTTTCTTTATGTGCCTTCTATCATTTCTGAAAATTAGGAATAGTTATTCTGTTACACCCTGTATATTGATATTTTTATTAGAAATTAATGACAAGCGTGAGGTATATTACATATAATTAACGAAAAGAAATAAACATATTGATTATATTGGGCGTCTAAGTGGAGCAACAATAAAAAATTAATATTCCCACATAATTATCTGCCATAATGTAGTAATTAATGAAAACAGTTCAATAACAAAATATAGAGAAAAAAGTCAATAAAAAAAAAACTTGACTGAATTCACAATTATAGAAAATTAATTAACTTTGTATAAATATACATGACTTCTATATTTAACTTGTAACATACATAGAAAATAGAAACACATTATAAATATATATTCTAACGGTTTCTCACTACAGATTAATGCAGTATGATAATTAATTCATTAGTTACACATGCTATAAAAATTTTTTTTTGTAAGAATACAGATGTTGTAGTTGAGAAAGTAATTCTATTGTTCTTTTTTGAAATTGGATTTTAAAATATCTATTTCATTTAAAATAATTACGAATAATATTAAAATAATTAATAATATTTATAATGTTGAAAGTAAGAATTAGATTAAACGTGTTCTATGTGAGCATTTATATTTTAATAAAAAAAAGTTAGAGCTATGTGAGAGGTATTTTGTATTTAGACAATTTTTATATATATATATATATATATATATATATATATATATATATAAATGAATAATAAATTTCTGTGCTATAATAACTCAGAAATTCAAATGTAGTAGATTCGATAATTAACTGATTTCCATTCTTACATATAACTAAGAATATTTAACTTAGTAGACACTAAAATAAATAGATTTTTCTTTCACATTTATAATTGAATCATGAAGCGAAATCCAAATATCGAAAAAAAAACGATTAAAACGATGCTTTTCAGCGTTGCTCACATTTTAATGAAACCGAATAACATTAGTCGGGTTTTCCGTCTTTCTCTAATCGTTCGTCTAACAAATTGGTTTTAGCGTATTCGCCAATAACAACGAGAGAGATAGAGAGAGAGAGAGAGAGAGAGAGAGAGAGAGAGAGTATTACAATAACCCTTTCCATTTGAGAGTGAGGCTTCGGGGGCCACCGATGTTCAAATGTTCCACTATGAAGGCTTTTAGGTGAAGGCTATTGTTTACCATTATTGTCTTCCATTTCCAAAGCATTTCCTCTTAAATACGAGGAGGTATTCATTTCGATTTTACAGATTTCCCTCGACAATTTTCGGGGGTAGTAACTGTATACATGAATATAGCCAATTCCTCCCTTATTGTTGCATCTTTCAATGCATTTATTTTACCTGTCTTGTATTTTGTGGAACAGGAATTTATTGTGCATTTAACGGGACGCAACCTAGATTTATGGAAATTCTTGATTTGAATAAATTTCTATCGTCGGGTTTTTGGAAATTGCGATATATATACAGGGTGTAACAGAATAACTATTCCTAATTTTAACTGGAGTATCCTGGGCTCAGAATATGAAGATTTAATGCAAATCACTGAGATAAAATGTGGCTCCTTACTGAGCTACAGGGTATTTTATATAAAAATTTAAAAACTATTTTTGCCCAGTACTTTAAAACTATTTGACGTATCCTTATCATACTTGGCAGGAAATGTAGGTACCGTACACCATACTAAATTATGTTAAATAAAAGTTTCTGGCTACTGCCAGTGGCGTACAACAGGGGCAAGTGAGAGGTTGATCTTTCCTAAATTCTACGCCACTGGCGGAATTGTCATTTTCGCACAATTTTTTGATTCTCCAATACTTGCTGTGTAAAAAACGTACTATTTTTTTGTAACGATAAAGTCACTGTTTTTCGAGATATTTAAAGTTAAACATAAGCTGCACCCTTGGGATTTTTTCAAAATTTGCTAAAAAAATCTGAAAAAATTCAGAAAAATAGAGAAAAAAATTAGCTACATAATATCTAAGTAACTTTTTCTCTAACTCATTCTGGTTTGGCTGGAAAAATTATTGAAAATTAATATTTTTTGCATTTTATTTTTTTTATTTTCAATAATTTTTAGAGCCAAATCAGAATGTTTTAGAGAAAAAAGTTACTTATTTATTATGTAGCTAATTTTTTTCTCTATTTTACTGAATTTTTTCAGATTTTTTGAGCAAATTTTGAAAAAATCCCAAGGGTGCAGCTTATGTTTAACTTTAAATATCTCGAAAAACAGTGACTTTATCGTTAGAAAGAAAGAGTATGTTTTTTACACAGCAAGTATTGGAGAATCGAAAAATTGTGCTAAAATGACAATTCCGCCAGTGGCGTAGAATTTAGGAAGGATCAACCTCTCACTTGCCCCTGTTGTACGCCACTGGCAGTAGCCAGAAACTTTTATTTAACATAATTTAGTATGGTGTACGGTACCTACATTGCCTGCCAAGTATGATAAGGATACGTCAAATAGTTTTAAAGTACTGGGCAAAAATCGTTTTTAAATTTTTATATAAAACACCCTGTAGCTCAGTAAGGAGCCACATTTTATCTTAGTGATTTGCATTAAATCTTCATATTCTGAGCCCAGGATACTCCAGTTAAAATTAGGAATAGTTATTCTGTTACACCCTGTATAATAAACATGAATACAGAACTATAACCTAAAGCCGTTTAATATGAGTTCTGAAAGAAAAAAAAAATGTTAAAACAAAGAATTTTGTGTTTGTTTTTATTATAAAGAGATATGTTTGTGTTTTAAATAAATAGATCTAATACAATTATTTATGTTAATTTTTGTACATATGTTATGTCATAGAAATGTGGAGTGACATATCATACCTTAGACGCAAATTATGTAGTAATGGAACACACGCTTTGGGACTAAATGTTATACTAAACATACTACCAAAATTATTAAACGTGTACATTTACTATAGTACACTGACTTTCTAATAGATAACTAATAAAAATTGCACATACGGGAGATAATACAAAGACGTTGCAGTAAAAACTAATTACTCTATGTTTACTTACCTTTTTGTTTTAATAATTACAAAAATTTATACAGAAATTCGGATAAATAAAACACTGGATGATTTTTATAAATTAGAAAAAAATCAAAGAAAGACACAAACAAAAACAATAAATGTTCACAGTTTTTGTCAGTTTCATTTTTTGGTACTTGCTTAATATTATTATGCAGTTGAATGAAATTATATTTTTCATTTAATATACTTAGGGCCGGTATTTTGTATCTCGGTTAAAATTATTTGGTAATTCGTTAAATTTAATATTTAACTAAAGACACATTTTCTGTATATTGTGTACTGGTTACATTAACCATTGTTAACCTATCAAATTTAATCATAAAATTACCTACTTAATTTGAAAGTTCGGTTAGTCTTAACCAGAACACAAAATACCGGCCTTTAATATTTTAAAAATCTAATTTTTTACTATTTCGATTAATTGCTAGAGGTGAAAAAGTTAGTAGTCAATTGTTTAAAATAGTGAATACATTAGAAGTATTTAGTCTGTATTAGTTAGGTTAAGTTAGATTGTGTGAAAAGGTTATTAGTTAATCGTCTATAGCCTGAATATAGAGTGAAGTTTTATTCATTGGACTTTAGTCCTGGAATCTATTGATACATGTTCGACATTGCTAGTGTAAATTAACTTGTTTTTATTATAATATTTGTTAGTACAAACTAAAATGAAAATTTGAAAAAAATATTTTTAATTGGTTTTTAAATAATTCTTTTTGGTTCAATGATTGAAATTTTTGAGGGAAAATTTCAACATTATTATTATTATTATTATTTCAATATTATTGTTAAATTCGTTTGATATATTTATTTTGTTTTTGTATGCTCATAAAAGTACGTACAAAATACAGCAACAAAAAATGATTTAAGTAATTACAGGTGCAAATTGTCATAAAGCAGTAAAAAAAGGGTTGATAATTTACGGGGGCCTAGCGTTGGTGTATGCCTTGACGGAAAGAGAGCCGTATATAAGGCGTATAATAAAATAATACGTGTTAAACACGACAATAAAGAACGTCGTTAAAATAAATTCAACCGGCAGTTTTACGCGTTTATCTAGCTTGATAAAAAGGATACTTGCATATATGTGTTATTTGTTACACACACACACACACACACACACACACACACACACAACATACACCACCTTCCTGTGCTATTACAAAACATTTTGCAACTAATGCTCCGAAACATATACAAGAAAAGCATTTGCGAGATTTGTTTCATTTTGTGCTTTCTGCAAAACGGAATTGAATATAAAATTTAACAAAAATATTTCATACTTTTTCTTAACTATTAATTTTTATATCAAAAAGAAATATATTAATCAATATTGAAAGATTTTTTCACAAAATAGGTATTTACTAAAACAAAATGGCTTTAGGGTTAAGTTCTGTATAAATTTTAATTAAAAATCAACATTTCGACGTACTCTACGTACATCGAAATGATACAAATAACATATACAATAAATAAACAATAATTAAAAATAATTATAATTTTTTTTTTCGAAAAATTGCAAATATCTAATGAAAAGTTTTGTTGTAAATGCGATTGACGACTCCAAATTGGTTTTAATTATTTTTTACCTGCTTTTGTGCTTTGCTTTAACTTGAAAAAAAAAGGACAGAATATTCCGGCGTAAATTACGAACTAGAACTTTTATTTAAATATTTACTTTGACTTTTCATTTAATAGAGTTGCTTTTTTCTGGATAGTTTTTATCTTTTAAACCGAGTTTTACTATTAGTCTAAATGAAAATGTTCTAATATTTCTAAAGCTCTTGTCACTGGAAAGTGAATTATGCACTTTTATCTTCGGGGACCGTCTCACACAGATTACAATTATTTCTGTCGGAAAAGTTTGCCCCGCAATTTTTTATCTGGATAATGATAAAAAGTTATTAAATTTTGTTAATAAATATGAAATATTTTGCAAATGTTTGAGCATTCGTATTTATTTAGCGTTTTATAAAAAATTTATCATATTTCTTTTCATTGTAATCTAAATTTAGAAAAATATATAAATATAAAATTAAAAAATATTTTATATTATTGTTTATTTGTGTGGATAGACTAATCTTTATCTTGAAAACGGCTTTATCTATTTTGATTATTAGTAAAATTTAATATTTTAGAAAAGAGCATTTATTTCTGACTTCAGTGGCTTAAGAATTTGAATAACGGATAATAAAATTAATAAAGAAATCATAAAGGACACGTTATAACATTAAAGATAAAAGAAATAATTTATTGCCAGAACAGGACCTTAATTTTGTTACTAAAAATTACCAATTAAAAGGGAATATATTCATATTATTTATTTTATTTTTCAAGTTATTATAGATTTTAAGACTTTTATTTATTGGTCAGGTGTCAGGAAATATTTTGATAATTTTAAGAAAATGTAGTTTAGACAAAAGACATTACAGACACCTATATACCAAATGAGACTCAAACACGGTATATTTTCTTACCTATTTAAATAAAAATATATTTCATTTATTAAAGTTTCTTTCTATTATAATATTTATTATTTTTTTCTTGTAAAACTTGTAAAATATAGTTAAATATTTGGTAAATTTGACCGGATATTCGATGCATTCTTACATTCTACGACTTACAAAAAAAAAAGATTTAACTGTATAGTTTGTCCATTTCTTATAAACTCATTGTATTGTGTTATGTTTTGAAGGGTATTCGTACCTAAAATATTTTGTAAACATTGAATGAGTTCATGTTATGTGGACACACTTTACCTTCATACAGCAATAATCATTATAATCGTCATCAGTTAAATGTCGCACATATCTTTTGATTCCGTTTACCAACTTCCTGACTGAATGATAGAGAGAAGCGTATATATATGTGAGACGGCAGAATCATTAACTAGCTCTCTTCGAGTCAATGCGAAAACAAGGCACACACACACACACACACACACACACAAACACACCTATAGTTTAGTCTTCAGTCGCTTGAATACGAGTACCTTCAGGTGTTGGTTTGATGAAGCCAAGGGTGTTGCATATTACCCCTTGATTATCATTCCCTCCCCTTTCCGATTATGGTGGTGTGAAATAAGTGGGTATTGATGTAACGGCTGTGTGAGAGGAAGTCATGTATTTTATGGGTGATGCTTGTAATGTATATAAAACGTTTATTTATTAAGTTAGATGCTGTCATATTAAAGGGATGTTACTTAATGTATTTATTACATGTCACAATATATCGGTGGTTCTCAATTTTTTTTTCTTCTAGCGGAACATTTTTGGATATTTGAATATTTCGCTACCTACGGAGATAAATAAGAAACAGAACAAAATAAGTATACAAACCGCTACTAGAGCAGAACTAGCCTATTTTCCGTTTCGTTTGAGTTTTGAGTTACTGTGATTTAAAATTTTCTGTTTGTTAGTTTTTATATGCTGTATATTAGCATAGTAGTAATTATAATAATAATAATGGTCTATATTACGAGCTCGGTTTTAAAATCGATTTTGACTAACCTTAGATCACTAATTAGGAGTTTAGCTTTAACTTTTGCTACTAATGATGAAAGCTTAGCTTTTAAAATACGTATGATAGCTTTTCTTAAATTATTGTTTCTGGTTTAAGGGAAATGATTTTATTTTATTAATTTTCGCCACAGTAAGAACCTAATTTAATTTATTATAATTGTTTGGCTAAGATTTTCTCTACCGTCAATAAAGTGTAAATGTTCTAAGATAGGAGTCAGTAACTTTTGACCTGCGGGTCACTTAATTACTTAACAGCACCGAAAGTGTTATTTGCTAAATTAGTTAAATTAAAGATAATTTTTTGTGATGAGCCGATTATATAAGATGAAATGAAATCGGTTTTTGTTTTTTTTGTTTTTGTTGGGGTGAACAGCATGAGTAATGATAATAAATTAATCACTAAATTTGCTTTACTAAAAATTTTAAAGATGCATAATTAATTATCCAATATTTATCAAATTTTTACAATAGATTATTCTAGTGCCCATATAAATTTACTGCTTTACTGTCCTAGGAAAAAATTACTACAGTTTTAAAAAATATTACTTATACAAGATTAATGAAATTTTTTCAATAGATTTTCTTAGTACTTATTATATTGTTATATTAATTATATAATTGTTTTCTAAGAAAAAATTGTTAAAATTTTTAAGAATTTTTTGTGACTACATTATACAGATGGGTACTACTTTTAAAATATTTGGCAGTAATATGTTTCAGGACATTCTCTACACGATGGTGATATCAGATTTTCAATTGGATGAATCATTTCAAAATGGCGACGTTCAACTTTTTTTTTTAAATGGGATGCCATAATTTTTTTATTATTATTGAGATCTTAAAAACATTCTTTTTACGATAGTATTTCGTTTTTCTTAAAAATTCATTTATTTCCCTATCAAAAAACAAACTAACATTTTAATCTAGTAGCGCATGAATGTTTTACACCCGATGTTATTTTTGTAAAAATATCAAGTAGCGGTAGACAAACTAGTAGTCAAACGTCAAACTCCAAAATTTGGACGACGTTTCAATTTATGTATTGCAAAAGAAGGAAAACATTTCGAGCATTTTTTGTAAATACCTAATTTTTATTTGACGAAAATTTTTAATTTTGAGTTTCAAAAAGTAAATGTTTATTACAAAATAAAGTTTAATTGTTTCTTTTGTGTCTACCGCTACTTGATATTTGGACAAAAATAACATAACATGCGCTACTAGATTAAAATGTTAGTTTGCTTTTTAATAGGGAAAGAAATGAATTTTTAAGAAAAACGAAATACTATCGTAAAAAGAATGTTTTTAGGATTTCAATAATAATAAAAAAATTATGGCATCCTATTTAAAAGAAAAAGTTGAACGTCGCCATTTTGAAATGATTCGTCCAATTGAAAATCTGATATCACCATCGTGTAGAGAATGTCCTAAAACATATTACAGCCAAATATTTTGAAAGTAGTACCCATAGTGTGGCTAAAAAAAAATAAGGCGCTTACTCTGAATCAGGCTGTATATCCGAGATTATTTAAATTATTACAAGTGATTTTTCTAGTACTCTCATAAATTATATAATTTTATTGTTATGCTTTTAATTTTGTTATACATATTTTTACAAATTTTCTCGCAGAACACTCTCAATCATGCTACAGAACTATATTTCATAGCCATTTTACTTTAATATAATGAGTTTTGAAAGATTTTCATTATGTTAAGCTATATTTTAATATTTTAATAGCATTAATTAATAAAGGACGTTTTGATGTACTCTACGTACATCATCATCAAGACTACGTCGAAAGGTCGATTATTAATAAAAATTAATATTGAACTATATTTTAAAGCCGTTTTATTTTAAAATATAGTTTTCATTTTAGTGATGGATTCTAATTTCAGAAATCTTTACGGCAAATTTGTATATGTAATTTATTTTCTGTGAAATGCTAAAAGTTAATTTAATCCATGTAATAATGTCAAATTTGATTAACTAATAAATTTTGTATGTATAATGTTTTCACAAAGACTAAATTATGCTTTTCCATGCAATAAGAGGAAGCCATATTATTAATGAACTAATTATCAATCTATGCATGCATCTTAAGATCTTAGCTTTATATTATCAAGTGCATTTCAAGTACTTCCATTAAATTCCTATGTGTGTCTAAACAAGTAGTTATTAGAGCATGTACGCATATATATATCTATAATATAGCTTCTATGTTTTACTGCTTGTGCTAAAGTACTTTGGTAGATAATTTTGAAGAGGGGTGGGAAGGTTTCTTGCCAAAGGAGATATTCATAATACGCATACTGCCTTTGCGCTACCGTGAAACAAGTTTTATTGAAATTGAATTTTAAAATCCCACCATAAAGCCCCGGCATAGAGTAGAGAAGCATTGTCTGATATTGTTTAAACGGTAGGACAAAATTGATTCTTGACAAGGAGTTTTTCTATATTGCTTGTATGTTATTTTTCTACGTTGTTTTAAGCTTACGTTTGGTATTATTTTTATGGTCTGGTTGTAATTGAAATTTATTTACTATTAAATTTCAACATTTCAACATACATTGTAGATGGCATTCTCAGTGGATGCCATCTACGATGTATGGCGAAAGGTCTGTGATGAGAATAGATCGATCACGGCATACTAGCTCAGAAAATTCTATAAATTCAATATGTGCACATATCTGAGTATTTTTATTCTTTTAATTAATTACCACGCTTATATTAACTCACTCTGTTGTTGTCGCGGTCAGTCACGGTCAAATTTTGTAACCAATTTTTAGACCACTTCCTATCATTTGATCTCTGAAATTTTGCATGTAATTTCACTTCAGGAGACAACACAATATTATATAAAAAAAACCGATTACAAGATATGACACGCTTATATTTATTTTTTTAATACAACTAATGACATCTGTCACATGAACTATTTTTTTGTTCAATTAACAATTGAATAATGTAATTGACAGATAATAAGACTGAAAAGCAGAAAATAAAATATATAAAAAAAACTTTTTTAAAAACCACGTTTATATTTAAATGCACTAAAAAGAGGAAAATAAATTTTTTCCTGGTTATCCAAAATTTTTAGAATGAAATAAAAGCGTGGAGCGCCAGGAAACTATATATTTCCCAATGATGATTAAGCGCTCCACGATTTTATTTTTTTCTAAAATTTTTGGATAACCAGGAAAAAATTTATTTTCCTCTTTTTAGTGCATTTAAATATAAGCGTGGCTTTTAAAAAAGTTTTTTTTATATATTTTATTTTAAATTTCAAGTGAGTGTTATAAATACACTATTTTTAATACAATTAACAAATAAATATAAGATATATTCAAATGCGCATTTGTTATTTTAACTCAAAGTTGATCAGTGATATATTATAGTAAGTAACGTAGTTTTTATCTAGACTGGACTGGATGCATTGACCCGAACTGGTCAAACGCATACAATGCCACTATACCATTTTTCCCGTGGACATAAAAGGAGTGTGACATACCGTCGGAGGGTAATTTTTATTCCCGTTCGAGCGGAAACCGGAGTAAAAAGCGAATTTTAAGGAAAACAAAATGAAGGAACAAACATCTTTTGTGTGATTGAGAATGTATAGACGCGCGCAGGGCGGCGCATGGCTTGGTAACAGCGGCGCAGCGGTCTAGTCATGCAATTGGTCTTTGTCAATGGAAACGAACCAGTTTGGCGCTTAGGAAAAACGAGTTTTCACTTCGTCCATCGCGCTTTGGGGAAACGAAGATATTGTTTGCTTCCGAACACAATTAAATCGAATCGATTCTGTAAAAACATAAAACGCGGGGAAACCAGCGAGTATAAGAAACTTCTGGTTACCAATTGTCTGTCAACTATTGTATTAGTTGGGTTAACAAACACAATGATATTGTCTTCTCTGATCTTTGAGTCGGCTTCGGGGATGCAATTCTTGAAACAAAAACGTCTGATGTATGAGATTTAAATCTAGCTATTTCAATGTTTTTCTCTGATTGTTTTGCTAATTGATGGGTCGATTCTATATAATATTTTTAAAATTATTTTAATTTAGAAGTGTTACAAATTAATAATAAAATTGAACAAAAAATTCGTAAGTGTAATAAGAGATTTTACTTTCCTTAAATTACAAATTATTTAAATTTTCGATTTATTCGAAAAAATAAACTTTTTTTTTTCTCGAAATTACTACCAAATTACAAACAAAGGCATGTAAAGGTTATTTTAAGTAAAACAATTAATTATTGTAGTCTGTTTTACATAAGTCCCGGATCTACGTATAATTCACGAACTCGTTTGAATGTGTTATTTAAAGTTGCATAACAAATTTCAAATAGGTTGACAAACGCAAATCGATTGCGAATAGCTTTATCCGTTCTGGCGTAATTTTATCGTTAATTTGATCGACGACATTTCCGTCACGATCTTTGCGGTGGACCTGGCCGACGCCCGCATCGAATCGTTCGTCA
The DNA here is from genome assembly GCA_963966155.1 of Clivina fossor. NCBI lineage: Eukaryota > Metazoa > Arthropoda > Insecta > Coleoptera > Carabidae > Clivina > Clivina fossor. The sequence continues at coordinate 3,232,453 of OZ014566.1, forward strand.
TATCCGGCCGCCGCGACGCTGCCGCGCCGTTGTAAGGCGCGTCATTTATAACGCGCCCACAATGCACGACATCCGAACGTCTAAGGCGTCACAAAAACCCGAATTATATACACACACCACCGAGCTTTGTGCCAGCGAGCAGAGAGAGATCAGGACTAACCGTTCGAAGTTTCGTCGTGGCCAAATAGACTTTATGTGTGTATATATACACATTCAAAACAAATGACGACGGCAGCGTTGTGACGTTGCTTGAGACGTCTACGTCGGGTTTCGGGCGTCGGCGTCGAGACATGGGTCTCACTCCCTGTTAAGTTTCGCCCCCTATTGCAAATTGTTACGTAACACCATCTGACAGGGATTATGTATACTAGTAATGTACGGTGAGTATTATTTTCTCTGTCCGATTCGAATAAGTTTGCACAGAAATTGTTTTAGTATTTACGCGGTACAAACGAAACTAACCAGTAACCAGTTACTAACAGTTATAGAATACCAAATATATATTATTCAGGGCACGAAACCGGTAAAAAACCGGTTAACCAAAATGTATGTAAATATTTTACGAATGTTAACCGTAATCTTAAAACTGGTAACTGAAAAAAAAAATTACTGTTTTTTTGGGAACGAAACTGAAATATAAAATATTTTAAACAGCGTATATACACATTCATATTAAATAATTTTAAAGCATGTAAAGAAAATTGGATTTATATTTCTAAATTAGGAAAAGAATATTTTATAATCTATAATTTTGATTTTCTGGAAATATATAATGATAATTGTAAATAATTTTACTATTTGGTCAAATAACAATTTTTTTTTTAATACAGAAATAAACTTACAGTTTGATAAAAATTACATTATTTATGCAGTGTTATTTTAAAAAATTAACCGATTTCAAATATAAAAAGTAGTAAAAAACTGGTTAAAGAACGAAAACTGATATTAAACTATAGTTCTTGATTCTGTGTAACCGTTAATAAAAATTTTTTTTTCGGTTACATTCTCTGATATATTATTATTTAAAAAAAATTGTTGGTATAATTTCTGTCTTCCGAATAACAAGTAAGTTCATTTCTGGCAGACATTTAAACCGGAACAGTTTGTATATATATATATATATATATATATATATATATATATATATATATATATATGTAGCATAGGTATCGTCGCTTGGGTTATTAATGCACTTTACATTTACATAACTTCATGTCAAATGTACACACATTTCAACTGTTTTAACACAGAATTCACAGCCGCCTATGTACTTGCTTCTATCTACGTAGACACATAGACAAGCAGCAACATATCTATGTGCATACATATATATATATATATATATATATATATATATAGTTAGGAAATGGCTGTGTGAATGTAGAGGATACAAGTTCATTTCCGTACCGAGTCATTAATGAACGTTTTCATAGCTGTCTGGTTTCCTAGGCAACTAGATTAACACTTTTTATGAAAACTCTATGTGCCTCTGTATATTACCATAATTTTCAATTAACTGAGGATATATGTATTAAATTATGTAAAAAAAAGAATTAGGATAGAGGGTAACCTCGTTTTTACAAACAAGTTTTTGACTTCATTTAATTAAATAGGAAAATTGTTCTACCAAAAGAATTAGATTAGGTTTAAATTCAGCAATGTTTTCATACAAATCCAAGGTTTATATATAGGAGAGGTTACCCAAAAACGATAGAGTAACTGTTTACTAGTAGTTTGGTAGAGGAAAGTTTAGTTAATTTAGAGAGAGTTAGTTTAGAGAAGTATTCAGATAAAATATTAATTAACGATGGTAATGATTTGACAATCTTAACAGATTCCGTACATAAATTAAAAAAAAATTAACACGTTAATTAATTAATAAATCTGTTTACACATTGGTAGTGTGCCGGTAGAGTAGAATAAATATTGTATTTAGTACTTGCCTTTCACCATTCTAAAGTACATTGTGCTAGTTATAAAATAGTATGTACTCTACCATCTTACTCTACTAATATAATCTAGTCTTCAAATAATTTATTTAAAATTTATAATATCAGATATAATGAAAAAACAGAAAAAATTTGTATATATGATACAAGATAAAAAATTATTTTAAAATATATCAGAAAAACACTTTTTAAGAAAAAAGTAACCAAAGAATATGGGCCATTATTTTACTAGAATACAATGACCCGTATTCTCACCTCACTTACAAAAGTGATTTTTGTCAGAAGTACTTTGACGTTTACTTAAAATTACTTATTAAGCAATTTTAATTAGTTTATTTGAATTTCATAATATTAAATATAAAAACAAATATCAAAAATAGAAATGCTATTCATATTTGATAAGAGATAGAAATAAAAATTTATTTTAAATCAAAAAATAAAAGTACTTTTATAATACAAAATATTTATATATACTTACATCTTTTATAAAATTTATATCTTAAAATATGCTTTTTTTACGTAGGCAACAACATATAGGTAACTACTGGAGTGAAACTAAATCAAATGCCACTATAAATAACAACAAAACAATTATAATTTAGTTAGTAATCAAACTAAAACTTTAAACTATGTCATCCTTCTTCGTGGAAACTTATACAACACAGCAGGAAGACTCCCAAAAGTTAAGTGCAGCAGGCAAGGCCAGAAGGCAGACAGCACTCTGCAAATGCAACAGAAAGCTAAGAGATAATATATTCAGTCACTTGCGCATAATAACGTTGTCTTTGTCGAACATCGCTTTTGAAATCTGCATCTATGCACTGAACTGACTGCGAATAAATGGCGGCGGGGGCTAGGGGTTGGTAGGGAAAAGGAATTCTGTAACCGCTTCGGGCCCAAAATGCTCTACTACTTACAGCATAAACCGTTAGAATTTTGGATCCGATGGAGTTTAATGAATCCCTTTCAAGCTTGCAGTTTGTAGTTAAGGCTTGAGGGTGTAGATGTCACTATTGAAAATATGACATTCATAAATTTAAGTATGGAAATGTTTATCTGGAACCAACAGGATTGGAAGCATATGGGTAAACCCATATATGATAAATCATTTTGACATTAAATCAAAATTTTAAAAATTGTGTAATTTTTTGTCATGGAAAGTTGGCAACAATCTCGGATATATAATGTATTCACAATAAATATTTAAAAATTATAGTATCTTTTTTGAAATTTGGCAACACGTTTATAATTAATGTGGGCACCAGAAAATTTTATTGTGAAAAAATAGTTAAATATTCTTTGTCATTTATAGTAAATTTATAATAATTTTTATAAAAATAAATATAAAAACTAAAGCGAAAAAAATTCTGTTTGAGTTTCAATTTGACACATGTGTGAATATCAAAAGTTTATAATTTATTTTAACAAAAAAAAGATTCTAGTTTTTTCATTTTCTTTTAATTTAAATTCTGTTTTGGAGTTGTGTGTACTTGTGTATGAAATAAAATTGCGAAAATGTTATTTTGCAAGTTATTACATTTGAAAATGTATTTTCCCGTTATATTTAGAAACATTTATATAAATGTTGCTTTGATGTCATTTAATTTCAAATGTAAAGAAAGAACCATTGGAAAACATTTCCGAGATAAATTTTCTTCGTAGCATTCAACAAAAAATAATGCTTACTTCTAATTTGTTTTATAAAATTGTTGTTTCGTCAACAAGTTGTTGCTAATATGGGATTACAATTTAATATGATAATTGAACGCTACCAAACAATTTGTCATTTTTTAACTTTTTGTACATTATTTAATTTTATATTTTAAAATAATAATACAAAGTGTTCAATTCTTCTAAATAACTTTTTGATTTTTAAATTTATTGTTATAAAAATATAAATTCACCTCATTTTTGGTTTCACCGGAAATAATATTAACTTTTAAATTTTATATAACAAACTATTTATATATTTTTACAGATTTATTAATAATTTGTTTATTAGTTATGTACCTGGGTTTTTGAGAACCCTATATACTGTTTCGTTAACTATTTTATGTGTCTGTTTTTTTTTTATTTATTGTGGTTTATTGTCGGGGCTGGAAGGAGAAAAATTGTGGAGGAATCACACTGCACCAATCACTATCACACTAATTATACGAAGAAAGAAAAAAAAAGTCATAATAGAGGCAATTAGATTATGGGCGCAATTTTTTTTATTGAATTTGAGAGCTAACAGTGGATTGAGTGTTATTTCAGTATAGTTTTATATGTGTTGGGACTGTATGCAAGTTTTATTGTTGTAGATTTTCCACTGTTATATAAAATACCAAAATATTACGTATACTTTTAAGATATTATAATAATATTTAGGCAAGATTTAAGTCATTGTGGAAAATGTAAAGAAGCAAAAGGCACGAAATTAGTTTCAAGTTAATCGGCGAGCTAGCAAAACAAGTTGAAGCAGCCGAAAGAACCATTATTGTACGTTTGTCTTGACTGCAAAATAGTTGAAAGTTTCTCATTTAATTGCGAAGAGTAATCTTAAGTTTCATAAAACATTTAGAGAATTCACTAGCGTCGGAGCGCAAACCAACCAGGGACTTCCATACTTATTAGATAAACTCCTAAGTGGTACTTGTCTTGGGCGCTTTGTAACGTATGTGGCACTCATTACAGTCATCGGAGCGGGCAAGAGGGTTAACAGACGACGAAGATAACCTAAACGGACTCTCGTCCATTAAAGCTGTTTAAATTTCACTAGTTTCTGTTTGTTCGAAAATAGTGCGGCGCTATTGCTTTTTGTGTCTAATTGTTTTGTGATGAAATTAACGAGGTACGAGGAAATCTAATAAATTCATTTCTCTCTCGCCGCTGTTGTTTGGACGAGATGAGAGAGGAGAGGAGGGAAATGCTTGCCGCAATTATCCGCTGCAAATTGAGAATCTTATCTGCTTCATTACCGGACTTGCGGAATTTACGCCGCGCGTTTCAATTCAAAATGGGCGTTCAAGTGGAAAAAGAGTGTTTTGTTGCCAAATTCAGAGGGACACAAGATTGGTGAGGTTCTATGGCAAACCTACAAACCGGTATGTTTGTTGATAGAGATAATTCCACTGTCGATTTTCAATATAAAAAATAATTCAAACTTATTCATTTGTTTTTACAGTTTATCTACTGGAGTACAAACAAATTTAAATTTGAAAATTACATGATTTGAACTTTTTGTGTTATTGTAGATTAATTAATAATAGATTAAATAAATCTAAACAAATAGATTCAGTTGCTGAAATATTTGTACACAAACTATTGTATGATTGATTTTACTAAAGAATGATGTAAAATTATTAAATAAAAGCTGACTGTATCAGTTATTTTTTTGTTATATTTTCCTGTAAGATATAGAAAATAATTTAAAAAAAAAATGGATATAAAACCTAGACCAAACCGACAAACTTATTCAATATATTAGAGATATAAACTTATATAATGAATTATAAATACAGTTTAACTAATAACTCAAATCTTATAATTATAAATTATATTTAAAAATATTAATATTTTTTACAAAAAAGTAAAAATAATACTAACGAAATTAAGGAGTCTATTCGATTCGAATCTGTAAGATCTGTAGTGTTACAGAATGTTTCTTCTATGTTTAGAAAATAAAATTCTTCTATTTTTGGAAAAAGACAAAAGATCCTGTAACGTTACAGGTCTTACAGATGTGAACTGAATAGACCTATAAGAACTGGTACTAGAAGGTCGGTTTTAAAGTGAGTTTTATCTAATAACAATTTTAAAACAAAATAACTGTTATAAAAGCAGAACTAAACAAACAAAAACTGAGCTTATAATATCAGCCGTTGTTTGTAAAGAAAATTAAATAGGATAGGAAATGAGTAAATGTGGAAAAAATAAAATGGAAAGCTTAATTTGAGATCAATCAATTCAAACGAATGATATGGGAAAAAAGTAAGAAGAAGTACAAATATAATGCAGTTTTATTGTAATAATGTTGATCATTTATGTTAGGGAAAAAAAAATAAAATGATATAAATTTTTTTGTATCTTGTATTGCTCGTTCAATAAAAGTAAGCTCCGTGGTTTAGTCGTAAGAAATTCATTGCTTTGCTGTGTTTCCTTCAAACTATACAACCAGTATGAAATTAAGTATAGCATCAACTAGGGAGATATTACGACGTGGGGTTGGTATCATTTCTTTTCACTTTCAAAAGCATTACGATCACTCACACAGCACAAAACGTTAAAATTGTAAGAGCTTGCGAAAAAAGGACCTCCACACAGACAGGATATCTTTTGTTCTCCAATTGAGGCGCTACAAACGTAGTGGGCTATGATATGATATATCTATACATAATTTGGAATAAGTCTGAAATTTTTTTCTTCTCCGTTCGGATATTCTTTTATGATTTATTTCTTCGTAATAAAAATGTCGAAGACATACAGATTTATGGGGAGCAGCGTTCAAGCTGCGAGCTCGTTTTTCTAACAGAAATTTTAAATCAACACTAGCCCCCGAGTTTTGACGTGCGCGCGCTGTGCATCATTTTTAAAACGTATTGATTTTTAACTAGTCAATACATCAATCTTTCGTTATTGAAATCTAGTTTAAACAAACATTATTTATCGTATAGCATATTGTATGTGAAACTAGAAAAAACGTTTAGCGAAATTTAATTATAAAGAAAGATTTATTTTTCAAAACCAAATTTATTCATTCGATTTTCTATTCTATTTTTACATTGATGTTTTTAATTTAGTGCACGATTTAAGATGTACAAGAAATGCGTAGTTGATCAATTCAGCTGCGATATTAATGTTTAATTACTTTTTAAGTTTTGTGATTAAAAAAAAAAGGAACTAGAATATTAATTTTATATTATCAGTGTTTCACAAAATATAAATTAAATTTATATCTTTATGGCTCGATTGCAGAAAGCATTGTTAGTTAATTTTCTAACTGATCAACCAATGAGACGATTTGAAAACAATTGACAATCTAGTTGCTTTTGTGCAACTGAGCCTGTAATACATATTGTTATTCTGAAAAATATAGATTATAAACTGTTTTATTAATATCTTTTACATGTAATATTTTATATTAATTTTTAAACTAAGAAAAATTAAAAAGTAAATACATAGTTAATTTTAAAAAAATAAAAATTTAAATGTTAATTTATACTAAGGAAAAAGAATATACATACTTTTATTAAATGGTTTAACTACAGAACCACAATATTCGCTAACTTTGTATTTTGCATTTTACGCAATTGCAACAAATTATTCCAATGCGAGTGACAGGGCAAATCTTTACAAATACTCAAACGAACACTTTTTCAAACTAACATCACAAACAGACATAACCTGGAAATAATTAAATAAAAATAATAAAAACAGGAGGAAAATGTAGTTTGTATTTCGAAAAACATTCAGTCTGACTGTGGAGGAGGGAAGTTCATCTCGGCATTCAACCATCTTCGATGACGTCTCTATTTAATTCCATTTTCGCTCAAGTAATTTGTACAGGCGTCTGTTTATTAAAAACCGCTCTCGGTATATACAGAACGACATCGCTGACTCTCGTTCAATAGTTAATTGAATTGTAGCGCCCCCAATGCTGTACAGGAAAACGAAAATAAAGTTCAGTTTACCAGACACCTAAAATGCAATAAACGCATTCAATTTTAAATAGAATAAAATACACGTCTACTAAGTGAATGAATAATATTACAAATTTGATATAAAATATATTTTAATCTACGGCCGCCTGTAAAGTTTAGAGACACTGTGAAAAACAAAACAGTGTAGGAATCAAATCAGATTTATTATTATTTTATCATTAATTATGTGTTAATATTTATCTTCTTCAAGAAAATATGTATTAGAGTAAAAATAATAATTCTATATTATTTTAAGTGCAGAACATTATATTAAAATAAAATAATTATTTAACAACTGTCAACACAGTTTATCATTATTCACATTATTAATTTTATTATTACTACACTATTATTACAACATGGCTGTAACTTAACTCTAACCTATAAATACTGAATAAAAGTTATATTTTTATGTATTTGCGGTCTCTTATTTGTTGATATTTTTCGTAAGCAAATTAATTGAAATAATAAAATGGAATCTATTAATAACTGTGATTAATAATGGTAGTTTTATGTTATTGTAAATTACATTTGTTTAAACAGCTTAACATTGTAACAATCTATAAGTTTTACTAAAAACGATTTCGGCAAATCCGAGGGGAAATATACATTGAAACAAACGTGGTTAATTGCTTGAAGTTTTAACAAAAAATAACGAAAACAATTTAAAAGATAATTTTATTTAAATAATGGAATAAAATTAGTTTACAAAATTTGTTACAAAAATAGAATAAAATTATTACAGTATATGGACTAATGTTAATAATTGACGTAACTTCTGACTGTCTATTCGTATCTAAATTAAATTAATTTATTTTTCAACTAAAATGAATTCGTGAAAAATACAGCTTAAACAACCGACAGTCATGGATATGTCAACGTACTAACTTCCAAAAAATGCTAAATATCAACTATCGACGACTGTTACAAACATATTTATATAATTTCATAAAAACAATTTTATTTGTCTAATTTGGAGCCGTAGATAAAACTTGTAAGTAAACTGAATTTTATGACATTCATTTGGATGTTTTCGTAGTTCGTTTACATTCGGCATGAAACTTACGAACTCATAAAACCCATGTTTATACACTTGTTACATAAATAACTATTGAGCATAGTAATCATTCATTATTTTATGGTAGTTTTTAGCGCATATTAATCCAAGGTGTCTGCAATGATGAAGCCTATGTTTACGAAATGTACGGTTAAGTGAGGAATGTATCTTGCTAGGCTGTATGGTTAATCTCAAATCGAATATCAAGGAGGTTTATCAGTAACAATGTTAATAAATGACTATTAATTTTCGTACTTGGATGCATTGCAAATGTGATTGTTTACACGTATTAGGTATTATATTGTCTTTATTGTACAGAAGTTATATTGTTTAATTATAGCTGATGTTTACGCAATAAAATTTGTTTTTTGAAATTTATATAATAAAAAAGTTTTAAATATTTTCGGGCATGTTAAATTTTGTTTGAAAAGTATTTTAATTAATAACAATACAGCAAAAAACAAACATATATTTATGATTAAATTTTTTTTAATAATTTTATCTAAATTATAAATGCTATAATATTTTAGTGAAAATTGAAGTTATATATTGTTTTGTATTTATTGAGGTGACAATGTTATTTGAAGTAATATATTTATTTTGTTTCGGTACTATTGTGGCTGGCACTAAAAGCTAGGTTTTTAAGTGTTTTAGTCAATTTATGACTTATTTAGTCGTGTGACAATTGCATTATTTTAAAATCGGTACTAGTTAAAACCAATTTGTAAATCTAACTTGTAGTACCCGCTATAATGATTATTTGCTACTAATATTTTTATTTTTCTAATATATTTTTTTGGTCTGTTTCAGGTGAGGATTTTTTTACTAATTAAAATCTGAATTGAAGGGTTAAATGTGAGTATATTTTATTAAATATGAAATTAAATTTGTTTTCATGGATATTTCATATAAAGTTACGCACGCACATGTACAGAAAATATAATATTTAATACTTAGTTTTAATTTTCTATTAAAAAAAAAATGTTGAATTTTAGTTATTGAAATATATATTATACGTTTTATACAAAGCAAAACTTATAATTTGTGTAATTTAAATAAATATATATATATATATATATATATATATATATATATATATACATACAAAATTTTAAATAAAACTAGAATTAATAATTTAAATGAATGAAAGTGATGTATTACCATTAATTTGATAAATTATTAACTCTTTCCCAGGTTATAAATAATATTTCCACATATAATAAAAATAAAAATATTATCAAAACGTTTCAAAGTTTGTTCCATAAACTAATTAATATCATTTAATTAATTAAACAGGATTAAATAAAATGTAGTCTTTGATAATTTAATAGTCATCATTTTCAAAAAAATAAATACGAGTGGAAATTATTTAATTCTATTTAATTCGTCATAGATATTTCTACATTGGGTTTCAAAAGTTTTGGTGGTAAAATAATATCATAAAATCTAAAAGATTTTTTTTAAATTTTACTGAATTCTTGTATCGTAAATTATTTTTAAACATTTAAAATAAAAAAACTAATTGTACCTCAAATAATTTTTTGTAAAAGATTGTTCTTTAAAATTAAATAAAAATATAAATTACAAGGTAAAATAACCGATATTTTAAATAATTTTTTTTTGAAATTTTCGTCTATCTGCTTTTGATTATATTATTAAATCGGTAACAATCTACCGTGCATTGTCCAGCACACGATGCATCTGCAACAATACGTTACTTGATTGCAACGATCCGTATTGACCAATTCTCACACTATCAACCAGCTGGGAGTATATTTTTCCTGAAAATGTGAACCAGTCCGGGGGACGAATCGCGTTGGAGATTTATTCGAATGGAAACGGAACTCTGTTTTCAAACCTATAATCCGAGGATTAGTCGAGCTTTAGCGGGTGCAAAATGTGTACTACGTCGTTTTTAATCCACGATATGTTCCGTGGACATTCCCCCTTCCTCGGTTGCGACAGCCGGGGGGTTGCGTTCTGATGGGTATTCGGTGTAAACTATATTTTTTCGCGTAATGACAGTCGAAACAATAAATAAGGGATATGGTGTCATAGTGATTTGTTGGAGAGCAAATTTTCGGTGTTTTTTTGGTTGATATTTTTAGATCCGGGGTTAGTATACTGTGTAGAAGGAGGATATGAATTTATGTACTGGAATTATTAATTTTGAATTTTATTATACGGAAATGCATGAAGTGAAAAGGAACATTTTATTTTTATAAGTTAGGATAGGAGAATATTATGTTTTTATCGACTGATATATATATATATTGTAAGGGAGGTATTTTAATTATACTAATTTTGACTTTTCGAGATGTTTATGAATAAGCACGAATTAGGCTCAAAGTTTGTCTGACTGTTTGTCGGTCTGTGAATACATGTAGATCAAATTATGTTAAACAAATTTTTAAGAATTTTTAGATATAAGTGTTAGGTTTTTTTTATATGTATAAATTTAAATGATGAATATATATTTTAAATATTAAATGAAAAAAATATTCTTTATTTAAATTTATATTTAACATTTGTATTTGAATATCTCAATTTAATCAACTTTTGGTACAGATCTTTATAATGGAAATGGTAGTTTACTGATATTACTGTGTTTTTGATATATGTGTTTTTACAAAAATAGTAAAAGTTTCAAAACAAACAAGATATTTAATAAAAGTTGCTATACTAATTATTACTAATAATTTTTATTTGAAACATTTTTTTGATGTGACTTAACAAATTTTACTAATTTATATATTTTGCGATATATTTTTATTTTTATGTTGGTACGTTTTTATGACTATCAGTGTCTTTACCATATAGGCCCCATGTTCTTGATAAGAATTACATGAACTAAATATGATTTACGTATAATAAAATGCTAAAACGTGTACATCAAAATAGTCAGTTTTTCATATTTAATTAAAATTGTAGTCAAAGCGAAATTTACAGGTTAAGTAATTTTTTTAAAAACCATTTGCACAGCTTTAAAATGTACATATACTTTACTGTAGCGTAGATCCAGCTGCATAAAACGTTATCAAACACTTGTTAATTAAAAAATATGAAATCAGTTGACCAATCAATTAAGAAATTGACAATCTAATTAAATAAGTTAACAAAACATTTAACAGACTTTTGAAAAATTATCAAAGAGATGAAAAAATTTGTCAGATTACAATTTATTTTCCTAATTGAGTTTTCATATTCGAGTTTACCGGAACAGGCAAAAGCTTCCAAAATCGATTCGAATCTGAAATCAAAAGAAAAAGCTTATTCACTGGAAATCTAATACTATTTCATCCAATTGGATTTGATTATTCAAAGCCAACACCAATCAAATGACTTTATCCTAAAGTATACACATGGAATTTTAGTCGTGTTGCTTGCAAATTACAGCTTTAGAATAAATTTCTATTCCATCTCTAGGTACATGCGCAATTTTCGTTAAAAGCGCGCACCCAGAATTTAGCTTCGTCCATGTTTAGTAACACAAAACCGGAAGAGAGCTAATGCTTAGCTGCCTAGCTTTTTCCTCTCCTGGGAGATAAGATAAAGATCCCCGGTAAGCAAAATCCGAACGCGCGCCCAACCTTCGCCGGATATGAATCCCGTCATTGTTTTGGCAACACACACTTAAAAAAGAACTCGAAATGGAAGTGGAGAGACCGTAGAAGTAGCAGAGAGTCGCCTAGCGATAAAGTTGATTAATCGCCACTGCTGACATCTGCTCTATTTTATTTTATTGTTTCGTTGTTTCATGGATTTTCGGGCTGCAGTCGGCAAAATTCGGGAAATAAACAACTATGTTGCTCGGAACTTACATACACACACACACACAGATACTTCGTCATTTCTTTGTGCGAATTGGTTAAAAACTTAAAATCAGTATATGTAAGATATTTTCGTCTTTCTATTTGCACTCCACTGTCTTGCTTGCTTGTCGGTGGAACGATGGAAATAGAGATGGTGCATTGTGATATGTACTTATCGCTTCTGCTTCTTTTATACTTGGAATAAAATGTTGCCAGTTTCTTAAAACGAAAAGATAAAAAAACGTTAGCTAGTTCTTTATTTGAACTAAATTTGATAAAATGTGTACCGTTATTTTTGAGTCATTGAATACAATACTAAAACATTGTACCTTATTAAAACGAAAATTATTTATCTGTAATTAGATTATATCATCTTTTGTTTTATTAGCTAATGAAATAAAAAAAAACCTTGCAGAACTAATTAAATTAAATGAAAAAGCTAACCTAAAGTCTTTTAATACAATAAAGAAACAAATGTAACATATTTTATTTCTTTAAAGAAGGTTTATGCATACTAAACAGAAACATTGAATTTTAATAAAAATAATACAAAATTTAATATAAAGCTTTTTAATTTATTATTCCTATTATCTAATTAATATTTATTAAATCATTTTACATTTTTTGCTATATTTTCACTAATTGATTATGTAGGGATAACTTCAGATCAGTGTTCTTGAATTGTATTAAAATTAATATACATATCTATTATTTATTTAAAAAATTAAAAAAAATTCTCAGAAGTGATTTAAATTTATTTTTGTATTATTTGCTATCCACTATCATATTTATTAAAAATTTACATATTTAAATGCAAGATTCAAACATTTTATTCCAGGCTACACATGGTAAAAATTTGTAAAAAAAATTATATTACAAACACTGAATATATCTCGGAAAATACATAAAAGTTTTGTTAGCTGGTTGGAATAACTGGACGAGACGTCCGATTTTTATCAAATCAAATCAAATATTGCTGGATTTCTACATTTTGTTATTTTACACAGATTAAATCACTAATTATTTATATAAAATGTTCCATATTTTATGAAATAAACACAGGATAAAATAGTATATGTATAATAATTTTAATTTTTGTTTTTCATGTTTCATTAATTAATTTTTTTATGAAAAATAGACAGAAAAAATAGTTAATACTATTTGTAAAATTAAGCTAGAAATAACCTCGTGAATTCAAAATAAACTTTATCAACATGATTTCTGACCACATAACATACGTAGTTTGTATTTCATATACATGGTCATGACGTATTTCAAAAGTAATTACAACAAAGCACACAGGGCTCTATTCTAAATAATAACCGAGAGACAGAGTGAGACAGCTAGTCAAACAAACATAACAAGAGATCAAAAACAAAACTAAGGCAAACCGCCTTTCAGATCCTACTACGATAATCCCCTCTCTCCCTCCCTCTTATCTTCATATACACAAGCGTCATTTCAAAAGGGCCTTATCACACGTTAGAATAAATAAGCACAACAAACTGATACCCCGAGTGAAATTCGGAAAATGCAGGGCGAGCCAGCGAGTGAAAACCGGAAATCGGGCAGCTTTCTTCTTTTTCGGGTATCGACCCTTATGCAAAATAACCGGTCGTTGCTGCGCTTCCGACCATGCTCGGATTAAATAACGGATTCGTTGGGAAAACGTTTCAATTTAAAAGAAATTCTTCTCTTCTGCTGCTGTTGCTGCTACTGGGTTCAGTTTCATCGTAGTTCGTCTCAGTCGTATGTTTCAATGAAAATGTTTCGTTTCTGCATTGCGGAAACGAGTGGCCCGGAGTATACGACTCTATTTCCGGATCTTTACTGTGACCCGCTCCGGAGTTTAAAACAGTAAACTATTAGAATTTGAAATGAAGAGAAGAGTTTTCTACATTAGTAAATGATGTTTGATTTCGTTGTTTATAATATAGAATAATATTTGTAAATATTTAGCAAAACTGAACAATTGAAAATGTGTCAGGAAAAACTGCCAAGCTGCTTCTTAAATTAATTTTAATTTAAAAAATACAGAAAGCCTTTCAGATGGAATTTACAATTTTTTTTATCAAATATAATTTAATGCTGCAATTTTGTTTACATCTCGTAAGATTTGTAGCGTTACGAGAAATGTTTTTTAACTTTCTATAGAAAACAACAGAATGGAAGTGTTGTTGATATAATTGATATAATCATTTTCTCATGTAAAATAAATTATTTGAATTTTATTTAAAAAGAGGAAAGTATTTCATCAATTTTATAATCTATAAGAATAGCATACTTATGGAAAATTTCTATTTAGCTTAAATTTCATTAGATTAATTTATTTGTTTGGTTTTTTATTTTATGCTTTAGCGCAAAATTAGTGGTTTTGGATTAAACTATAGGAAAAACAGATACTTCGATTTAGAATCTCAGTAACTCTTCGTTAAAATATAACATTAATTTTGAGATAAGTATAGAATAGTCCGAATGGGGCTTTTGTTGGGTAAAATTAGCTGAACTTTATTTTAAGATAAATTTTTATCTTTTTTTTTAATTAACATTCAAATGTTTAATTAAATAGAGATGAAGATATTTTACAGAGAGATTCATTTGTAAGTTATCTTTTTGAATATATTAAAAAAAAAATGTGTATTTTCTGTTGGAAAAACGATTTCCACGCGTACCGGAAACACAAAAGCATCAAAACTAGTGGTTGTATAAGATTTGATGTCAGAAGAACATGTTGTAAAATCAGTATGTGTGCAACGTCTTGTGTGGTGGGAAACCTTTTATTTCCATGTTTTGAAAACGAACGGACAAACACTACACAACAACAACAACACTATACGGTACGGGTGCCTCTACGTTTCCATAACAATGGCCAATTGAGTTTACGCCACGGTTGCTTGCCTGTCAACGTTTGCCCTCAACACGGAATAAACATAACCTGATTGTAGTTCATTCCTCTTCTCATACAGAACCCGTCGTTGTCCTGAAGCAGGAATATCCGCACTAGCAATTTATATCGTTTGTTTTTAAAGTTTTCGAATATTGATAACATAGAAATAATCCAGTGTGATGATTTTCGTATAACTTTAATTTTATTACAAATATACGAGAATTTTTTTTATAGTTATATTTTCAGAATCTATGGCTTTTATTTTTCACTTTAAAACAAGTTTTTACTTCTGCCTCTTATTCTATTTTTTAATATATTTTTTTACATCTAATATGATAAAATTCAAATAAATTAATTGGAATTGCTTATTAAGTAAACGTCAAAGTAATTTTAACAAAAAATCACTTTTAAAAGTAAGGTGAGAATACGGTCCCATATATTTGACTAAAATATTCAATTTTTTTTTATACCACAAGTTTGGTTTTGAAATCGGTTTTAACTAATACCGATTTTAGAACAATATAAATGTTATAAGAATAGGACTAAATAAATGAACTGAAACAGAGTTTGCAGTACGAGCTTATAAATTTCTGATAATAAATAAATATAACGTTTTATAATTAAATAACACAGAATTTTAGTACTGAAATACATATTTGATATTTAAATATATTTATAAATTTATCATTTTGATATATTCTATATGTGACTTTTTGTTATTAATTTTCTAAAGCAATTTTTGTTTTGTTTATTTATATGTGGAGTTTTCTGCTATAAAAATTTATATATTTATAATTTTCATCCATTTACAATATTTCCTATATTTTATGAATACAAAATTGTAACTTTATTTTGAATTAGTTTTGTTATTCTAAGACAGCTATGTTTTTTTACTATATACACTTAAAATAGTTTTAAAATTTGTTTTATGAATTATTTTGTTACCATATGACTGTTTGATATAAACGAGTATTTATTTGAACAGTTCATTTTTTTACTAATTTTATCAATTCTCAATATATTTTCAGTTTACATTACATAGTTCGTAATTAAATAAAAACATCAGATAAACCTTCAAAATCATCAAACAGTACGCTAGTTCATTTATGCATTACCACGCAAATTCATGAGGTTATTTTAGTTAGCGATGCTGTAATTAATTGTTCACGATATGTCGTCCGCTTGGTGCAACTGCATGGCGAATGTAAGCAAACGCCCACAGAGAGAGAGATGAACATTTGAATAAGAGCAAAGTGACAGTCTGAATATTTATATGCCAACTATTACAAAACGTCTCAAATGTTTGTATCTTAGTGATTTATTGCAATGTCCGTACTATAAACTTGTCTCTTGACAAATTTTCACTTTGAAGTCTAGATTACTATTAGTAGAGTTAGTAGTAGAGTGTGATGGTAGAGTGCGTACTATTCCATTACTAGCACAATGTAAACACTTTGGGTAAGTGAAAAACGAATACTAAATATAGCAACGGGTAGAAGAAAGTGAGTAGAAGACTAAAGACCTACTACTAGTGTAAACTGATTGTTGTAACTGATTAAACTGATTAAACAATTTATGAAGAAAAGTGGTTGAGATTATTAAATAATTACCGTTGTTAAATATTTTTTTTAAAATGTACGAAAATAAAATGGACGGAAGCTTAAGGGGTGATACCTACCTGCAAACTTTTAAAAAATCGATTTTTTTTATTGCATAAATCGAAAGTATACATATTCAAGAATATTTTCTCAAAAGCGCAAGTTAATCCGATTAAAATTGACAAAGTTATGTGCGGTACAAGAGTACCGGGTCGAGACCCATTGGGAACGCTCTCCGTCATTCCTGTGCGCGTGGACATGCGCAAGAGCGTGTTTACGTTGAATGCCATAACCTCAAACGAACGTGCACAATACGAGGCTGCATGTCAGTGAAAAAAGTGATGATTTGATGATTCTATGTAAGTTCCCAAAAATATTCACTTACAGAGGACTGAACACAACTTGAAACTTTAAACGCAATTATCTCGAAACCATGTATTCAAAATCGGTGCCAAAAATTTCTCGAAAACTATTCGTTCGATTCAGATGGCTGTGTGCGCATTTTGTTAAGAACTATTTTTTCTAGTACTTAATCGTTCGGATTTTGTCTCTGATTAAATTTCGATTTTTTATAGCCGATCAAAGACAAATTTTTATGGGTCAAAATCGATACTTCAACTTTACAAGGCCGCCATTTTGTCAAAAATAATTTTTTTTGAAAATCCATCGATTAAGTACTAGTTTTACTCATGCTTAACAAAATCCGCTTGGTTTTATTGATTTCAAATAATTCTGGCGCGAATGGGACTTGGCACCGCAAAAGGGTTTCCCAAAAACATCATCCACGGGGAGCAGCCGTGCGGGGCACCAGGACGGATTTTTGTAATTTAAAAAATCGCATTTTGTAGAGGAATACATGCCGAATAAAGTGAAAAAAGTCGTTTTGAAAAATGTTGTGTAGTTTTTGTTTAAAAAAATCCCAAACTTTCGTGTATTTTTCGGCCTTGCAGGTAGGTATAACCCCTTAATGAACTTTAAACTAAATTCTGTTCTACCAAATTACTAGCTTTGTCTAAAGAATTACTCCACCAAAATTAGTAAAGTGATTTGAAGAAAAAATATGCTAGTATTATTAGCTCTATTAATGTATTCTAAGTAGGCTTAACTTTGTTCAAGTATTGTATGAAATTTTGATCGAATTATTATATTATTTATAGTTTATTATTATTCATTTTGTTTTTGTCAACGATATATAAATTATTTATTTATTGTATTCTGTACTTTCGTACTTTCAAATAAAATGAATGAATTGCAGTCAAAATTACAATGTCATAAATCCGCGCATATCTAGCAGAAATCATCGAAATTATAGTTGGAACTGAATAGTTTCCAAAAGATCTAGACCAGCCCCCGTATACTATATTCAAAGCTAGCATTTCTAAAATCTGTTTTACCTTCTTCCCGCATTCGGTCGCCATTCACAAAAGGAGACAAATCTAAAATTCAAAGCCAAGTTCGGTTGTGTGTAAGCAATTAGGATTGTACACATTCTCAAAGACAATAGCTCTGTGTGTACCGGGTCTCTCTTCTTTGCTGGGGGTGCGAGCGACTGTAGATGACTACTTATCTAGGCTGCTAATGCAATAATTATATAATTACTCCACCTATTTCATGTCGGTGCCGGCACCAAGGCGCTAATTATGACAGCTTTTTGTGTCGTATTGTTTTGCGGGCACCTGGGCCACGCAGACGCGACACTCGCTTTTATTATGTTTGCCAAGTGATCCTTTCATATGCTCCCCCACAACTTGGAGTCTTATACTCGGCAAAGGATCGTCTGAGAAGTGAATGCCTCCATCAGCTTTAGTCCTGAAATCATTACTAAAATCACCAAACATTTGTTTTTTAAATAATTGATTTAATAATTTTATTTAGCATTCAAATAATTTCCTGTTTTTTTAAAGTACAAAATCTTTCAGAACTAAAATAGAAAAGCTTTAGGAATAATTTCTACATATATTTTATTTAAATATCAACGTTTCGATGTATTCTGTGTTTATTTTCATATACGTAAAGTATATCGAAATATCAATATTTAAATAAAATATATACAGAATTTAATGCTGAAGCTTTTTTTTATTTAAATATTAATTTTGAAAAATTTTAATAAAAATAATTTTACAATTTTATCGTATATTTGCAATTTTTATTCAAAATTTTAGTTTTTTAAATTAAGTAATAAATATATTTTTTAAATATAACATTTATTAATTATTTTTTTTCATATATTTAATAGAAATATTATAAACAGAGATAATTATACTTTGGAGTATTTTAAATACTTTTTTTGTATTTTAAACTAATTAAACTAATTACAATTATTAAATTTTATACTCTAAATACAAATACTAAATATGGAAAAAATATTGAATATACTGTAGTATTTTAAGTAATACTCTTGCTCTGACGGCAAATATATTAAAAGCGAAATTCTATCTCAACACAAGTGGTGGAGCAAGTGTGTGTTCTATTCTCTTTAGATAACACAAGACACTATACCATCCATTGTCTGATAGGTGTGATACTGGCTCGCATCCAATTAATTTTGGAACTAGGGCATAGAACACAACAAGCACACCAACACCGTTTTGCTAGTGCACGCCTAAATAAAACCCTTAACGGAGGGGGGCATTCGCCATACGAGTTTAACCTGCGTCGGTTAGGGCCTCCAGACCGCACTGACTGACTGACTGAGGCGAGAGACTATTCAGTGCTTTTCAGTTTTCAGCTACAGGCTTCCAGCACACGAAATGGATGGGTTGAATGAACGAACCGCTTTCCTACCGGAACAATTGACTATGTTGCTGTCGCATTTTGTTGCTAGCTTTTGCCGACCACTAAAGGATTGCTTTGCTCTTTGTCTAACTACAGACTGGCTCGTATTTCATTTTTTTTTTTGTTGTTGTACGAAAAACTTTTTTGCTCATGGAGATTGTTATTTTTTTTTGTGTTAAGGATTTGATGAAATATGTATAAATCAAAAAAAGTGTGTTGGTTAAAAAGCTGTTGATTTAGAAATTGGAAATAATAAACTGCTTTTATTATGAGAAAAAAATGTTTGAAGCATTCAATTTTTATCTAATTTGAACTACAGGTAACTCTCCTACAACACGGTCTCCGACAACACGGTTTTGTTGTAACACGTTTCGCTTAAATGCACTAACCCTCCTATAACACGGTATCCAACAACACGGTTTCGCTCTAACACGTTTCTGCTTACAACACAGTTTTCAGGTTTTAACGTGTATATACATATATACATTTAATAAGCGCACCAGCTATTTAAAAAAAAGTTTGCTATTAAAGAAGTTTTTGTCAACTACGACTTTTGGTTTTACTCTTACCTGGTTTTTACATAAGAGGGAAACAGTAGTAAGTTTATAATCACCTGCATGTGCTAACATAATGTGTCTGTAACTGTCTCAATTTTAATCTGTACGACTATATTCTTAAAAATAACTCTTATGCCGACATAAAAATCAAGAAAACTATGTAATTTTTCGTTTTTCGCGTCTACTATAAAAATGACAAAAATAACTGTTTACCTCTCAGGTACATTTTTAATAAAATTGAAGTTATTTCTATGTATCTTAAAAATATATCTACAAATGTATTTTAATTTTTTTAACCTAACTCCCTTTTTTTTATTGGCTCTGGGTCTCATATAACACGATTTCACATAACACGCCGTTTTCTTGGAACCTATCTACCGTGTTATAGGAGGGTTACCTGTATTTATTATTTGGAATTTTATAATTATTGGCATTATTTTTTAAAAACATAAAAGCATATCACAAGTTATTTTCTTCGATTAAATAACAAACAGAACAATTTTTTTTTGAAATGAAAAGAAGTCTCAAAACCACAAAAACCAGTAAAAATTTTAAATATGTTAGTAATTTTTCGTTGATTTTACACGAAATTTCTAAGATTGTAGGAATTTTACTTGAGGATTTAAAAAAAAATTAATATAATTTTAATAAGATTAATTCATTTTTAAACCAGATTGTGTAAGTGGTTTTTCTTTGGGATTTGTCTTAAGTTTTTTCAACAATAAATTATAATTTAGTTATTTGTAGAGAAGCCTATTCTGTAGTTATTACCGCAACGGCTATTGTGACCGCTAAGAAAAGATATCATTTCTCCGCAATAAAAAGACGAAGAAGACTGAATAAAAATAGGAAAGAATTGTGTGAGAGGAAGCTCATCCAGTGAGCTATAAATTATCCAAGTTTATAATAAAAGGTTGACAAATGTTAACGCGGCCGGCCAGTATTCCATTCTCCCTGTGCCGGACTAACAAATAGGAACTTCTCCTCTTGAGAAAGCAAAAGGAAGGACGCGTTGGGGTAAAATTGGGTGGAAACTTGTGAAGAAGGAGGTTTGAATTGGGAGAGGAGGGGGGAGAGGTTTCAGATTCAGAGTGGCGTGCAACCGCACACGACCCGATGAAATAAGCTTTTGAAATAGTAGAAACGAATGCAATAACGTTGAAAGACGAGGTATCGAGCATCAATGGTTCCGCAACCATTGCGAACCTTTGATCGGCTCCAGAAAGAGACAGCGTTATTTGACACTGTTCCCGTTAAAGTGAAATGGTAATAGTCCCGACACTCTCGACACGCGAATGCGTTGCCAAAAGGATCAGCCAACCTTCACACGCCCCCCGACCCCGTGAAAAATTCACTCTTCGTTCGTAGAAAGGGATGTTAAAGTATATAGGTCTGTGTCATACTATGTTCCGATATTTCTTGGATACGTATGACCAGTTTCTCTCTGGTTGTTGATGTTTAGTGTGATAATAACCAAGAAAAGATGGTTCATTTTGATTTGAAAATAAGTAGATTTGTGCTACACAGCGTAAAAACAAAGAATTGGCAATATTGCTTTTCTATAGAATTATTCGAGTGTAAATTTTGGATACCATTTCTGAAATGTATCAATGATATTTATTTTGTTTAGTTTTGGCAGATATACATTTTTTTTTTCAATGACACTAAAAATATTTTATTTTTATATTGACATTATTAAAAAATCATCAGTTAAAAAGTATCTTTTCAAATTAAATGTTATATTTCAAATGATTTGATGAATATTAAAAAACTAATGATGTTGTTAAACATATTTAGCAATTATTCTAGAAAATTTATGTAAGAAATGTATAGTTAGGAGAATGTTTTGTGTGAGGAAGAAGAATTGAATTTTTACTTAAATTTCTAGTCTAAATATTTCCATCTTTATTAATTCCAATTTAAACAAAACAAGATGGGTACTTTTGCGACACAATAGGATCAAAACATTTGCGGAAAAACGGGGAACGCGTATAATAACGAGGGAAGGAAGTAAAAGCAAAAGCGGAATTAATTCGGTGCGCCTACAACTCCAACCAAACTTCATCTTAACAAGTCTGTTGAACCATCACTTCGCGCGGTATTCTCTATGCATTGTCGTTTTCGTTAGGCCGATACGCTGCCGCGCACCACCGGTGCTGGTGACACCTATCAGCGAGAGCTGGTTAAGTTTTCTGAAAGGTGAAAATCAACAGAAAACGCGGAAGAACGGAAACCGGTAAAGAACTCGCCAAATTGAGGAACGATGATATTGAACATGTATATAGGGGTTTGTCTTAAAAATTCACAGACTTTTATCTCAAATTCTAGATTATAAATATGTATGTGTAATCCGGCAAAGTTGTATCCTGTGAATGGCTAATCAAAATTTATAATTATCAGAAACGTTTTTTACGAATTATTAATTTATTAATTATTATGACAAATTTAATTTATTAAAATATTTTTTTAATTATCAGTTTTTATTGCAGTCATCTTCGGAAAATGTGCAATTAATTGAAAATTAAGTTGCTAATCAAAAATAAGTTATACAATGTTTCAGACGAAATTGATTTAAAATTAAAAGATTGCGGATTCGAAATTTGTAATATTATAAAAATAAGTTAATTTAATATAATTATTTTCCAAAATCACGTTTTTAATAGTACACATGAAAATTTTATATTCATATTTATTACTAGCAAGTAATTTTAATAATATTGTGATTTTAAATACTTAAACACTTTTGGTTTGTTATGTGATTGTGATGAATAATTATATTATTATTTCAAAATGTATTAATTTATTTTATTTATTTAAAAAAAAATTAATAAACAATTAAAAACAAATATTTGAATTTGTATTATAAACAATACAAACAAATTTTTTAAATGACATTTTTGAGAATTTTTAGAATTTAAAATATTTTAGTATTTAAATGTTTGAAAGCTAAATTCAGTTTTTAATAAACTGGGTCAGTTTCTAAAATTTGGTTTTTTTTTAATTAATAATTAATAAATTTTTTAATCTAGTTACTTTTGAATTAGTAACTTGTTTCTATGTTTTGTTTGTTTATTATTTATATCATTTGTATATTTTTTCCTGATGAAGATATACGTAGATATCGGAACGTAGATTTTTAAATAAAATATATACAGAACTTAATCCTAAAGCTTTTTTATTATGTACCAAGGTAATTACTATAATGTATTGTAAGCATTTGATTATAGAATAAGACAATAACAGATTTAAAAATTTGTTTTATATTGTACAAGTCCGAGAACTTTTTGCATTGCGAATGCGGATCTGTGTCGTCTCCCTTATTCATTTCATGATGCTCCCGGTTTTAAATCAGCATGACGAAAAGTTTGCGAAAGTTTGCCAACATTTGCAAGGAGGGTTGTATCTTGTATAACTTAGCAAGGGTTACGGTTTTGGTGTCAATTGTGAATGATCCATCCATACGGTTATGTAAAACGGAGGACGTCTTACGCCCTTTTGTATGGCTTTTTGACACAAATGTGGAAGAGCGAGAAAGAGAGAATATAGAGGGATTGATGCATTGCATCATTTTGATAACGATATTTTCTGCTTCATAAAAATCCTATTATAAATTGTGCAATTTATTTCCAGAAATTGGATAAAGATGATTGTAATGGATTGCAGTATGTCTCAAAAATTGATACTATCATTTCTTCTATGGACACCAATATACTCGATAAAAAAAAAGAACATGATTATTCTACGTTTACTGTAGTTTAAAATTATTTTTTTATTTTAAATTTTATTAAATTATACTTTACGTATATATATATATATATATATATATATATATATATATATATATATATATTTAGCAATATGGGCTGGTACCACGAGCTTTGTTTTAAAATCGATTTTAACTAATATCGGTTTTAAAACAACGTAACTGTCATAAGAGTGGGACTAAACAAATGAACTAAAATTCACAAAAACCGAGTGTATAGTACGAGCAATTAATGCATAAAGCAGTACTCTTGATACGAATTGAGGCACAAGCCACAGGCGAGTTTGCCAAACCCAAGAGTTTGCATGAATTCAATACAATATTTTATTTACTTGTGTTACAATTTTATCTTTACAGCCCCATCATAATATGCTCAATAAAATATATACTATAACGTAATTAATAGGTTAATACTTTACGAAAGTGTAAAACAAAAAATAGAATTAATGTACAACATGGAAACAATCGACAAATATGTGGTAAATTGGGTGTGAAGAATACACAGTTGAAAAATCAAGGATTATTTTGTACAGTATATCCACATCCCTATCGTGTTGTAGGGGGTTATAACTTGGAAAGCATGATGGCCGAAAACAAGTGACTGTAGCAACTAAGCGACTGAGGCTGTGATTTGAGGCAATAAAGCGTGCATGCACGGTTATTAAAAGTGTTAATCACCATGAAAATTGCTTAATTTAGCGCCAAATATTATAGAGTAGTTAACTGCTGCGGCGCTGTTACGTGAACAGTGGGCGAATACTTGGCGCCCTGACGTGACACATATCCTGGATCAAATTTATTCTTTACTCTTTCTTTTTTTCATATTTTTGCAGTTTGCTTTGTTGGAGAATTAAATTTATTAGCATAGAATTCGTACTGGTTAGAAATGTGAAGTATTATAGAAAAAAAGACATGATTTAGTGCAGTGATGATGTAAAGATTTAACTTATCAGTTTATTTTTGTAAATACTTATGTTTAATTTAATTATAGCATTTCATTTTTTATTTGAATTGAAAAATGTTTTACTTAATAATACATAAAATACAATATAAAATAAAGCAGTATTTTATTTATTGATATTAGTAATGGTTTTAAAACAATATATATATGTCTATAAAGACAAAAATCGTAATATAAAAAAAAGTATTTTGAAAAATTTAGTTCTTATTAATTAATTTCTGATTTAAATTTTGTCATTTAAAATTTGAATAATACCAAATACCATATGAAATACTATAGAAATAAATAATTATGTTTACGTTGTCTCTTTTGAAATCCAATTTGATGGCCAACTATTAGTTTTAATCAGACAGTTAAGAAAAAAACAACTTAACAATAATTCAGTTAAAATTGTTAAGATACAATCAAAAGTTCAATTTGATTTTGTAGTTACATTTTTGAATTCATATTGCAGTCTTTAAATTATTCGTATCAATTTTTCTAATTTGTATAATTATTATTTATATTTTGTTAAAGACTTATTTTTGTTATACTCCAATCAAAATTCAAGTGAATCTATATCTCTTCAGATAAAGGATCCACTTGTAAATAAATACTAAATTTACTCAAAAGAAAATTTGTCATTTTAAGTTGCTCAAAGAAGGCAAATTTTTACATTATTTACTCAAACAGAAGTTTGTAATTAGAAAAGTTTTATAATTGTTAGCTGCGAACACATATTTCTTAGTGCTAGTAACAAAATAATTATTTAATAACAATCAATTAATTAAAAAAATAAACTGAAATATATGATTACTAGTTATTTATGTTATCTTTTTTTGAAATCACATTTTCATCTGCTCATAAAGTTTCAACGGCAAGTCTATATTTTGTTGTAACGTATACACGTAACTTAAAGTTCAAATTTTAAAATCGCTTTAAGTTCAACTGCAGTTATTTCAGTGTTAAGCACGTCAAAGCTATAAATTTAGCAGAGAGGAAAAAAAAAATTAAGAAAAATAGAAAATTGCAACTTTATTATAGAGCAATGTATAAACCGCGATAAAAACTTGTCGGAGTGCAAAACAGGTTAATTTTCTTCTTTTAAATTTATTTCAAAAACTTTTTTCCCAAACCCTCAACCCAAACCCCATCCACATTGTCTCTTCCAAGTAACATAATTTAGCACCAAGTACGTCACCTCACAGAATCTAGACACTTGTCTTTTTCCTTCTCTTCTTCTTGTTTCTAGTGATAAGACGAATAAAAAATGTAAACTTTCCTCGAGGACGTTATATTATGTACTCCAATCCTTAAATACGTAAAAGTCAGAAATTTCAATATTTGCTCTTAATCAAATTGGGATCAAGTAATTATTTTTATATAAATATTTTTTTCTTCAATATTAATATTACATTACCATATTTTTATTGTCGTAGCAACTAAATACTTTTGTGAAAATGTTAAAAAAAGCAGTCGGAAATAATAAGATAATATAATAACTTTATTGTAATCCTGTTAATGGAGAAATAATTAAATATTTAATATGTTGTTCACAACAGATTTTGTAGGTCGATTTAATTTATAGCAAAAATTAAAGGTTTATTACAAAGATTACGATATAAAGTTTAATTTACCACAATGTTGTTATGCGGTGAAGCAATATATTTCGTATAGTAAAAATATAAATCACCATTAAAAAAACAACATAAAAAGTAGTGAAATTTGCAATTTTTATGTTTATTGTCTTCTTAAATATCCGCACATATCAGTGTTATGATACCAATAAAAGTGAATTTGTTCATTTTCTCTACTTTATCATAAATTTTTGAATAAAAATTGTTACATTTTTATATGACATTATACATCATACATTTTTTCTACTTCAATAACATTTGAAAATAATTTTATTAGTATATTTGCGATTCTCTTATCCATTAAATTTAATTAATTTATTTGTAGTAAACTGAAAAATATTTTATTGAGAAATTTATCTAAACATTAATATTTTTATTCTAAAAGAACTTTTATAATAATAATAATAGCTGGATAATAATTTATGTTAATATTAATAATAAATTATAGATAATATTTTTACTTTTGGAGTATATATATATATATATATATATATAAAATAAGAAAAATATTACTTTTTGTAATATATAAAACAAGTAATTGATTGGAAGATAAATTATCCGAGGGGGATTCCACTTTTGTACACCAGATAGTACAAATTTTAAATATGATTGTTGAAATTGTAGTGATTTTTTGTTGCTTTTACAAGTTTTATGAAAAGTTTCTAAGATTTTAAGAGATTTTAATTAATTTGTACACCTGATTGTACACGTAGTATCCCTCTCGAAATTATCATATACTTACTAAAGTCTAATAATAATAGAACGAACTTTATTATAACTGGATTTAATTACGTTGATATGTGGGTGTATCTATGATTTCATTTTGAGGTGTATTGTTTCTGAAATGGAAGGGAAGGACTATAGCAGCAGAAACAGATTGTGGGTAGTATTCCATAACTGTTCTCTTGCTAGCTAGCGTGACTGATGTCACTTAGCTACATTTATGCTAGCTAGCAGGAGTTTTACAAAATATTATCGTGTATCTACAAAGTTATGATGCGCGAATATTACTATATTACTTTATTGGACAATATTTCGTACTTTTTGTGAAATAATTAAACTAAAAGTTACACAGCAATAATTCTAAATAATTTAAAATTAAGTTCAATAATACCACAGTTTATATAAATTTAATTATCTATATGAAAAATATTTGTTCCATAAATGAAAATATATTATTGATATATTAGAAAATAAACAATTCATTTCATAAATATTTTACCTTATTTTGTAAAGTATACTAGTATTTAAGGTTGAATAAATATAGATGACCACAGCTAATTTTATAGTTGTACAATTGAAATTTATTTACCGAGTATAATTTAGTTCTTAGATATATTAAAATTAATCCAAGATTTATCTTAAAAATAGTAGTTTTTGCAAAAAAAATATAATGGCAGGGATTTCCATTAACATGAACTAAATACCCTTATAAATATTAAAGTAGAGACTGCAAAATGTATATGTAATGTAAGATGTGTATTTTATTCTGCCTCAACTTTAATTTAGATTCATAAATAATTGGAAATTGGATGCAGTGCTGTAAGAAAATGAAAGAGAAGTAGACCCAGAAATAAATTCGCTTTACAAAATTTCTATATTTATTTGTGGAGAAGTTTAGAAATTTCCTTTTTGCCGCTATACGAGAATAGAGTATTCGGTAAAATTTGTAGAATCAACAAGCAGTGTTTCAGCCGATTTAGCGATTATTAGAAAGCTTTTCTGCTTTTAAGCTTCCTGCATTTGGAAAACCAGATATTTTGTACTAAGAAGATTATTAAACGGCTTTAGTTTGTAAGGGAAATAATGGCGTAATAGCACCGTGATATTTTGAATGCAGTTTAAAAATTTTCTATTGTGAATGTTTTAGAAAAATTTATAATGACTATGGAAGTTGAACTGTATTTTTTTAATAATATAGAAAATAAAATATTTTTTAAATATATGCTTATATTTTTGTAATAAACTAATGATTGTTGGATAAATTTTATAAAACTTATAATTGTGTAAAAGTAATAAGAATATTTCAAATTATTGACAATGTACTCATAAATGATGAAAAAAAGAGAATCTATTGAAATTATTTGTCTGAATAAATTCCAACCAACAATTAATTCTAGCTGTACAAATATCGTTTATCCATTGGTTAAATTCCCGTTTAGGGTCTGTAATGAAACTATTCGTTTCACTTATTATTCGAATAGGCTGGCAATTACCACGGTATAGGGGAGGTGTAGTAACATAACACTCTGTAAATATTCACGGTAAACGCATTCGTATGTGCGAAAATACATAGAGAATTAGATAAATTAATTCGGTGCGGGGATGCAAACAGCAAGGGCCCTGGCGTTTTGCGCGGCTATAAATTTTAATTGTAGAAACGAAATTTTGCAATTAGAAACCGAAAATTTGGTAACGGGCAATTTCGGGAATGCTGCGCGTCAGTTAAACATTTTATTACGCATGCGTCTATTCATCACGACGGGAATAAGGTTAAATTCATCGGTGCCTATCTCTCCTGGCTACGTCTTTTACATTTCCCCCCCTCATTCACCTCCCGACGAATTATAAAGTTTAATATCATGAATTCCTACGCCTTTGGAGGGGCCCTCTATGAACAAGGTTGGCACCAAAGTAGTTTATTTAAAAGTCGCTTCTCTCGCGCGAGCTGTATATTAGACTATGTCTACTCATTGATAGTCAGTCTAGCACTACATTTTACCTGAAAGGCTTATATTACAAATTCCTGTGTTTTACATGTACTTGAAATATAAGTTGTGTATTAAATACTTTTTCATGATATTAGAAATTTATCATTATCTCATTAATGATAATTTATTTAATATAAAACAATTTCTGGTTCTAAACCTGATATTCAAGAACTATAAACAACTATACTATTTTTTTTTTAAGAATTCTGTAACTAAAAGACTGTTTTATAGTATATTTCGAAATTAAAACAGCACTGTAAAAAATTTATGTAATTTTATATATTCTGCGAATGTAATTTTTTATAACAAAATGTAATAGTACTTAAATTATCACAGTAAAATACAAAATATTGATATTTTTACTGTTAAAACCTACGTAAAATTACATAAATTTAAGATATATTTTTTATAGTGAAATGAACTAGTTGGTTTACTCTGGTTTTTACTGATAAAACTGAAATGTGGTTTGTTTTTGAATAACGCTAACTTTGGTGGTTAAATTATAAATATTTATTTATTTATCTAACCTAATACCTGACTTTCTGTTAGATTTCTAAATAACTTTTGGAAATAATAAATATTTTTCAAATAGAATTTGAACTAATATTAATTTTGATAAGATTATATATTTATTGATTAATATTATTTCATTTTAAAACCTTAAAATGTATAAATAACTGTAATCTCACAAAACTTGTACAAGTATCGAACTTAAATTTGCGCCGATCTTACACGGTTGAAGTGGTAAACCAAACTTTTAGGAACTGGTTTTTCTGAAAAAAACCAACTGGTTTATTTGGTTTAATTTCGGAATATACTATTACACTGGGACAACAAAATTTGGTAATAAATTCAAGTAGAGTAATTATTCCTAGTTTACGTGTTAGTTTTTTTTTTCATTTAGTTTTTATCATGTTTCGTATTTTTGTATTAAAGAAGATATTAGCAATTAACAGAACTTCAACCCAAAGTTTTTTATTTTATTATAAAATTAGTTCTGAAAGATTTTCTTTTAACAATGATAAGATATTTGACATAGATATAATACTCTCTGCCCAGTCTGGTCCAAAAATAATGTATATTTACATTTTATGTTTTATCTTACACGAATAAAATCATGCAACGTATGATAAATTTTCTGTAGTTTATAAAAAAAAATCATTTATTTTTTTGCATAGTGACTGATCCAAATTTTGTATTCTATACGAAGCAACGTTGTTTAAAATTTTGCAAAAGAGTTTATAAGATATTCATCTCTCTTTCTCTTTAATTAAATTGATATCAATAAGTGAGAGATAGATAATACGAACAACCAGTCATAAAGATCAGTAGAAGGGGCTCAGTTTTCAGTATTTTTTTTTAGCGTTAAAAATGAGAATCACAAGAAGTAAGGTAGGAGAAGGAAGAAGAGAGGAAAACTTTTCTCCAAAACTGAATTAATTCGGTGAGAATTAATTACGCACTCGAATCTTATATTCTTTTCATACGCTAATCGTTTAATTAAAATCGGGTATATAAATTAATTTCATTTTCAGTTTTACGGTCGTTGCGTTCTCATTATAGATATAGACGACGAATCTAAGATAGATTTATTATTGCAAACACACCTTCAGAGATGATTACTTTTAATAATGTTAGTTTTAGCTGCATAGTTTGTTTGTATTTTAATGCAATGCAAATTTCAGTTTTGATAATTTGCAATAACTTTGTTTAGTTTATTAGTTTAAAATTAATTTTTAAATAGTTTATTTAAATTATAATATAGTTTAGATATTGCTAGAAACAGATCATATTTATACGTGCAGTTAAAAGCACCGTTTCCACTATATATTTCAAATTTTATAACAGAAAAATGCAAAATTACAATTCTAAATAGTAATTATAACTAAAATTTATATTGAAAAATACACTATAAATACGATCATTAAGTTTTAATTTCATTCATTTTCAGTTAAGATTTAATTTTATGGTAATTATTTTCATATTGAGTTTGTTAGCTCATAAATATTGTTACATCATTAAATCTATTCTTTTTATTGTTATTTCAAGAAATGAAGTATTAAATGAGAGGAACTTTAAAATAAACAGTAAGTTATCCAACTTTTCGTAATTTTACATGTCCGCTTGAGAGTTTGAAATCATTTAAATAGTTTACTATATAAACACATTGAAATAGTGGAGTCGCGAAACTTGTTAAAACATCTAAGGATGGTCGGGCTGGCTGCATTCGCATTTCTATTTCAAAATTATCGCAAAATCATTTTCCAAACCTTGCATTTACAAATGAATTCGAATGTAATAACTGCAGTACGAGTATAATATTGTAATGCAGTATGTTTTCCAATTTCGATCACGAACAAACAAAATAATTTCATGATTAATTGAACCTGCAGATATATTTATCCCCTTATCGGGTTTCGGATAATTATCAACCAGTGTTTTATCGGGACACGCTATATTATAATTCTGTAATTTAAAAACAAAATACTGCAAATAATTGTTGATACTCTTGTCAGATTATATTGACATTATAATTTGATACGATGCCATTTGATCGTCATTTTTAATATAAATATTTTGTTTGAATAACTTATTAAATGTTTTCAAATCGGTATCAATGTTAAATATTGTAAATACATGTATATTGCAAAAATTTAATTAAATATGGATATTAATTAAATAATTAAAAATTACCGATGCATATACAATGTATATATATATATATATATATATATATATATAATTGAAAATTAAATTAAATTTTTTTTGTCTAGTAAATGTGTAAATGTTACTAAATATTATATTCTTAATTACACATGGCGTATTATATATTACGTTATAGTATTTTGTTTTTACTTAAATCGGCATTAATTTATTTTGATGAAATAATTAAATCATTAGTTAATTTTTAAATGAAGTAGTTTAGATTACTGATCGGAACTTGTCGTTGCTCTACGTGAACCGCACAACTTACAATTTCAAAAAAGTGTCTAAATGAATGATCACGGAACAATTGGTACTTGCGGTCTAGATTTTTCTAGGGCTGTCATACCAAAATATCAGGATGATGATGATGAAATAACAAGATATTACAAGTAAAAAGACGTAAATTATTAAAACGCAATCTGAAAAAAAAAACATCAAAAATTATAACAAGTATCACACAATTAGCATACGTTAAAGTCAAGCTCGGGCAAAGCTTAATTCTACAAAAAAAAATTCAAGTTGGCTAGTCACTAAAAACGTGTGCAGGTAGCCGAGTTTTCACATACATCCTGCACTCATACATACACATCAGCATACAAACGTATACGATATAAAACGCAAGTTTTACCCAAATCCGGTTTGGCCGTCGTAATGTTAGCGCGACGCGCATAGCTCATAAGTTAGACGCGCGGCGCGCGGGATGCGAGCGAGCGAGCGAGATCTCGTCGCGGCGCGCTCTCACCTAGTTTCGACCGTCTCCGCTGACGATGCTGCGGCAGCACTGTTTCGCACTGCTCTGGCATGGCGCCGATCAATATATTGTACACTCACAGGCAAAACCGGTACGAAACAATGGCCGATACGGCTTGTGCTCCCAGATTCGAAACACATCCTCCGGGATAGGTGAATGAAAAGCGTCCCCCGGAATTGGTAGTTTGGCTAGTTCGAAACTCCGGGAAGAATCAGACGAGAGGTTCGTGTTTCATCGAATTGTTGACGGTGAATGAATGGAAAGATTTTAAAAATGTATTTTCTATTTGTATGGAAAGGCAATATACTTACTTTCTTGGCTGTGATAGGATACGCACATGAACTTGGATGCTTTGTTTTTCATCTAAATCGATTTTTGCATAATTAACTAGTTGTTTTCAGATACGGGCGTTAAGCAAAGACAATAAAACGACCAGAACAAAAGAGTAGAGGTATCAATTATTTGACAGCAATTGTAGTTTTACTCTGAAAACATTTGATAAGTTTTTATTACTTTAGTTCAAAAGATTAGTTTGATCTTAGATTATATTATTATCGTAGAATTAGAATTTTTATTTTATTTTATTTTAAATACTGTTTTCAATTATATTTGATTAACTTGAAATCTTTTAAAATCATCAAAGATTTTTTTGTAAATTTTTTCAATTACTTGTATATTAACTTTATTATTTATTAATAAAAATAAAATAACTTCCCTTAAACCACAAAAAAATAATTTTACAAAGCTATATATGTATTTTTACATTATTGTCTAAATTATTGTATTCTTTTTGCCACAGTAAGACCATATTCTAATTTATTATTATTATTATTTATTGAAAAAAAAAATCAATTACAAAGAAAGGACATTATATCAATTAATGATATATCAACACATTTTATTTACAGAAAAATTGTTTAAATTTTGAATATTTAAAAAAGTAATTGCTACGTCTATAGATATTTTAATCATTTTAATTACATTTCAAAAATATGTAACTGAAAATAATTTCTACAAATTATAGATTGCTAAACTACAAATGGTATTTATAGATTTTATAGGTACAACTAAGACACAGTTAATCTTTAAACAGATGTTCTTTATTGTGCCAGTCTGACACACTAAGACCCGGCTGCCAAAGCATTGTTAATTTAATCAATAAATTAACTAAGCAACTAGATTGTCAACTGTCGTCGAACCACCTCATTGATTGGTCAGTTTTAATTAGATGATTTAGAAACATTGTTGCGTATTCTCATCTCACCTTTTTTTGTGAAAAACTGCTTTTATTATTAATTTCAAAATAACTTTTTTCTTCTGTCTTTCATCATATTAAAAGTTTTTCTATTTTTGAAATTTTTTATTATATTTGCTTTTATAATATCTATGTATTTTACTGAGTACTTTTGAAAAAAAATCAGTTTTATAAATAAAGTTAGAATACGGGCCATTATTTTTTTAAATTAAAACAATAGTAACGCAACTAAATAGATACACATAACAAAAGAACCTATTCACTGGGTTTATTTCTCTATTTGCAAATTATACTGTTTGAAGAATCAATTTCTGTGAGGTTCTGGTTTGTTTATCCGACACACAGGCGAGCTTGATTACCAACAAAAACAAAGTACAATCGACACACACACACACAGACGAAAAAATAAAATTGCTTTCACTCTTTTGTGACTTGGGTTGTTTTCAATTTTTAGTTTTCGGTTTGAATTCCAGAATACCGTTAAAATGTAGGACACCCACACACACCCATATACACCAAACACATTTTGTTATTCGCTTCTTTTTTTTTCTCCAGCAGTTCGGGCTTTTCGACGCAAAATCGACAAATCAATTTGAATTTAACGTTGTATGTGATGAAACGCAAAAGCTATTTTGTTTCTCCAGTTTTTCCGAAAGCCTATTAAAATATCCGACAATGAACTCTCGCGAAATTGATTCAAAGAACCGAACAGTTTTTTGTATGTTCTGTTTTAATTTTGTCATCTACGCTTCAAAACACAATTTTACTCGTTATTTGATTGCCAATAGTGGCTTCAAATGCATTTTAGTGGTATTTATTTAACGGGGAATTCTGAATTATATAGATATAAAAAATGTTTTTTAAGTTATCATTGTTTTATTTTAGTATTAAAAAAATAAATATTTAATGCATTATATATGCATACTAGTGTATCCAATATATGATTAGTCAAACATATACACTTAATGGATTTAGTTTTATTGCTAGATAATTTGGGATTAAAAAATAATTTATTATTTGTTTAGAGAAGATTAATATATCAGAAGATTATGGTTGTGTTCATTACTAGAAGGTTAGATTAAAAATTTAATTTTTGAGTGATGTTAGAACAAATCTTTGGTCTATTATTTACATTTTTTGTTGTGAGAAAAATATTTTTTTATTGTTTATTTACATATTTTTTTAAGTAGTAAAAAATCTTTTAGAAATTATATTAAACATCCCATTAATATTAACAGTAAATCGATAAGAGAAGCAATAGAAATAAAATTTGGCTTCCTTTAATTAAAAATTTATGATCTAGTTATTTATTTTTACCTAGTAACTTGTTCCTATGTTCTGTTTATTTACTGTAAATATCATTTGTATCATTTTTTCTGATGAAGTCGTACGTTGAGTCCGTCGAAACTACAGAACTACAACCTAAAGCCGTTTTTTTTTTTAATTAGGTTGAAGTTCTATATTTAAATTCGACATTTCAATATACTGAACGTATATCAATAAAACATAAAAACACGTTACTAGATTACAAAATTTTGTAATTTATTAATTAATGATAGCCAGATTTTATTTAAATACAAAACTTAAAGTACACATATAATATATAATAATACAGAACTGGTACAAAAATAAATCACTATAAATTTAAATAAACATATTTTAAAATTCAAATAATATCGCTGTAAAAAATATTTTTTTTTGTGTTAAAATTTAACATTAAATGCAACTACATAAGTGATAAACGTTTATACTTTAAAATATTTACTGTGCAGTAATTTAATTGTTTATAATAATTTGTCAAAATCATTTCAAACAAGTTTATAAAATTGGTTACAAACTTATGTGTAAGAATTGTCCACACAAAGTGAGAACCGTTTGGCATCGTTGTGACAAGTCGTATCATCCAGTCTACTAGATCAAATAAACGTGTGTGTGCCGTATACCGGTACCGGTAATCATGTTTGATTCTAGGAAATGAGAATCAACCGTTCCTAGTCAAATAACACGGGGCCTACCTCGATGGACAGACCCTATCAAGCAACCAAACACAGTGGCCTAATCAGTTGGACATCAATCATATTGCTTTGACGCCATACCCGTCTATGAACGATTTGCGCCCCGCTCAGTGAATCTATTCAAATTTAATGCCCTTTTGAACGACAATCGTACGCTAGTCAGGTTGTGTTGCGGTATAGATGATTAGATTTTGTACCTGACCGGGGTTGATCGTTCGATTATTGGAAAATTAAAAACGATAAAATGATTGGATATCAGATTTAATTATCAATTAATATGATAAAAAATTATTGGTCTTTTTTCATTGTTTTGCTGTTTTAATTTATGCTAGTATTCTGTACGTTTCTATAAGCTTTATAGTCTTACAGAATTATAACAAGTTATCTTTGTCATCTTAAGTTGCATAAAAAAGGCAAATTATTACAGAATCTTTTTATCTTTTTCCAATTAAATAAAAAATGTATATTTAAAAGAAACAAGAATTCTATAGTACTATCCTATAAAGAGCTTATAGAAAAATACAGAATACTAACATTAAAAGTTAACTTTTATGTTGTGTACCAACTTTGATGACTAAAATTTAAGAGTATTGTAGATAATTATTAGTTATCTTTATTTTTTTTAGGTTTTTCGATTTGCTAAACTGATATTTGAACATTAACTATTATTTATCAAATTTTTTATATTTATTTACATTTTTGTTATGAAAATATACACAATAAAAAATATTTTGACCACATTAACATCACGACCACCACATTGGTCTGTGTTGATTTTTGACCGATATTTTTTGGTTAGTTTTTTTAACCACGTTCCGTGTTAATAAATTTAAAAATCGAAAGTATACCATATAATACAGGGCTGGTGCAAAAATAAACCACTATATGAATTTAGGCCTAGTATTTCCAAATATTGGAATAAATTTATCCTTGGAATAATTTTAAAATTAGCCAATGAAATGTTATCATTTATTGTGAGAGTACAATTTTAGCCAATCATAAATGATTTTTTTACTTATCTTAAGAATAAATAAAATTAGAAATACTAAAATACTCTGGAAACATTTACAGAACGCACCCAAAATCTTACAATCAGCATTAGCTCTTCTTTCAATCTTACAATTAAATCGATTATCCTAAAGCTTTTTTATTTTTATGTAGTGAGTTCTGAAAGATATTTTTTTATTATATTTAGAATAATATGGTTTACATATTTTTTACGCATTAATAAAACTGTAACAGAACAATCACTAATTACACCTACAACAGAATTAAAACACATTGAACAAAAAATAACCTGTGTTTTGCTCAGCAAAACTACGTGATTTGCTTGCAGAATTTTTCAAATAACCCGCGCCGCTAACTCTAGTACTTTACGTACGTCACGTCCGTACACAAACACATACACACACACACACACACATACATCTATTCCTGCTGGTCCACCTGGCGAACTTGTTGTTTACTACAACGTGTTGACATTCTATATTACCCGAACTGGAATGTTTGTACCATCTACCCTTCTATACCGGGAACGGTCAGTCTTTTTACTCCAGTTGGTGTGGTTCAATTCCAGTCGACGTGTATATGCTGTGTTATCGGAAATGGCTATTAGAACTTTGTACTATTGAATTCTTTGCAGTGTATGGATCCCAATATTGGAAAGTATATTGTGCGGGTACCATTACAATTGTTTGCGCACAGAACAGGAAATGTGTAGGCTTAGTTTTTAATAATTTAACGAACTTTTTTGGATTTTTTTTTCCTTTGACATTTCATAAAAAACATTTTTTATTATGGTGCTTTGAAATATGACATCCGGGTATTATAGTTTAATGAATAAAATTATATAAAATTATATAAAATTATAATGGTTAAAAATAATATAATATGTAATTATAAGCTATATTTTAAAAAATATTATCAATTTTGTGTATTGTATTTTATTATTATTACCAATTTGTAATTATACACAATATGGATGGCCACTTTTGGTGCTGAATGTGTCAAATTTGATGCAAAATTTTAAGGAATTTAATCATAATTTTCAAGTTTTGTCGAATAAATATTAACAATAGTTTTTTTTGAAAAAGGGGTTAAGTTAGTTTAACTAATCTTTCAGAAATAATTGTTATATTTTGCTAATACTAACAAGAAGATATATATATATATATATATATATATATATATATATTAGGCACTTAAAAATAATTACAATGAAAGATGGTTTGTAATTGTAATTGTAATTAAAAATAAACATGGTAAAAAAACCTTTCAGAACTCTTTATATTGAAATAAAAAGCTTAGATTTGATTTCTATATAATTATTAATTACATTTCGACGTTTCGATATACTGCACGTATATCATCATCAGGAGAAAATATACAAAAGACAGAAACAAGTTACTAGGTAACAAAATACAAGTAACTATAGATTACAAATTTTTATAATTTTTTAATTAAAGGAAGCCAGATTTTATTTAAATCAGTGCCTTTACATCTTTTTTTTTTATAAATTCCAATAGCTCGAAAATCCTAGACTTTTTTTATTTTAATTAAAAATAATTTACGGTGGTTGTTACATTTCAAATAAATTTCTTTTCTTAGCATATCAATATGTGTTTGTGTGTGTGTGTGCTCTTTCGCTAACTGCGCTCTATGAACACACCACCCGTTCAATGTTTACACGGTATGTTATTTCAATTACACGCTTACATTGTGCGTAATATCCGCCGACACAGGCACTTCCATATCTCGCGACAGATTTTCCAAGCAAACGACAACGCTTCGCCAACAACGCAGGATGGCGTCACGCTGCGTCATCGCTAGCGATGTCTGGTAAACGCACCGTCGCGACGCAACGCGGGCCACATCGTACCGTCTTACACGCGCCTTGATAACATATGGGCAAGGGGGGGAAGAGGCTGGCAAATGGGGAAAACGTTATGAGGTTGAAATATCTTAGGTTCGTAAGTAAGTTCTACCTAAAGATGGAAATGTTTACTGTGTTTAAAGAACGGTACGTAGATTCTGGAGGCGGATACTGTAATAATAATTGAAACTTGTATGTGTGTGTCTGTGGGATATAATTAGAAATTAAATGTCAAATGTAATTTTTTATAATTTTTCTTCAAATATTTCAAATATATTATACATATTTTTTCCACAAGTTTTAACGTAGCATTATAGTTATTAAAATAAAAAATTATAATTATTATCATAAAAATATTTCGTTAGTTTTACTGAGATATATAAATGTTGTCACTTTTGCAAATTATTCATTATTTTATACAACAAATCAATATCATGTTAAAGTATTCATGGAAAGTTTTTTCTAAGTATTAATTATAAAAACGTGTGGTTTTATACTTTGTTATTATTGCTACAAACTTTTAAAAAGTTTATAATGAATCATGCATATTACAGGTAAGGAAAATAATACAGGAATATAAAATATATTGCAATAAATTTTACCAAAAAAAAAATATAAAAATTTTTAAACACTAACAAGACGTATAATATAAATTGGTTTCGAATTTAGATATTTGTATAGGGAAAGCAAGCGTTTTCATCTTTTTATTCCATTTTAATATGTACTTTTTTGATTGTGTAATCGTAAAAGATATATTTACTGGGAAAATGTCTGACAGATCATTTATTTTATGAACCTTACATTAGTCATATTTGAATGACAAGTTTATTAAAATTAACACTGTGTCAAAAATTTTTCCTCTAACTGTTTCCTCTGACAGAATATTAAAAATTATTTTCTTAAAATTTCCATTTTCACCTTTAGACAATTAATTCACATTTCTTTTTTGTACTTTTCTTTTAGGTGGTGCGGGCGGCACCTGTCATATACGAAAGATTATTAATTGTGAAAAAAGACCTCGTCTTTCGGTAGAATATAAAAGTAATATCTTATTTATAATATACAATGTTTTAGGGGAAAAAATATCTCAAATTTGTTGATTTTTATATATATTTTATTTTGTATTTTAAAAATATATTATTAATTTTACATTGGATATTGAATAAAAACTTATTAAAAAATCCTTCGGAATGAATTATATTTAAATAAAAAAGCTTTGGGGCTCGTACTATTGTAAATATTTTGGAGTATTTTAATTACATTAAATTATTTTAAATACTTTGAAATATTTCAAACACCTTGCAGTATTTTTAATACTTTTTGAATATTTTAAATACTTTAGAGTATTTTTGGTACATTTATAAATACTTATTTTTTTAAAAAAATATTTAAAATACTAAAGTATTTTAAGTAATACTTAAAATACTTTTTTTTGTAAATATTACCTAGCGGTAGATATATCAAGAAAAAATATGTACTATTTTTCAAGTATATGTAATAGGAAATAAGTGTCACTTATTTTCTTAAAATTTGAATAATAAATAAAAATATAAAATTGATTTATTAATTGACAATTAACTCAAAAACGAGTTTGAAAGCGATATATCTTAAATAACCTATTCAACTATTTATAGTAGGTAATATTTTAATACGAACTATTGCATATAAATCACTAGCAATCATTCTACGACAATCATTTCAACATACATAATACTTTCCATTCAATGGTAATCATTTGAAATAAATATCGTGCTTGTCATGTAATTGAAAATAGATTTATAACACTCCAAACTTAACTGGCGTATGTCGTGACAAAGTTCATTTGAGGTAAACAAATGGTTCATTTTACACCTGTGGATTCAAACGCTAGTTTCGTGACTCTGGAACTTTAGTTTCAACAGTATTTTAATTATAATTGTTATAGCATTTTCTAAAATGAGCTGGCGTTGAAGTGCCCTGCCCGCCCACGCTTACTTCTTACGATATTACACTCTCATATGTTGATTATCTTTTTAATTGCGCGTGTCACAAATTCTCGGTGAAATATGTAAGCAGACGGAAGTTATTTGGAGGCTATCAGACAACGCCTTGGGGAGATCGGGGGCACTTAAGTACCTGCAGTTTAGAATTAATTGATATTGTATTGATTCTCTAAGGGTTGAAATATTGCCCGAATCGTTTTTGGTATAATGGGTTGTATTTTGATTAATATTTGAAGAGGATGTTTGTACTTCTAACAAATTTATTACTGTTTGCTTTTAATTATGAAATATTAATTTTGATTTTTTCTCTTACAGGTAAGATAATTGAATACTCTGTTGGAATAATAATACAAATAAGCGACTTTATGTAAGTTTTTAACAAAACGTAGTTATAAAATTGAGGTATATATTTAGTATACCAAAAAACTGACGTTTTTACTATTAATTCAAAAATTAACATACTTCTGATTTGTAAAATTGAGTTTTTATATTTTTTTAATTTTCACTTCATTGCAGTGAACTAATATATAATTAGAAAATTTAATTTTTCACTTTAATTTTGTTTTCCACCATATTCCCAAACCAAATAGTAAATAATATTATACAAAATTTTCAAAATAGTTATATT
Source organism: Clivina fossor (assembly GCA_963966155.1). Classification (NCBI taxonomy): domain Eukaryota; kingdom Metazoa; phylum Arthropoda; class Insecta; order Coleoptera; family Carabidae; genus Clivina; species Clivina fossor. Next base: position 3,274,029 of record OZ014566.1, read on the forward strand.
ATAACGTACTATTATTTATTTTTGTTTAAAAAATATTTCTATTATAAAATTACATTTGAATTAATAGTAAAACATTGGTTTTTAATGTAACATTTATTTAGTGCATGCAAAATCTGGCAAAATTTACACAAATTAAGAATAACAATATTGAAACAATTTAGTATATTAATTTAATTTAAATATATATATTTTGGGGCAGGAAAAGGCCGAAGTATATTTGGGGTAAATTCTTGAGAAATTTTAATAAGTAATATGCCAAAAATATAATGTAGAAATCGTAAATAACTCTAATATTAAAATCCAAACTGTAAAAGATTTCTCTTAGAATACCATTCCACATTAATATTAATAATACGTTCCCACAATCATTAGTTATTGTATAACATATCATATTAAACTATAGCGCATGTTATTATTGTTGAACAAGTCTGTCCTAGCACCGGGTGCAAATCTAATTCTCTGCGCCCGATTTCGGACCCAAGCTGGTGGTAGCTTTGTGGCACCCCCAACGTTAGCCCGCGAACTTATGTTGAACACGGCCGCAGAATCGTCCATCATTGGCGGTGCCGCACCAACGCGGAGTCTGCACTCGACACTTTACAAGTTATCTTGTCAGATGTCGTGTTATTGACATGTTTATTTTGCGGAAGATGTACCGTACCGGGTACGACTTCTTCTCGACCAGTCTTCGTTGCTAAGACTTAAAGTTGGAAACCATCAACTTATTTCCTGTTCACTGGCTGTATAAATTGTATCTTTTCTATAGGTTATAATATTGTTTTGTCGTGTAATACATATAAAAAAGCATTTGGCTGAAAGACTACAACGAAATATACTCATATATTGTTGATACGTGAAAGTTTAGTTGAGACGCGATTTATTATTACTTTTCTAACGATCGGTTTCTAGGGAAATGATAATCCAAGATCAACCGATACTTTGAGATTACAGTATGGTACAGACTTTATTGTAATATGCAGTGGAAACTACGTAGGAATATTTACATTTTAGCGAAATTTACCAATCTTTAAACAAAGTTCTTTGAATATTAAATTTACTTTTGTTTCATATTAGAGTATTTATTTATGTAATTATTTAAATATTTTAAGTATTTAACTATGTTCTGTTTTCCTGATGAAGAAGGACGCCGAATCGTCGATAAATATTAATACAGAACTTAGATTCATTGGCCCGTATTTTCACCTCACTTTTTCGTGAAAAAGTGTTTTTATCATTAATTTTAAAATAACTTTTTGCTTCTGTTTGTCATCAAATATAAATAATTTTTCTATATTTGATCTTTTTTATTATATTTGGTATTATAAAATTTAAATAAACTAATGCTTAATAAATGATTTTAAGTAAACGTCAAAAGCACTTTTTTGAAAAAGCACTTTTTCATATGAGGTGAGAATACGGGCCAAAGTCGTTTTATTTCTTTATGATTTTGTGTTTACGATTTTATATTATGAAAATATTAATTTATTCATTAATGGAAATAACTAATTGGCATTTTTGGATAACAGTATTTATTCTATACTATTAAATGAGTAATAATTTTATAAATCATAACATCACTGCTTTGAAGACAGTCTAAAAATTATTATATGTCCAAAATTAGTTATTTTTTTGTATTTGCAAAAATTCCTTAATTCACTTCTTTCAATAATAATTTCATGATTAATGAATTAAATAAAAACCAAAATAATGTTGCTTGCATAAAATAATAATTTTGACAGTTTGTTAAGAACTGGTTGTAACGTCACACACATACATACATACAGACAATAAAATGGCGAGTAACATTAATTCGAACCGCGAATACTAGAAGCATCAAACCCCAACAATATTGCAAATATTAAAAAAAAAAAAATTATAAAATCAATTTTGTATAGTAATTCAGTACGATATAAGCCCAATACAAATAATAATCACAAACTGTCATTAGATATTGTCTACACAAGCGGGCGTGCCATCTACAAATTCTCTTTCGGGGTCCGGTTTATTTATTTCCGGTCACGAATCGCATTACGATCGTAACGTGCACACGCATTCAACACTCCTCATCAAGATAGACGCGCGATATAAACTTAAAAACAAGCGCCCGTGTAATAATTATTCAACAGTTTTACAAATTTTTACTCGACTGACCATACGCATGTAACACCGAGCCGCACACATCAGTTCATTCGCTTGGCTAAGCATGACTATCTGGCTGTATCTCTCTCTCTCTTCCATAATTAGTTGCCGGTAATGTCCAGTAGTCTGGCGCTAGTGTGTAATGGCAGTAGGGCCGCGGGTCCGAGTTTGGAATCTTGATTTAACATCGTTTCAATGTGTGTGTTGTTTGCGCTTTCTGTAATTTATAATGTTGTTCCGTGTACTATATGGGGGAATATTTTAATAGTATGGTTGTTGGTAATGGCTCGGTAATTTTAGCGCCAGTTTTACACATGTAATTATGTTAAAATGGCTGACAAGCGTGACTATAATCAGTTCGTTCAGCGTGGTTTCGGAAGTAATTGGCGTGAAATGAAAGATTTGTTTTTCGTTTGGTGATAATGAAATTTTTATGGAAAGTTATTAAAATCTAAATAATATACGATTAGTACTATGTAAACAGTTTCCAACTAATGAAATTTTGATGCACAGTGAAAATTTTTGAACAGTTTATTACAAATGCTTTTGTAAATATGAAACACGCTACTGGATATTGTCTGATGGTCAAAAGTTGGCAAAAAATTGACAATCTTTTATAATAAACAGGGTCTAGATTTTGTAACTTTAGTTTCTACAAGATTTTAAATTCATTTCTTTAAACGTCACGTCGAATTTTGTTCACTTGAGCGATACTGTAAATTCTACTAAAAATTTTAAATTTTTCCACGAAAAAAATTTCAATGAATCACGGAGAAGTCTTCTCTCCTTCCATAAACCAATGATATGATCTTTAATTCTATTTTTATTAAGGCAATTCTTTAAATATCACAATAAAACATATAAGTCATCTCTTAAAAGAGTTTAATAAATAATGTAAATATAAATAATTTAAAAAAATAAAGCAAATGATATAAATTTGAAAATAAATTACATATCTATTTTTGATTGTGTATTGTGTATCGAACATTTCAATGTTTATCATAAACGAATACAATATTTACATTAAAAATCATTTGAAACAATTTTTATTTATCTTTGTCTTAATATTTTGAAAAACGTTTTTAATTAAAAACAAAAATTTGCATTGTAATTAGTTATAAAAGGACATTATAAATTAAAAGAATAAAATAAATACTTTATCAAATGTTTTACACAGACTGGAACGAAAAAAAAAAACAAACAAAATATAAATATTCCGTGACAAAAATTAATGACAACAACGAAAAAATACCGTTTTTCAGATAAACAATAACAGTAAACAATCATTCTGTTTGTTATAAGCACTCAGACAAAAAAAAAAACCTTTTTAAAACTTTTATGATAGAATATTATATAACTGTGTCAAAGACCCATTAAGTTCTTAAAAGTGCATGTAAAATATTTTTACATTATATTTATATTATATTATAATCGAGTTCATTAAAAAAATTTTGAGACTAAGCGGTTTTTTTCTGATAAAGTCCATTATAATATCAGCCACTAAGAGCCACTACTAAACAGGTCGCCGTAGTTACTAGAAGTATCAGACAAAAAATTTAATGTGTTTTATAGTATTATATTTTTATATAGTTAAAAGAAGTATATTATTTCTAGAAAACACTTTTAGTTTGTTTTTAGTTAGTTTAGTGTTTAAATGTTTTAAGAGAAAAGATATTAAATGCAAAAGATTTTTATGTTATAATTTATTATACAATAGCGATATTTAAGAATTTATAAAAGCAGGAAAGTTGTGGAAAAAGTGGTAACAGAAATTGGTTGATATATTTGCTTTTTTTTAATTTTATCAGAAAAAATAAATATTAAACAAATTCACTAAATAATCTCGAGAAATATTAACTTTTATATGTCACTTTTATATGTCATGTGTACTAATGCAAATATAAATAATATTGACTTATTTTATATACGAGCAAGTTACTAATAAAAACTAGAAAGTTTTTCAATGTTAACTTTGGTGAATTCGTGTGGCTTAAGATCTACTACCTACGTAACGTAAATGACAGCCAACCGAAAACAGCAGATTTAGCAGGACACTTTCAGGGAGGGAGGGGGGAGAGGAGTATCATCAACCGCTGAAACATCCGAAAATCTCCATCCGGTTGCGGCGAGCGCAAAGCGGTTTGCTTTATGAAACATTACCGGGCCGGACCTAACCGGGATTTGACCGGGTATCTATGGACGAGCGACCGTTCTCATTAAGGCTAGGCACGTGGACCATGAACTGATCTCCGGGCCTCCGGGGTCACTATATGCAATGCTGGCGCGTTTACATTTGGCGACAGAATTGTGTGATAGAAATGTACGCTTTTGCTCTTGACTGTTTACTCCTGAAAAACCAAGGAGTACCGTATTTGAATAGTTGCTAAATGGTGTGTGTATTCAGTATATTTTTCAGTAAGAAAAAGTGACTTTTAAAATTGAAATCTAAGGCCCGTATTCTCACCTCATTTATAAAAGTGATTATTGCTAAAAGTACTTTAGACGTTTACTTAAAATTATTTATTAAGCACTTTATAATAGTTTATTTAAATTCTATAATATCAAATATAAAAAAAAAAGTATGGAAAATAGTAAAATTATTTATATTTGATCAAAAGCAGAAGAATAGTTATTTTGAAATTAATGATACAAGCAGTTTTTCACGAAAAAGTGAGGTGAGAATACGGGCTTAAGTGTTTTTACAATTACATGTATTTACAGATGTTTACGATAATCAGATAACAATTGTTACTTTTTTTTATTTGAAGAGATACAATCGGGTCTATTCTGTAAACAAATGTTAAAATGATACGTTAAAACAAAAATTCCAGAATTTTTTATTATTTTCTAGAAAAAAAAACTTAATGTGTCATTTTGATTTTTTTTACTTTTATAATATTTATGGTATGTGAAATGAAATTATATATTTTTGGCCGATCTTATATAATAATTTTTTTTTAATGATTATTTTAAAAATTTAACACATACATTTCAAAAATTGTACAATATTTGTATATGCATTTTTCGCAATTATTTCAATCTATAAATAGGACTCGGAAAATGCTATTTACTCTCTCGAAATTAATGTCGCAAGATATATATATATAAGGAAAATATATAAAAATATGTATTGCTTTGATCAAAAATAAATATCATATTACAGTTTATTGCACATACAAAGAACTTTACGGGCACATGAATATAAAAGAACTACACTCTTGGAATTTCAATTTTGAAAATTATTAAAACACGAAAAAATTCGAAAATCTGTTTTACCGTTATAGGAAAATATCTCGCATCATTTTTAATATTTATTACGTACCTATATATATATGTATACGTACATATGGTTTTGCATAAAAATCCTAGAAACCATTGTATTGTAAAATTCAATTTTAATAAAAGGAATTTAGAATTGTGCCATAAAATAATAATTCCATTAAAGTTTTATCGAATTTTACTCTATAAAATTGTACATCACTATATATTTATTTTTGTGTTCGTCAAATAAGTTTCTCACTTGTTTTGTTAAACACAAATGTATATCGATGTTTTGTCGAAACTGGTGGAACATGTTTTTGCTTAAATGGTTTTTTAAAATGTGTCCATGTTTTTATGGCCTCGTAAAATGAGGAAGGGGGAGAAATTACAGTGATAAATTTCGAAAATGTTTGCCGTGAAATTTTGCGAACGAATCAAATTAATTTTGTTATACCTATGTTTATTTTATATGAATAAAATTTCAATTTAATATTTATTATATAAACAAAAATTATTTTACATTTGCCAACTTTCTGTAGAAATTTATATTTAATTGATTATAATTATTACCGATTTTAATTATGAACATCAAAGTTAAATTTATTTAATTTTACAATAAATTTAATTAATTTATGAATAAAACGCACATGTACGGTAAATTCATGTGTTATAGAAAAATTCATATATTTTTAAAAATTTGTATTGTATGCATCTGTTAAATTTTATTATTTGGAAATACTAAACGTATATCATTATCAGGAAATAAATAATAAATATAAAATATTTCAAAAGAAAACCAGAAATTTGTTTATTTGCCAATGCCAAGCAAAATTGATAATACAAACAAATGATGTTTTTTTTTTGTTTTTTAATGTAAACGTATAATTTATCAAAAATAATTATTGTTGCCAAATTTAGCAAAAATAAATACTAATGATAAATTTTATTGTATATAATTAGTACTTATGTATTTTTAGATATAACAAAATATCGGAACTTACGGTAATCGATAAACAGAACTGTAACCTAAAGTTTTTTTATTGTAATATAATGAGTTCTGAGAGATTTTTTTACAATATTTCATCTAATATTATTAGAATGTTGAAATTCATCTATTATTTTTTTAAATAAAATTACTAAACCATTAGAAAAATCGTCGAAACTTTTTTTTAGTATCAAATACTAACTATAGTATCAAAATAAAATAGAAATAACAATCTCTTATGTCAATCATTTAGTAAATGTGTACCACCGACAACTCACACAAAAAAGTACGAAAACTATTTAATCAATTCGCAAACAAGCCATTACCCCGTGTAAATAGTTAATCAAAAATTCAATTTAACTCGGGCTAAACTTGACTTCACCCAACTTCCTCGGACTAGTCACGATTGTATCAGAAGAGACCAACACCATCGGCAAATACCGCAAAGAGTCGAAAACACAAATTAACGCCACCTGTTACACGTATATAACCGGTAAACCACTCGCATACACACACACACACACACAACTTTTTCTCCGGTTCAGCTCTTTGTGTTACGTTTTGGTATCGCTAGATAAATGTACAAACTATAATTTTCTGTTTTTGGAAAAATTTATCTGATGAAATGTCATGTTTTTTCGAAGTGATATCTTTATCGTGTATCAGAGCTATGTGGGACGGATTTTTTGTTGTTGAAATAGTTAGCTGAATGTTGAATGTTTTTCGGGTGTTATCGCTGTTAGTTTTTTTTTAGATTATGCACGTAATTTAGTGTGAAAATTTATTTTATATTTTTATTAATAAGATTGTATTACATTTTTGTAAGATTTTTAATATAAAAATGACAAATTTTCAGTAAACATACACAGTTTTAATAAGTAAAACGCTTGTTGGAACTAAGTAATTGAACTAAGAGTTCTAAAAATTGTGTTTGTAATATCACTAAAAAATGTATAGATGCATAAAGAAACATATATTTAAAAAATACATATGAATCATTTCTAGACGTAGACAATTCTATTAACAAGAAATATAGATAATTCTTAACTATTTTAGGTTTATTACATCTATCTCAGTTACTTTTAAACTAGTCAAAAACGTTAGACAAAAGTTAAGTAAAACGATAATTTCTGTTCAGTTTTCGATTGAAAAATTTCTTCTCTTCATAGCAATGGCGGCCATGTTAAAAAATAAAATTTATCGTTTAAACTCAATTTTCCTCAAATAACTTAAAACTAAATTTGCTCTCATAGTAATAACATTTTAAGGTCTCAAATACCTCTTTCAATCTTTCTACTATAATTCATATTAAAAGACTACCGCGTCCGAAAATACTATCTCCACGGTAAAATATGTAATGCATTGTAAGTAAGGTAAGGTAATTCTAGGCTACATTGTATTGCCTGGAAAATGGGTAGCTATTATTTTACATAATATTATTTTCGATAAAATTTATTTTACCTTTAAATTGTTTTCTAGTAAAATCAACAAAAATTTTATATTTTTAATATAGTAAAATCACTGTGAAGCAACAGAGTTAATTAAAATTTGGCTTCCATTAATTATAAATCTATAAATTTTGTGATCTAGTTAAGTATTTGTTAGTAACTTGTTTCTATGTTCCGTTATATACTGTAATGTCATTTGTATTATTTATTCTGATGAAGACGGGGGTTGAGTTACAACGAAACGTCCTTTATAAATAAAATTTTAATACAGAACTTGAACCTAAAGTTTATTATATTTTTAGTTTATTTCAAACAGATGGAATTTTTCAAATAATTTTTAGGTAAAATATGGAGATTAATACTGTAGCCAAAGGATTACATAGATGAAATTTAAAAGTTTCATATTATTTGTATTATTTTGTTGAACACTTCGACTAGTTAATTTTTATTTTTAAAATGAGTATGTAACTTTAGATAAAAGAAATTCCTGAATCTTCCACAACATTTCTGTTTATAATATGATTATTTTAATCAAGTGGTTAATTGTATTTCAAAGTTTAAATTTGACTTTTTTTTTTTAATTATTAAATAAATTGATTAAAAAGATTCAAAATGTTGAAAATTGGAGATGATGATGGACGTTAGACCTATTTTGTGAAACAAGGCAAGCGTATTTGGTTTCCTTTGTAATTTATTGAATAATTATCGAAATGACGGGGGTGTTTGGCCAGCCACGAAACTAAATCGGGAACGAGGTGGGACGTACCCGTATAGACGGGGCCGAAAGCAAAAGCGTCGTCTGCTGATTACGACGTACATACGGTCGTTCGTTTTCGTAGAGGTTACAGTCTTCCCGTTAATCTCCCGGCCTCCTCCGGAACACCGGAAACACAAAGTTCGAGACTGGTTGTCCGTTGGCGTGAGTGTGACATGCCAAATCGAATGACATTCACTCCAAAGGTTCCAGTTTCTAGTTTCGCAGAGCCAAGCGGCCTCTGGATCATTTCGCTCCCTGCATTTGGTCGAACGGGTTTCGAACTTTCGACAGAGAGACAGATAAAGCATTCTCTCACCCTTGTGACTTGGTTTAGGGGGTAGCAATTCTAGATACATTTCAAATTTCATATACAAAACGTAATGATAATTATAATATTAATATTGCGTTACCACATTGTCTACTTGGAAATAGATTATTATGTATATATATGGCAGTTTCAGATTGCTTATATATATATATATATATATATATATATATATATATATATATATATATATATATATATAGTTAAAAATTTATATAACGGGATACGGTATTTAAGGTTGAAAAATTATAAAAATGCAAGCATTTAAATATCTATCAATTTATTGTAACAGTTCAATATTTTGCCAGCAATTTGTGGCTTCTTCAGGGAAACACTAAAAAATTTTTTATTTTACAATTTCACAATTATGTATAAAAAAATTTTTAGAAATTGTAAAATAAAATTTTTTTTAGTGTTTCCCTAAAGAAGCCACAAATTGCTGGCGAAATATTGGACTGTTACAATAAACTGATAGATATTTAAATGCTTGCATTTTTATAATTTTTCAACCTTAAATACCATATCCCGTTGTATAAATTTTTAACTAAATACATGTATAAACACGGTAGTTACTCTGATTTAATATATATATATATATATATATATATATATATATATATATATATATATATATATATATTTGGCAGTTTCAGATTGCACCACAAGAAAACTTTATAAATTCTTAATAATAAAAAAATACCATAATTGCAATAAATGATGGATGATTTGTATAAGAATTAAAAAATATTATATGTGATTATAAATTTGTAAAATAAATTATTCATTAACGCAATACTATTCAATTAAAAAAAAAAAATAATTTTACAAATATTTACTTGTACAATGTACATTTGTCATTATAATAAATTAATATATAAATTAATATGTCTAGACATTTAATCTGTATTTGTATTATTAAAATTTAATCTGTTATAACACAAATAATAATTTGTGGTTTCATTATTATAAACGGGTTGCTATTATTATGCAAATATTAATAAATAAATATAAACACATACAAACACATACTAATATTTTTAACAATTCTATTTAATTTTAGTTAAAAATTTAATTAATTTTTTATATGGCCAAAAGTTCGTGTTTTAGTAATTATTATACAATAACAATTTATAACATATTGTTGCGAAATAAATATGAGAAGTTATAAAGAATGTGTAAACAAGTTGTTTACATATTCAGAGGCAAACGACATCAAGCCTAGAAACGACTAGAACATTCTTTTCAGAAATCTAGAAAAGACTAGTAGCTTAAAGCAGACCTATATAAACCACGCATTGCTAGCAGCCAACCAGTGTACGCCGACATGTTATATTGAAAAGTGCTAAGTGAATACGAGCTATCGTTGTGCGGGCTTCGTTGAAATAAATTGTTATATAAATTGTATAGGCTAAACCGCTCGGCCGTTTGATATAAAATATTAAGTAATATTTATTCGTATTCTTGTATTAAACATTTAACCATTATTACTATTTATATTTATCCATTTATTATTATACGTATTATATCTTTGTAGTGTTTAGTAAACTATTTTATTTTATATCTTTAAATATATTTCTAGTTTTAGTTAATTTAAGTGTTGTGTTTATTTTTAACCAATTTCACCTAGTGCGAACTTTAAACACGTTACAATTGGTGTCAGGTGTAAGGGGTGAAATTGTGTGTAAAATAATATTTAATATAAAATAATTATATTTAATAGTATTTAAAATAAATCTGATAATAATATTTAATATAAATACGATTTAAAATAAATAACTACATTTAATAATAATTCAAAATAAATTACTATATTTAATTTCGATTCTTAAACTATTGTGTATTCAAGATGGCATCAAGAAAGTTATTGTTAAAAGATTTAAAAGTGGAAGAACTAAAAAAAGAATTGGAAGAAAGAGATCTAGATACCAGTGGTAAGAAAACTCTACTCAAATCACGATTGCAAGAGGCAATGATAGCAGAAGGATTTAATACAGAAGAATATTTGTTTGAGTTTCCGTTGGAAATAAATCAGCTGGTTAATTCGTTAAAAAATGATTTAACGGAAAATGTTAATTCATTGAAAAATGATTTAACTGAAAATGTTCAATCACTAAAAAATGATTTAACGGAAAATAATAGGAAAATAGAAGAAAATGTTAATTCGTTGAAAAATGATTTAGAAGAAAATGTTAATTCGTTAAAAAATGATTTAGAAGAAAATGTTAATTCGTTAAAAAATGATTTAACGGAAAAATTAACAGAACACAATACGAAAATAGAAGAAAATGTCCAAGCATTAAAAAGCGAATTAACAAATAAAATAACAGAGATTAAAGGAGAATTTAATGAAAAAGTTCTTAGTATGGAAAATAAAATAGAAGCATTAGAAGAACAAATGAAGAGTCGTGTTTCTATATCCAGCGATAAGCCGAAATCAGAAAAGAATCATGAAGAAAATAGCGTTCATAAGCCAGCATCGCCGTCAAACACACATATCAAACCACCCACTTTTGACGGACAAACATCATGGGATATGTATCTACGCCAGTTTGAAGCTGCGGCCAGTGCAAACGGCTGGTCATTGGTTGAAAAAGCCTCGGCTCTCGTAACCTCACTTCGTGGCGAAGCACTAGAAGTCTTACAGACTTTAAGCGAGGACGAATTCCGACATTATGATCAGCTGGTTAAGCGGCTGAATGCAAGGTACGGGCATGCGCATCTAAAACAGGTGTATCGGATGCAATTAAAGAATTGCTACCAAAAGAATACGGAGACTCTCCAAGAATTTGAGGCAAGTGTTGTCCGATTAGTCCGGCTTGCTTATCCTAATGCACCGGACGACAACTTTTTGGAAGATTTGGCCATTCAAACCTTCAGTGACGGTCTCCGTAATGAAGATACCCGACAAGCACTGCGAATGTCCCACCCTTCGACATTGTCCACTGCGCTGGCATATGCGCTGGAATTCGAAGCATCTCGGCAATCCTCGAAAATCTGCGCACGCGTAAGGTCAACCAGACTGGAAGACGAACAAGAGGAGTCGGTTGTGGAAGTAATACGCCAACTCTTCAAGGAATTCCTGCCGAAACAAACGCCTAGACGGCCGTGGAACAACAGAAGAGGTGGTCAGGGCGGTCAACGCCAGGGATTCACCGAGCAGTCGGAAAACTAAAAAGAGTCGACGTGAAGGGGCAATCGCCGACTCATAACCACCAAGCCCCATCAAAAACAGCATTAGTCGCCTCACTTCAACATCCATCCAGTAGCATGTTTGTGGATGGCTTAATTAATAATAAGTCACATGCTATGCTACTGGATACAGGGGCGACAAGAACAATTGTCCGTCCAGATGTTCTGCGACCATCAGTCCACATCAGGCCAACAAGATGGCAAATCCGAACCGCTACTGGTCATCTGGCCACGGTTAAAGGTGAAACAAATGTACAATTCACCATTGGGAATACCACCTTTTCCTACCAAGTGCTGATTGCCAATATTGAAGAAGAGGTCATACTGGGTATGGACCTTATGAACAACTTTGGTTTTCGTTTGGACCTGGGACGTGGCGTACTAAATATCCAAAATGAAGAATTGATTCTTCACGGACGCAACGAGACAGCTGTACGCGTGGTCTTAGCCGAAGATACGGTTCTGCCTACCAGAAGTGAAGTGATGGTACAAGCCACAGCCAACGATCAATCCGGTAAAGGCCGCGTAATGATGCTAGAGCCACGCAATCACGATAAAGACTTAGGCCGGGGCATACTTATTGCCAAAGCCTTGATTAAATCCGACCAGATGATACCCGTACGCATGATGAATATCAACAGCTATGAAGTATCACTAAAGAAAGGTACCACCTTGGGACTTTGTTCACCAGTATCTTCCGTGGTGAGTCGGATCACTAACACAAGTAGTACTGACAATGGAATTCCGGAAAAACTTGCTGAGTTAATTAAAACCTCATGCAAGGATCTCACCGCATCCCAGCAAGGTCAAGTCGAAAGGCTCGTGCATCAATACCAGGATGTCTTTGAGACTGAGGACGGCCTCAAAGGAAAAACTGATATTGTCAGGCACCAGATAAATACCGGGAATGAGAAACCGATCCGACAGGCACCGCGGAGGTTACCATTGATGAAGCGTGACGAAGCCGAAGCCATCATCCGAGACATGGAACGTGACAAAGTAATTGAGCCCTCAAATAGCCCATGGGCATCACCAGTTGTCCTGGTAAAGAAGAAGGATGGGTCGACAAGATTTTGCGTCGATTACCGCCAGCTCAATAATGTCACCAAGAAGGATAGCTATCCTCTGCCCCGGATTGATGACACGTTGGACACTCTTGCCGGATCCAAAATGTTTTCTACCCTGGATCTGAAAAGTGGCTACTGGCAGGTTGAAGTAGCTCCAGAAGACCGCGAAAAAACAGCGTTCAGTATTGGAACCGGGCTGTATCAGTTTACAGTCATGCCTTTTGGCCTCTGTAACGCACCGGCTACTTTTGAACGTTTAATGGAGAATGTGCTGAAGGGGCTGTCGTGGAAAACCTGTCTCGTATATCTTGACGACATAATTGTAGTCGGAAGATCCTTCGAGGACCACTTAAGTAATCTCGCAGAGGTGTTTAAACGGTTGCGTAGCGCAAATCTAAAACTAAGCCCCAAGAAGTGCCACCTTTTTCAAGCAGAGGTCCATTACCTTGGCCACATAGTGTCCCGAGAAGGAGTTGCGGTGGATCCTGAAAAGACCCAAGCAGTTAACGAATGGCCAATACCAAAGGACAAGCACGAACTAAGAAGCTTTCTCGGCTTGTGCACTTATTATCGTCGATATGTGCTGGGATTCGCCAATATCGCTAAACCACTAACACGATTAACCGAAGAAGGCCGCCAGTTCAAGTGGGACGAAGAATGTCAGAACGCCTTCAAACTACTAAAGCAGTCTTTAGTCAGCGCACCCATACTGAACTACCCTTGCCTAGACGGTCAGTTCATACTAGACACAGATGCAAGTAACGTGGGCATCGGGGGTGTTCTTTCCCAAGTACAAGAAGGACAGGAAAAAGTCATCAGCTACTTTAGCAAAGTATTGTCAAAACCAGAACGCAATTACTGTGTGACTCGACGAGAACTGCTAGCCATTGTGAAATCTGTAGAACACTATTCCAAATACTTGTATGGTAGACACTTCCTGCTACGAACCGACCATGCCGCTTTGAAATGGTTACTACAATTCAAAAATCCTGAGGGGCAAGTAGCAAGGTGGATAGAACGACTGCAGGAGTACGACTTCACGATAGAACACCGGGCTGGTAATAGCCATCGAAACGCCGATGCTTTATCTAGAAGACCCTGCCCACCTGATTGCAAACACTGCCTACATGTTGAAGAGAAGGTAGCCTCGTTGGCTAGAACAACGATGGTCGACGACGATTGGACGCCAGACAATATTTGTCATGAGCAAGAGAACGATGATAATTTAAAGCTCATGAAGCAATGGAAAACGGCAAATCAAAGACCGACGTGGGAAGAAGTAGCGCCCCACACTCGTATCCTGAAAACCTACTGGTCACATTGGGACTCCATCATACTTAAAGATGGACTCCTAATGCGTGTCCTGGAAAATGAAGATGGTTCCCAAAGGCGGCAGCAATTAATCATTCCCAAAAGTAAAATTTCGGATGTTTTGCGCCAGTTACATGATGGAACCTCAGGGGGACACCTGGGAGTTAGGAAGACCACTGAGAAACTACGTCAACGTTTCTACTGGGTAGGTTGCCAGGAGGACGTAAAAAGTTGGTGCCGAAATTGCGTGATCTGCGCCTCCAGTAATGGACCACACCGAAAACGAAAAGCACCAATGCGGACGTACAACGTCGGCAGCCCATTCGAGCGCATCGCCATCGACATAGCAGGCCCTTTCCCAATTAGCGAACAGGGAAACCGTTATATTTTAGTAGCCATGGACTACTTTAGTAAATGGGTGGAGGCATACGCGATACCAAATCAAGAGGCTGTGACTGTAGCCGAAGTATTGGTGAAGGAACTCTTCAGTCGATTCGGAGTACCATTAGAATTGCATTCTGACCAAGGACGTAACTTCGAGTCTGCCGTTTTTCAAGAGGTGTGTCGAATTCTCGAAATACGAAAAACCAGAACGACTGCATTACATCCGCAGTCCGACGGCATGGTCGAGAGGATGAACAGAACAATGGGGAAATACTTATCGAAAGTAGTCTCTAATCATCAGAGAGACTGGGATCAATATCTCCATTTGTTCTTAATGGCCTATCGATCAGCAGTCCATGAAACTACGGGGCAGACACCCGCCAGTATTATTTTTGGCCGCGAGTTACGGTTGCCTTGCGATCTGAAATTCGGCTGCAAACCTGGCGAAGACCTGGCTGGGGACGGATATGTGGATAACCTCCGAAGGAAAATGGATGACATACACCATCAAGTCCGTGGGAATATTCAGATAGCCAGTGATCGGATGAAAGATAGCTATGACGTTAAAGCTAATGAAGGCGGTTATCAACCAAATGACCTAGTCTGGCTATATAACCCACGACGACGCCAAGGCTTCTCTCCAAAATTACAGAGATCATGGGACGGACCGTATATAGTCGTCAAAAGGATCAATGACGTCATCTACAGGATCCGAAAAACTCCCAATGGAAAACCTATGGTCATCCATTACAATCGTTTGGCACCTTTTTCCGGACGTAACGAGGAAGACACTGATACACGGGAGGGTCGTGTTAGGAGGCTCAAGGATGAGGAACCGAGCTTTGAATGCTTCATGTCTACGTCCTCATCAGGCCGCCGAGTAAGACATGGAGTCACCACCGAGGTCCAGCAGGATCTTTTTACCGTACCAAGCGAATACGCCCTCGCACATTGCGTCGCAAAGGACTTGCGAATGTCAAGAGGAATTGCCTCGGTCTTTCGCAAGAAATATGGGGGAATCGACGAATTGAAATCACAATTACCCACTGTTGGAGGTACATTGTCCCTGCGTGAGTGGCGTCGGCAAATATATTACCTGGTGACGAAAGAATTGTCCCAGCAGAAACCTAGCTATCAAACGGTATGGGACTCCTTGTTGGTGCTGCGCGAGCTACTAGTGAAGGACGATGTGAAGAAACTCGCGATCCCAAAAATAGGCTGTGGCCTGGATGGACTCAACTGGAGGATAGTCTGCAACATGCTGGAAACAATTTTCCGAGACACCGGAATCGCCATCCTCGTTTGCTGTTATAATCCCATCCGAACGGCAAAAACGGAAAAAACGGTAGACTGCTACTTTTTCCAAACAGGACAGTGTAGACAAGGCCCAGCATGCCGATTCCGACACAACCCCGCAAGTGCTCTGGGACAGAACACTCCTAAGGGGGGGGCAGTGTTGCGAAATAAATATGAGAAGTTATAAAGAATGTGTAAACAAGTTGTTTACATATTCAGAGGCAAACGACATCAAGCCTAGAAACGACTAGAACATTCTTTTCAGAAATCTAGAAAAGACTAGTAGCTTAAAGCAGACCTATATAAACCACGCATTGCTAGCAGCCAACCAGTGTACGCCGACATGTTATATTGAAAAGTGCTAAGTGAATACGAGCTATCGTTGTGCGGGCTTCGTTGAAATAAATTGTTATATAAATTGTATAGGCTAAACCGCTCGGCCGTTTGATATAAAATATTAAGTAATATTTATTCGTATTCTTGTATTAAACATTTAACCATTATTACTATTTATATTTATCCATTTATTATTATACGTATTATATCTTTGTAGTGTTTAGTAAACTATTTTATTTTATATCTTTAAATATATTTCTAGTTTTAGTTAATTTAAGTGTTGTGTTTATTTTTAACCAATTTCACCTAGTGCGAACTTTAAACACGTTACAATATTTATTTCACAATGTTTAATTTTAATTTATATAAAAGAAATTTGCAATTTACCATTTTAATGAAATAAATGTAGAAATTCTCAGGGGTTTATTTTTGGTCAATATATAATTAACATAGTACAAAATCTTTTAGAATTCATTACTTGTATTAAAATAGAACGGCTTTAGGATAAAATTCTGTATTAATTTTTATTTATCAATTTATCAATGTTTTGACGTACTCCACGTACACCATTATCAGGAGAAAATTACACAAATGATGATGTACATGTAGTTCTTGAAAACATCGATTCTTAATAAAAATTAATACAGAACTTTATCCTGAAGTTGTTTTATTTTAATATATATATTTAGCTGTGTAGGATGTTAGATTAGAAAAACACGTTCACGCGAATAATTTGCTTACCCCTTATGCGCTAGAGAAATATGCATTTCCTGACGTACAGAACAACAATAAAAACACCTTTAATAATTAATATTTTATTTTGATCAAAAAGAAGCTATTTTACAATGAGTCAAGACATTTTCTGCTACTATGTTTACCTACTGTTTATTCTCAATTCAAATGCATACAGTTTCAAGAATTACTACTCAAAGCCATCGAAGCATCTAGTATTTCAGACTAGTGTCAAAGTTGCGGTAACCTTACCATGCCGAGGTCAAAATCTGGGTGCATGGGCACTATGTCAGCCGTGGTCAGAACAGGCAGAAGAGCAGCTTAACTATCAGGTGACGTAATCGATTTTCAGGCGTAGCCAATTACAACAATGACAACCTAATTGCCATTGTTAAAACTACCCCCCCCCGCATCTCTATCTCATTAAAATGAACACAACTCTTGCGCGCTTTTACTCTCGGTATCGTGCATGTTGTCAAATGTTGTTGTTTCCATAATACACGTGCCATCGAAATGATACCGTGTGTTACTGCACAGCAAGAGCTGATTGCCTCGGGCACAATTTAAAAGCACCACCATGACAAATGATACATGAAATACGAGAAGTGGAAAGGGTGAAATTTTATATAAATGTAGAAAAACACTAAATAAATAGTTGAATTAAATTAGAGGATAATAATGGTTCATTTGATGGTTGGCTAATTTGTTTAATTAGAAATTCGACGTGTATGTGGTATTGTGCTCTGGATTTAAATTTATAAATAAATGTAATGGATAAAACTGCTTTAAAATTAGTACAAAATTATGCCGATTTTGTTGGGTTTATTGTTTTTATAATTATTGTCAATTCTTGCTCGTTTTAAATTAATTTCTGATAAAAATTTAGTTTTTAAATTCTAGATTCTTTTAACATAATTTATAAATAAAAATTCTAACATATACGTAAATGATTACCTTTACGTTTTATAATAAATATATAATACATTACTACTAGTTTATGACAATATTTTGAAAAAATTTTGAGTTGTATTTGTTTATTCTAGCCACATTAGACTGCCTTTTTCAAATAATTTAAGAATCTTTTTACTACTTATTTAGTCAAGCATTCTGTTTCATCTATATATTTGTAAGAATTTTGAATATATATAGAAAATTTTTATGGGTTGAAAACAGTCACTTCAAGCTTTTGGTAAATGAAACTTAATTAAAATACTAATCTAAGCTTTCGATATATATTATATAATCATAATGGAGCTACAATAGCATACATGTAATTAATATAACTCTTTTTAGTTAGGTTAGTAACATTAAAGCACATGTTTAACTTACAATTCTCAAAGGGAATTCGTTTAATGAACAATACATTTTATAAGGTAATCATTATACGATATAATTATAACACGACAATTAGAAACTTATATAGTTTTAGAAATAATAATAAAAATAAAAATAATAAAAAAATTTAAAATTAAACAAAATTATTTGATTGAATTATTTATATCTGAATACGAGTAATTATTTTTATTACGATTGTAGTTAAATCAATCAAAAATATTCACATCTTATAAATTTGCAATTAACATCTGCAGCGTACTCGTCCATAAAGGAAGTTAAAACAAGATAAACAATCCCCTACTACAATTTGAATACAATCTCCTATTCGAGATTTTGTTGAAAATCCGTGGACCATAACCATCCTGCCACCGAGCTATATGGGCGCAAGCTGAGCTATTCCAAGCTACCGGAACTAGTCTATAACACTCACCGGAAGAGAGGGACCATTCACTCGCTCTCTACGACGATATAGGTCGAAAATCCGGCTTCGGCCTGACACTCCATTTCAAAATATTAATCACCCCCGTCTCATCCCCGATTTTGTTTTTTATCTCCTTGTCACCCGTGAAATATAAATAATAAAACCGACGAGAGCAAATTTCGATTTGATTGCTCCTATTGTTTTTCTCACAACAACAATCATCGGTTGATTGAATAATGATTATTATAGATGCCCTCTGGGTTTGGTATGTATGCGCGCGTGTTCGAGTGAGTTTGTTTGGTTTTCATTACTCGTCCCGGGGTTAGAGCGGTGTGTTGAGCCGGGGTACGTACGGTGACTTGTTTTGGAAAAAAGGTTCTTTCTGTACTGCAGCCAATCCAATTTTGCGGAAAATTAAACGGAGTGTAATGTGGTAGTGCTTCGTTTTAAAACAAAACGTTCAACCGGGAAAGCATGTATGCGTGTACGCGTATTATGTGTACGTGTATTTTTTATGAGAAGTATGTACGATTTAAAATATAATAATGTTGAACTGAGATTAAAAATCTCTCATTTTGCTGTACGAATACAATGTGCGGTTGTTATCGACTGTACTATTTTTAGACTTTAATTTTCTTAATTATTGAGAAAAATATTAGTATAGGTTCAAGTATATTTGATATTTCTAAATATAAAAAAACTGATACAATAATAAGTACATAATTTAAAATATATTTTTATTTAAATATGTTTCTAAAAGATTATTTGGAAATCGTAATTTAAATTACGATTACAAATTACTATAAATTTGACTGAATCTGAGGAGCAACTGAGAAAGATGATTGATAGAATTAATGTTGTAGGTAAGGATATGAATCTTGTATTAAATGTTCGGTTTTCTTGAGCGAGTATCTAATGAACGTTTGATTAAAAGAATATATGTGAATGATTTTGAAGGTATAGGTTTGCGTGGTCGTCTGAAGAGTAGTTAGAGTGGTATGATTGAGAGTGAGTCTGGATAATAATGTTTGGGGAAAACTAATTTCGGAATAGTGTAAAGAGTTTGTGCCACATCCTTTTGTATACATAGCGTGATTGTGTATATATGTATGTACGTATAAGTTTGAATAACTTGGTGTAACTTTTTTAGTTTATTTATTTTATATTTTTTTACGTGTAATCATATTAAATTTGTATCGTACATACCGATGATATTAAAGAATTATTGCAAGTAATACTGATAAAATACAGGAAATTTTTTTTTGTATTCTGAAAGAAAAATATAAAACTTTTCCACTTGAAGGACTTAAAACTTTAATCGTATTTTGTTCCTAATACAAAACTGGTGCAGTCAGGCAGGAGAAATCGCCGTGGTCCCGTTCAATATTAGATTTATAGCTTTTGAACAAACATAACTGAAAATATGGAAAAATTTATAGTTGATATATTGAAATATTTATGAATGGTATAACAAATGGTTATGTGTCCACCTATAGTTATAGATAATGAATCACTTTTTTTTTTTAATTTTAAACTAAAACAATTGTTATAGGTATGCAGTGATACGTTGTCAAATACATAAATTTGATCCGCTATATTTAATAATAGTGTGTTAAATTATAACACTGTCATATAACAGAATTAAATACTTATATATTTTTTTACTAATATCAATAATTGTATACGTAGCAGTAATTTAGGTCAATATAAAAAAATACACCGTATATTGTAATTCCATTCTTTTATCTTATAGTAGATGCTGAAGCAATCTATAAAAGGAAATATTATTTAGATTAATTTTATTATATTTATAAAAAAAAATTATTTCATTCAAAAATTAAATTATTAATTACGGAAGCAATGTTTTTGAGAGTTGATTTTATGAATATTTATTTTATTTACTGCGTATAGAAATTATATACAGGCCGGTTTTATAAAATGGGGGGGAAAGTCCAAAAATTTACGTTTGAAAGCTTAATTTAGGCGTACGAAATTGTATAATAAATACATTGCTACCCCTGTATCTATATTTCTGTATAATACAAGTAAAAACGTATATACGGGTACACGAACTGGGGTTGAAATATATCTCACTTTTCGCTCCAGAAAATTTAAAGCTAATTGAAATTTTATAGAGAATCATTAATTAAACATTTTACTTTAAAAACATTATTTAGGTGTGCGTATATTAATTAAGTTTTTTTTTTGTGTTTGTTATGCATGAAATTCAATACAGGTTTTTTTTAGAACAAAAATATTGAATCAAAGTTATATCGTATAATTAATTTTTAAAAAATATATGTTTCAAATAAAATAATTTAATTTTTTTGTTCGTTCATTAACGTTCTATTTTTTTTTATTTTACTCGAAAAGAATTACTGATAAATATTTGACATAATTACTATTGTATTACAATGAAATTTAATTGTAATTTGATGATACTGATACTATATATTCGCGTTTATAATCACGTGCCTTTCAGTGTCGAAAAGAATGTCGAAAATTATTTAATTAGTTTTGAAAAACGATGGTAATTACTGCATCAACTCTAGATTTACTCGTAGTTCAATGTGCGAAATATAGATCGATTTACGTAGGCTATGAAAAAAATATGCGATAAACGTGGAAACGAATAACCCGATAAATACCGTATCACACGGTATAACCTCATTAGTGCATCTTTTTTAGTAGATTTTCTATTGTTTTTTTGTACAATTTTTTTTGTCTAATATGTTAAAAAATGTAGTTTTTTTTTTATATAACAAGTGTAATATTTATTTTAATTGAGAATTTAAAATATGTAGTTTTATCAAAGTCCAGTAGGTGCTATTCTAGTCATTACATTGAAATTTAAGGAACTTGCTTAAATGAGGCTTTACTTAAAGAAATTTAAATAAGGTAATTTCAAACATTCATCTTTAAGTGTAATAATTTTAAAGGATTCTATTTTTCACACTAGCAAAGTATATATTTAATTTCTTATCATCCAAAATCTTCTAAGCGTAAAATAAAAAAAAATTGTCAACTTATCGAGTCTAACCACAAATTATGCAGTTAAAGCACCTCCAATTGCAATTTAATTTCACGATTAAAGTAGTGATTAGAATTGAAATTTACTTAAAGTTCTTTAAATTTAGTGACTAGAATAGCGGTATTAGGCAATAAAAACAGTTTTACTGACAAATTATTAATGTATACAATATATTTAGTTTTACTTTAAAAATATAAAAAAAGGAGATACATACAAACATACATAATTAGGGTCTGTACCGAGAAAGGTGTGACATAAACTCTTTCACTATGTCGAAATGTTTTTCCGCCAAACATTTCTATCCGGACAAGTAACTTTTGCTATATCCATATTCATAATTTTTTTTAAATATTTGCTAACGTGGAACACTTTCAATTATACCATCCCTTCTACTCATCGAATATATTGCAATATATTGAAAATTTATAAAACTTCTGACCAAGTTGTAGACTTGCATATTTAAGATTTTTTAGCTAACCTAAGTTTGCATTATTTGTCCGATTTGCAAAAATAGGTTTTTTAAATATATTTTAAAATATCAATTATTTAGCTATTTGAATTATATGGTAGTTACTATTCTATATGAAACAAACATTGATTAGTTATTAAATTTAAAAATAATTTATTTTATTTACAAAACAATTAATTATAAATAGGAAAAATATTTAATAATCAAATATTTGTAATTTTGAAATATTTATTGAATCGTAAACATATTGATAAATAGAATAAAAATTGATAATTAATGATATAGAACAAATATATTGAATTTATTAATTGACAACAAATTGCTTAGTTTTTTATTATTATATATTTTGCAAATAATTTATTATGTATATTATTGTTTAATAAATAATGTTATAATCTAAATCTGCATATTAAGCCCAATTCTAATGACCGTAGTTAACAACAACTTTAACTAGCATTTAAAAAGATAACAACCATTATTAGTAAATATTATATATTTTAAGTACTACATGCAATGGTTGATTTTTAGATTTGTTTGTTTCTAAATTTAATGTTATTTCTGATGATGATATCTGAAATATCGAAATGTTGAACATCACATGATTTAATAAAAGAAGAAAGAAAAACTTGATGTGTATTTTTATCTATTATAAATAAGGTATAGCCAGTAATATTATTTGACATTTTGCAAAAGAAAGACCATTACTGTATTATTGAAGTATTACATTTAAATCAGATATTAAATATATGCCGCTATTCTGGTCATCACATTTAAATTTAAAGATCTTTAGCTTAAAGCAAACTTTAACTTAACGACTTAAAGAAATTTAAATAAAGCAATTCTGGTCATGCATCTTTAAGCTTAGCAATTTAAAGAATTTTATTCCTAAGTTGGCAATGCTGTGTACATGCGCAGTATGTTATCTTTAAGTGGAAAACTGTCAAAACGTCAAAACCTGTCCATTTGCATAATAGTAAATTGCTATTAACACTTTTAGGTGGAATGGTATGGAATCGGATCGTTCAGATGCGGATATATATATATGGCTTCAATTTATTAATAATGTTAATTACTACTAATTTTTTTAAGCAAAAATCAATTAAAAATTTGTTGTTAGTTATTTCGAATGTATTTAAATTGTCTCGTAATATTTTTCTTTCTATTCTTGTATTGTTCCTATAAAAATAATTTTATTTTATTAAGCCTACATTTAACGAAACATATATATTATTTAATTACTTTCTTTTCAAAATCATCTAAATATAGGAAAACTGCAAACATTTCTATATTCATTTTTATGCAAATATTTTTCACACCAATATAAATTTCAACCTTTTCTGACAACTACTTAAAGTAACCTCAAATTTAACTGTTAAAGCACCTCCCATATACATTTAAATTTAAAGGACTTTAAGCTGAAGATTTAAGCTAAAGTTGTGACCAGAATTGAAATTTACTTAAAGTTCTTTAAATTTAAAGATTTAAGCTAAAGTTCATGACCAGAATAGGGGCAATAGTCAGTAATACTACTTGACATTTTACAAACGAAGAAGCATTACTATATTATTGAAGTATTACATTTAAATAAGATATTTTTATATTAGTAAAATTCCGTTTTCAAACAATATTTAGTTTTGATCCTATCACAATGCACAATATTGAAATAAACAAATACACATACATATTTTCACAACATTTTGTAGTTATTGAAAAACAAAATACGATACAAATATTACTAAAAAAGAAAACAAATACGTACCGCTCACAGCAAACATGATATAACTAGAGAAATCTCTTTTATTCTATTCTCAATACAATTGCGAAAACTGAAGAAAACAAAACAACATTTACGAAGTATCCCATACTACAATTCGACTTTCTGTTTCCCTATTACAATATTCCCAATATTGAAAAGCTGAAGATCTGAAATTTACATGAAGTCTCATTTACCGATCTTACATTACGATCCTATATCCGGTGTAGCTACTGGTCTGTTACTAATTCGAAATACTGTTGTAGATATTTCGTCCTAAATTATATGCTATAATACTTGTACTAGGGCTAGGCTAATAAGATTTCAGACTGATTAAACTACATCAATTTCCGTTAACTATATTTTTTCTTAACTTAGATATATAAGATTTAATCCAATTTGTAATTTACATAAGTTTAGATTTATTGTTATTAAAAATATTAATCATAACATAGCAAAAAATATTTCAGAACTCATATTAGATTAAGTTCTGTATAAATTTTAATTAAAAATCTTATCATCATGTACGTAGAGTACGTCGAAATGTCGATTTTTAATTACAATTTATACAAAACTTAATTCTAAATCTTTTTTATTTTAATATTAATCATTATTTTTTAATCAAATTGTTAAAAGTGCTTTTTAGAATATTTTATTTCTGATATATTTATGATAATTATGTAGACAGTTGTAGGCCAGTGGTAGCATGTTGAACTGGTATTCCAAAGGTCACTGATTAGCGGCATTCACAGCAAAATTTATAATATGAAAATGCTTTGGGTTCAGTACTATTTTTGTTAAAATTTTGATTTATTAGACAAAATTATCATTAGGAAAATGAATTTATGCTGGATTTACACGATACATTTTTCTATTGAAAACTATGTATGGACAATATACAAAAAATAAATAAATTACTAGGTAACAAAAATCTATTACTTACATATTAAAAGTGATTCAGAATCTACAAGGTATTTTATTGAAAGTTTCCGATCTATTCAGAACTATAAGATGGTTCTTAGAAAAAAGAATTTTAGAAAAATTTTAATTACAGTATAATCCACAATTTACTGATACCGTCCAAACTTTAATCAGTTTAAGATCTTATTGAATAGACCCTGTATTCCCCATATACATAGTCAGTAGAGTATTATAGTAAGTTTCTCCCTAGTTTAATGTAGTCGTCAGAAACGCGGGGGGAAGCTGATTAATAAGTCGATATGTGAACTTCTCTGTCGGTCTTGTGTCCACTATCTTGGAAATGAATTATGATTGGCCGTCAACGCGAACGTATCTAGGGGTCGTTCTCTCGCTCATTCCATGCTCTAGTATGGGGCTATGGCTATGTGCCTTAACTGTAACTTGGACGTACGCCGTCCCGCCACCGAAATTTAATTGATGATATGGCCGTGTTGTGGCGCTGAATGCCCGGGTTAGTCGAGGGTAAGATTTCTCCGTGTAATAAATGTTGTGTTGCCATTATGATGAGGGGCTGGGGGTTTTTTTGGACTTCTCTGTGTTCGGAATTAGTCACGTGGAAAATCGGGAAGATTGGGCTAGTACGGTGCTGGTATGAATAGGCTTACAATCAATGTAATTTGTTACTTTATTATTAGTTTGGAAGATTAATATCGAAGAAAATTGATATATCAAAAAAAAATATTTTAATAATTTAGAAGATTATTATTCTGCTTACTGTAAGCTTAAAATTAGTTCTCATAAATTTTGAGTATAATGAAATATATAATTTGTTAAAATGATCCTACGCAAACTGTGTTATATAGAATACGGTATTTTTTTTTATCTAACATTGGAACTGGAATGATTTGTAATAATGAAATTTTCAGAAAAGGAGATATTTAAATTTAAAATATGTTGTATTTAATAAAATTAAAATTTACTTCTATTACGGTTTTTTTATATTTATCCATTTTGTTATATGCCAGATTTTAAAGCGAATCGCTTAATACAATGCCGGATAAAACAGCTTTGTACAGTATGTCTATTTTA
Source organism: Clivina fossor (assembly GCA_963966155.1). Taxonomy (NCBI): domain Eukaryota; kingdom Metazoa; phylum Arthropoda; class Insecta; order Coleoptera; family Carabidae; genus Clivina; species Clivina fossor. The sequence continues at coordinate 3,300,278 of OZ014566.1, forward strand.
AGTAAATAGAATTTTTCACTGATTTATGTACATACACACAATCAATCAAAAACAAAAAAACACAAAGTATCCAGAACTTTGCAACCAGCATTTACTCTCTTTTTAATCTCTGAGTCCTTAGACAATCAACTTCCCAAATACACAAATTTATTTACTTGCTCGAAATATACACCACCAACAGATATATTACATTCAGTCATCAAGTCATCCTTTTCAACAACTTTTACTTTGCACTTATCAACATTCAACATAAGATTTATTTCCTTTCCTGCAACATTAATTCTATCAATCCTCTTCCTCAGTTGCTAACATACAGATAATTTCTGCTCTAAACAAATATATACTAACATAGTTAAAAATCTTTCAGAACTCATTATATTAAAATAAAACAGCTTTAGGTTATAGTTCTGTATTAATATTTATTAATAACGTACATCTTCATTCACTTGTACGTATAAATTAGAATCGCCAGCTAAGACAGAGAAATCGAAGTGAATGTAAAAACAAACTTGGTTATAAACACAATTTCTCTCTCTCTCTCTCTCTCTCCCCCTCTCTCTCTCTTATTAATATAACAAAACATTGTGTATTGTTCTTAATCTATATTATGGTTGATCTGATGCATAATATATCCATTTTTATCTCTGTGCAGTATTTACCTCTGCCGTCACGAGATTTATGTCACAAAATTGTACTAGAAATTACAAGAAGTAATATAAAATTAAAGTTATATTAAATTTGACGTAAAAGTGGTTAAAACTAACGGTCTAAAGTTTATGTATACGGTATAGGTAACAAAGATTTTAGTGTTTTCTTTATTCACGTAACAACAACATTGGGCTGGCTCCTCTCTATAGTATGCCGGTTGGAATTTGGTGTGTGAAACCGTAGGCGACTTTCCAGTGTTTGCCAACTTTTCGACCTGGCAAAGTTTTAGATCGGGCGTCTGTAGCACACCACCATCCACCACACACAGGAATAGTCTGGGGTGGGCTAAAGCCACTGGCCAAACCGTCTGCTTGACATAAAAGCACTTTACAGCTTGTGTGTGTGTGCGTCCCGTGTCGTAACTTGAAGCCGGGACTGAAAACTTTGAGTGCGTCGAACGTTATAGACAGAAGATTGTTGCGTTGTAAGCCTACTATATTAATTTTAACGACAATATCGTTAATCGGAATTAATACTGAAACGCGTTTTATACACATTATAAAGCTAAAGGCAAAATTAAAATAGTAATACTTTCAAACTAACGACCGGTCTCAAAATAAACATTTTTAACTAAAGTCAACTTTAAACAGACAAAAAAAGTATTGTTTTATTACAACAATAAATAATTTAGTTTGCTATCAAAATAATATTGCTATTTATTGATTTTAAACTATAATCGTACGGCTATCCGGAATCTTTTTTGAAAACTATTTCATTTTGTTGTTGATCGAATGATATTGCGTATGGTAAACTAAAAATCTCGCTAGTTTTGTTTGTCGTTTGAAAGCTGTGTTGGGGACCCGTTTACTCTAATCTTTATAACCAAAACTGCGGTATTTATAGCGCTAGACCCATTTGGAAAATTGCACTCCTCACAATATATTGCGCATATGAACCGGAGAAAAATACGAAAAAGTGCCCGGAAATGGGTTTGTTTCATTAGCTAAAGGATCCTTTTTTTTTCTAAAAAAAAGATTTTTATGCTTTACTGCTTCGCATTTATAATAATTTTTAAGTTTTTTAAAATTATGAATACAACAGTATAATATTAAATGATATTATTTTAAACAGAATAAGGTTATAATAATAATTTAACTATAATTTCTAACACGATAACGGAACGATATTTTAATAATAATAACCAATAACCAATCATTAAAAGATATTTTATAACGTTATTTTTTAATTTTTTTTTTTTAGAAAAAGATATATTTTGTTTATATTTTAAATATGAAAAAATAAATTATTTAAGTAAGTATAATATAAATATCATTTCATTATTACCAAAAAAAAAAAATACAACGTTATGTAACATTATTTGCAAATATTACATAACGCTATATTACAATTATTTTTTTAATGATACCCATACCATTATGTAACAAAAACAAATAAAAATTGCATATTATGTTACGAGGAATAGTAAGTGATAATTATTGTGTTGAGCCCAGATATTTGTAGCCGAGGTATATTTCGCATTTCTTGCACTTTCTACATAGAAAATATGGTAAATTTACTTATTTATTAAATTTATTAATAAAATAGCTACTTTATAATTTACCTTGGTGTTTCAAACATTATTAGGATTCAGTGATCTAAATTATATTAAATAGCCGATAAGTATGATACTAATAAATAAAAAGTCCATATAGTATTATAACACGCAAAAAATAATCTAGGGCAATAAATATCAAGTTACGAATCACGAAAGACCTGGTCAGTCCCAGTGTTCAATAAATTTTCCGTCGAAGAAAACCTATCAACAAATAATAACCGCTTTCGGTAGGATATTGTTATGAAATAGGAAGGCGTATGAATTATTTTGAAAACATGGCCTGGTGCTCCAAAGCCGACGCTGTCGGCAAGGTAGATCTCTGTTTCGTCGGGCGCCCCCTCCGATGAAGGATACCCGGTATCTAGGATAAGTCTTAGGCTAGGTGCACAACAAACGCACGCACACAAGCCTCTCGGGGGAGCAATCCAAAACTACAAACAACACAACAGTACCAGGCCGTAGGGGTTCTCCCTTCTGTGCTATCATATGCCTCGCTCTTTTTTTGCTTTTGGTGACTTACAGCGGATATCAAACTTTGGACTTTGTTTTTAGTAATAACATGTTTAGGTCTTGGAGCAGAACTAGCTTATCTCCATTTGTTGGAGTTTTGAGTTACAGTGGTTTAAATTATTCTATTTGTTACGTGGGTCATAGAGAATGTTTGATTTTTATTGTGCCGACGTACATTTAATAAAATGCGTGTCGGTTTTCTAACATACATTTACGTTAGTGTTTAGGACCTCATACACGCTCAGTTTAAGCTCAGTTTTGCTCATACAATATACAGTTTTTACTTAGATTACTGCACAGTTAAGATGACATGTAATGTATGACATTTTTCTCAACTCAACGCTCATCTCCATCAGGAAAAACTCAGTTTTCCTGATGAAGACAAACGTTAAGTTTTGTTGAAACTACGATAAATAAATTTGAATATAGAACTCGAACCTAAAGCAGTTTTATTTTTTCTGATGAAGACGAGCGTTGAGTTTCGTCGAAACGTCGATTATAAATAAATTTTAAAACAGAACTTCAACCTAAAGCAGTTTTATTTTATATGAGTTCTGTTCCCACAGTATTTACTTATTTGTCAAAAAAAAACATCATTTTATGTTATAATATTTTAGGCGATCGGTAAAAAAATCAGTGTAAATATTTCACATTTTGATAGTCACTGGTATAAGGACAACGGGAGGATATATTCATCGTGTGCGTATGTCATCGCACGCATGCGCTGTTTATACACATGCCAACGCCTTAGGCCAGACAAATTACTGGCATTACTTGTGCTTTTATAATGCCATACCATATTTACATATGTTGCGAATTTTGAATATGTACCTCGCCAGTTTTGTGGGGGGAATCCCGGGCAGCCCCGTTGTGCTTCTTCATGTCTCCATTTATTTCAGATTTCATTTCCGAGATAAACGGGCCATTTTTCCCGTGTTTGTGTCCAAATTGCTAAATCCTTTCCTCTTTAATCCGTTTGATGAAAGTTTAAAAGTTACATGCCTGCTACGGATTAAAGTAAAACAAAAATATAATTATTAAATTATGCTTCGGGTATAATTTAAAATGTTAATTCGTGTGCTGGGAAAATCAAATTTTAAGTTTTAATTTATTCGCAAACTTATCAAACTGGGTACTAGAGAGTAATCAAATTAAAGTCTGTGCCCCTATAGTTTAACAAAAGACCTTTTATCTATCTGTAATTACTAAATCAATTATTTTATTATTAATTCGATTTCGTTTTCTGTTTAATTTAAACGAAAAAATTGTTAAATATTTATTGTTTATTAATAGTAGAGACTTCAAAGGTCTCACATTAAGGCACGGTTGCACAAAGCATTGTTAACTTAATCAATAAGTTAATTAGGTAACTAGATTGTTAACTGCCTTTGAACTATTTCTTGTTAACTTATTAACTGAGCAAATCATTAAAGTAGGGGAATAAATTAAACACTATATTAAAAAAAACAAAGACTATATATTGAAAAATGTCGTTGCTCTAATAAAAATACAAGCGCTATAAATAAGCAACAAACGCTATATATAAATAACAAATGCTATATTAAGTAACACACGCTATATATAAATGACATGTGCTATACAGAATTAACAAACGATATATATAAGTAACATATGCTATACAGAATTAACAAACGCTATATATAAGTAACATATGCTATATTTAAATTACAAATGCTACATTAAATATTACTTAGATTTGCAAAATAACCTCAACATCAATAAAAAAGTTTAAAAAGACGGATTTAAAATTATAGGGGAAATGGACAATAATCAAACGGATACAAATAAATAAACATTCTGTATTTTAACTTTATAACCAAATATGAATAAGATAAAACAATAATCAAACGGATACAAATAAATAAACATTCTGTATTTTAACTTTATAACCAAATATGAATAAGATAAAACAATAATAAGATAAAATTCATTGAACAATTAAAGCCTTCTTCGCCTTGGATGGGCGACCCACATTCCTTTTTTTTCCTATTGGAATATTTTTAGCCTCAACTGGAGGAACAATTAATTTCAACCTGATTGCCAGCCCCAAAATATGCTTGCACATATAGTTTTTAAGAAATGCTGGACAATCACAAGTACTTTTTAAATAATTTTACTTTTTTGAGTTTAACATTGTAATCTTCTTCAACAAATTGTTTAATTGCCATTCGTGCCTCATAATTTATAGTCTGTTTTGCTTTATTTTCACTTAATGCGTGTGAGTGTTCAGAACTTGATCTGTACAATAGTACTTCATTGCTTGATGAAACGTAAAACAAGCGAACTCTGCCAGCACACTGCTCTCCTTTAAATTTCACCTTATTGCATCTATATATTACTATTATATTTCCATCACTGTCTTTATAATTTGTCCATCGGCTCCAACATTTTTCTTGGTCAATTGCACTTATTGCGGAAACACTATCCGGGAAAGAGCATTCCTTGTTCCATATTATGGGTGTTCTCTTCTTCCTTTTCTTGGGAACTTCGTTTTCCACTTCTTCATCGGACATATATGAGGAGCTCGTTTTCAAAATGCGACATGTCCAAATTTATGTTTTTGAGATAAACGCTACAATGTATTTCTACAGCGCCGCCTTTACATAGCGCTTTCAAGTTTTTTTGGTAAGTTACATTCATGATGTGGGTTGTTTATACTAATTTAATATAAATCACGAATTACTATTTATGAAAAAAAAAAATTATTATAGAATGGACATGTTGAATTTTGAAAAAAAAATTGGGATTTGTTGCGTTTTGAAGCAAAAACGTTTTAGTGGCTAATAGACAATTTCAAAAACACACACCAGTTCTGTATAATTAGATCCTTTGGAGCACATCTAAATAATTTTAAGCTTATTAAGATCATTCTAACCTACAAATTTGAAAAACTAACTCACTTCATATTTTTCTTAATTATTCGCTCAGCCTGCTTATTTTTCTGCCTCTTTCTACTTCCTAAACTATTCTCTGCTACACACACACCTTCCGAAGACATTATAAACAAAATATAATACTTATTGCATCAAAAATAATGTGCAGGTCGCACAAGTATTTGGCTTGGAAGTGTCAAACGGGACATGTTTCGTTTCGAAAACATAACTCTGTGGACATGTTGCGTTTTGATAGTGGAATACAAACTTTCCGCCTACTTTTCAATGGGATTTGTTGCGATTTGACACAAACTGTGTATTTTGTAAGATACACAGTCTTTTAATATACCCAACGCCATCTCTACTTCAAAAAATTAAAAAATGGACATGTTGCATTTTGAAAACGAGCTCCTCATATTCCGTAACATATTCTTCCATCTAGTAGAGGATTAGATGTAAAATTATTTTATTACAGCAATTTAAATAAAATTTACAAAAATAATTAAATTAAACATACCTGTGAATATATTCTATCCTGCAATTGAAGACAAATATTTCAGACGCAGGTGCTTCGATGTTTTGATTTAGTTTGTGAGGTTAGGACGCGGGACTTTTCACTAGACATGAATATAGCAGAAATCTATAAGTTTAATAAAATTGTATATATAGCAGAATTGTTTTACATATATAGTAATATGTATTTCAATTTATTATTAAAGATTTATAGCAAATTGTTTTAATTTTTATAGTGTTTATCATTTCATAATATAGTATTTGTAAATTTCTTATATAGCGATTTTATATATTATATATAACGTTTGTAATTCTTATTATAGCGTTTGGTATTTGAATATATAGCGGTTTATTGGTACCCTTAAAGTAGTTCGAAACAGTTGACAATCTTCTTTGCTTCTGACAATTTTTTTTTGTTTGAGCATTCTTTTATTCTTTGGAAAAGGATATAGCGTATCAAGAATTGCACCTGAGTGTTATGGAATCTGTTATAAATTGTAGTTATCTTGTTGGTTGTAGGCTGGCGACCCACACTTTTGATAATGCAACTAAAGATTGTTAACGAAACTATATCATTTAATATTTTAAACATATAGCTAATCAAGAAATTTATTAACAAAAATATTAACTGGTACGATTTCTTATAATGTTTGCCCGGTAAATTTTTATGGTAAGTAACGTCTGACAGGTAATTTACCGGTACACAATTATTAAATCGTAAAGCATAAACATTCCCAATAAAAATAACGGTTTGCCAAAATGAAAATTCTTGGATCTCTTAAGAAATTTCGTTGCAAAATACATAGAAAGTTTTTTTACGGAACTCAAGAATGTTCATTTTAAAGAACTGTTATTATCAATGAAAATATTTATGAATACGGGGGTCAATGTATTATTTTAATTTGTTATACATTACTATATAAATACAAGACAAATTCTTAAAATTTATATTTATTTTTCATTTTTGCAGACAATATTTATAACTATGTTGAGTCCAGTTGATTTAAAAACAATATTTGGTAATGTGCAGTAATATTTTCGATATAAATTAACAGTAATAGATTACTGGTAACATAAACATAATTAATTATTTGTAATCGTAACAGCATAATATTACGTTCCTTTTAGTCATTATACAATCGTTTTCGACCATATTTGTTCATCAATGTTTCCACGTGATTTTCTATATAAAGCCCGGCATACAGAACCTCTTTTCACAGACACGTATGTGTTAGCTCGCCATAGGAGATGCATTTTAATAGCGAAACCACACGCGTCTATTTTTGTTTTTGATCTGGCTTTTTCGTAGCTGGTTTCTTTTCGGAATAAAATTGAACGATATTATTCTACTGTGACTATCATGTGGCGCAGATCAAACGTTTACCGTTAGCAAAAGAATATAAATTGAATTTAACTTCGTTATTTTTGGCTTCTTATTCATTGCAAAGTAAAACGTTTTTTCGGACGGATTTAATGATTTCTCTATTGTAATTCGTACTTTATACTCTAACTTGAATTAAATTGGTTGCTGAGGGGTGCTTGAATAACTGTATGACTTTTCAACGACTTGTTTTATTAAAAACTTATAAAAATAAATGTTAGTTTTTATTTTAAAAATATGCTACTTTGCATTTTATTGTCTATAAAATATTAACTTTATATTTTGTAAATTTGACATAGTAAATGGTCTTTCAGAACACATTATAGAAGATAAAACTGATTTAGGTTCAAGTTCTGTATTAAAATTTATTTATAATCAGACATATTGCGGATACAGTCAAGTGGTGGTCACATCAATTTATTTAATTATCAAAGAAAACATTTTTGCAGCAATGAATAATCACAAACAAAAAACGAACTACAAATATCTTATCAAGCAAAATAGTAAATACTTGAAATATCTAAATATAAGAACGCTTTCTTTTACCGGTACGCATTCGAACGGAAAATTGGAAAAATCTGCATTACCCCGAACGGTAAACATTCGGAAAAGCTGTCTTAATGCAACAACTACAAAATTGTATGTGTACGTGCTTTTTGTTTCATGTACTAGAAAATCTCTTCTAGGCAAAGACATTTTGTTTATTGTTGTATTCATGGAACAAATTTATTTATAAGGTTACATCATTCATTCATTTCAACGATTTTTCAATTTAAATAAATGCAATTGAAGATTTATCATAAATTTGAAAAATGGAATAGTCGATTAAAAATATTTATGATACTTTTAATTTTAAAAACGAAGTTAAATATTCTAGTTTAAATAAAGAGCATGTATGAGAGAAATTATGAATGTGGATGAAGCTAAAGTTGCTTGTCCGGATAGGGATGTTTTTAGGAAACTGATTTCGGGATAGTGGAAAGAGTTTGTGCCACACCAATTTGAGTATAAGGCGTGATGTATGTATGTAAATATATTTAAAAGTTTATTTAATTGTATTTTATTTTGTAGTAATATATTTATTCATTTGTAGTTAATAGCAACATTCTTAAAATATTGAATATTTTTAACTATTCTAATAAATTAAAGTATGACTGTGGTAAAAAGTTAATAAAATAAAATAATACAAACAATCATTAAAAAATATTACTGATCTTTGATAAGTGATCTTTGATCTCTGGTTTCGTAACCTTAAGTAACTGATTTAGGACTTTAGCTTTATCTTTTGTTACTGATGATGAAAGTTTAGCTTTCGAAATACGTATATAGCTTTTTTAAGTTATTGTTTGTAGTTTAACGGAAATTATTATATTTTTTCAACTACACTGTTTTAAAAATAACTAATTATTTTATTTGTTTACAGGTGAGTCATTATTTCAATTATTTTCAAATAGAAATAATTTATTGAAAAGGTAAGATACTACATTATTGTTATTAGGTTAAAACAGTGGGCTATACTATTTTTACTACTTTGACTGCAAGGAAAAGTAGTATAGCGTTTGGTACGGTGTCTGTAACATTTTCAAAAAAAAAAAAAAATTGTATAGAAATCCTTCATATAGCCTCTAGATGACGAATCTGAACTTAGTTTATGTGGGTGTATGGATGTGCGTCGTCAGCTCGCTCGCTCACTCGCTCGCTCGGTCGTAAGTCAAAATTTTGTGGCCGCAACTCCTCCTAGACGGTTCAACCGATTTTAATGAAATTTTCAGGATAAATTTGTCTAGTGCCCAAGATGGTCATGTGATTTTGTTTTTTTCCAGTGATGCCAACTTTCCGAGAAAAAAATTACTAAAGTTTTTAAAAATTCATACTGGCTACGTTATTTATCCGATTTTGATCAAATTTTCAAAAAAGATTTCGCTAATGCTCCCATTGATCACATAATTTTATTAATATTCAGTGTTGCCAACTTTCCGAGAAAAAAATTACTAAAGTTTTAAAATTTTTATTATGGCCATGTTATTCAACCGATTTTACTCAAATTTTCACAAAAGATTTTCCTAGTATTCATATAATTTATGTAATTTTAACAAAATACAATGTTGCCAACTTTCCGAGAAAAAATTAGTAAAATTTTTAAAAATTTATTATGACCATTTTATTTAACCGATTTTAATCAAATTTTCATAAAAGTTTTTCCTAGTGCCTAAATAAAATATGCAATTTTAACAAAATACAATGTTGGTAACTTATTGAGAAAAAATCTCAAATTTTTTTAAAAATTCATTGTGGCTACATTATTTATTCGATTTTGATCAAATTTTCAGAAAAGTATCTCCTAGTGCCCACATAAATTATAATATTATTAAAATACAGTGTTGCTAACTTTCCGAAAAATGTCAAAGTAGTCTATATATGGGTTTACCCATATACTTCTAATCTTGTTTTTTTTAATTTTAGTATAAATATTATTATTGTTTTATAAAAGTTATTTTTTATTGTAAATATTTGCAGTGAGAACTATAATTAATGCAAGAAATAGTTTAGAAGATATGTAAATTAATTATTTGCTTAGAAATAATACTTCTACACGGAGAGCTTTAATAAATCATATTTTTAAATTTTTGATTAAAAAAATTGTTATGCAGATAATTTAAAAAAAATGTATGTATATATTAAAAATAAAAGTAATTCTAATTTATAGTTACTTTTTATTTTTTTTTTTTTTAATTTAACTTCTGATTTAAGCAACTGTATTGTTATCTGTTTGTAATTTGTAAATAAATTTTTTTTTTATTATAAATTTTACAAGAACTGCTTATTCTTAAATTTGTTGTGAATTTTTGTTATTTTTTCTGTAATGTTACTTTATATTTTACTACGTAAACATTTGAGTTTGACATAAATGTCAAATAATCACTACCAATTTAAAAATGATATTAAATTATTTTAAGGTTTACTAACTCAGACATATTATGAAATGCAAATTTTAACTCAAATTAATTTTAATCCAGGTATAAAACTTCTGAAATATATTAATCCTATGCAATAAACTGTAAGGTTGAAATTATTACTGTACACGTAAAATAGAAAAACAAAACAAAAAAGTAAAATAAATCTAATTCATTCGCAGACACCAAATATAACCACACAAAATTCGGTTAAACATTTGCAAGGATAATTTTTCTTGTAGCGCAATTTATTTCTTTGGCACACACAACATATTGTGTTCGCTCTCAAGCTTAGATCGACATTTACGCTCAAACGGGAATATCCGAATATCTCTCCGGGAACAGAAGAGATATGTTCATAAAATTTTATTAAAAATCAAAGTCGGCGTCTGGAATGTGAAACGGTGGAAAAGGTCGCAGGAGGTCACACCCAGCTAAAAGAGAAGGATGCCTCTTTTAAGGTGTATCTTGCATGCAGAATAATAATCGCGCGGGGGCTCTCTCTTTTTGCTGTCTCCCTTTCGCGCGCGCTAAAATGGAGAAACTTACGACCATTAGCATAGGAATTTTCAAGAATAGAATTATGTAGAGCATGTTGAGGTGAGGGATATTGGTTCAGGGTTAGAATACATACCTGGGACGTAAATAAAAACTGTTTTTCTTTTTTCTTTCTTCGGCTTTCCAAGCTTTTTGGTGTTTTGGATTACCAGTCATATATATATATATATATATATATATATATATATATATGTGTATACTAAACTTTGATCAAACATATGCTGCGCAGAATGACCAACTAAAGGTGCTGTAATTTAAATAATATTTCGAACAATATTTTTTATTCAAAATAATTTTTATTTAAACTATGTAAAATTTACATAATTAAATTCAGTATAAATTGATCTATGTTTAATTAATAATTTAAACTATGTAACTTATATTTAATATTTTTAGAACCATTGACTGAAAAAAAAATATTTTATTATATCATTTATGTTTTAACATAATTTTAAGCATTTTGACATTATATCTCTTTATACAAAAAAAAAAAAAAATAGTGGCCTTGTTATTATTGTATTATAAATTTAGTAACATAAAATTGTTATTTCTAATAATTTTTAGATAAACATTCTAAAACGGATAAGAATATATAAATATAAAGCAAACCAGAAAAAAAAAATTTACTTACAAAGATATTTCAAGTAATAATTGGATTAATGTTTAATTTTAATATATTATTTTTGTTAATCATAATTGAAAAATAAAACTAACATTGACATTAAATACGTAGTTTTAATATTTGTTTAAACAAATCAAAACAATAAAAATTATTGCGTTTGTGGCACAATTAAAAACAAATGAAAGCACAAAGGTTTGCAATTACACATATATAAATAAATCCAGTAGAAGTAATTATATATAAAGAAAAATTTATACTGTGGTTCACCTAAAATAAACGAACACATATTTTTTGTTTTATGAGGAGTGGCCATATAACGCGCAGATTGTAATTTAACTAGCATTTTTAGTATATATTTTTTTCCTCTCCTTTATCTCGCCAGAACATTACAAAAATACAGAGACCACCGTTCAAAGGGATGTCACGTTTTTAAAAAGCTACGTCATACGAAGCTTTTGGTGTTCCGCGCTCGGCGCAACGAGAGCCGAGAGCTTGGAACTTGAAAAAGCACAAAGCTATGCGCGCTGTCAACTGTCCTCTTGCACACACAAACAAAGCATAACATTACACTAGTTTTTTTCGCGTTGACAAAGATGGAAAATGAACGCATGTTAAATGAGGGTAAAAGAGATGGATGATACTCACGCATATGTTGACTTTCTGGTATGAAAGAAAATGTTTTGGAAAAAACAAAAGAATGTTTTTATTTTGTTGACTAGGTTAATATACGGTGGATATGGCAGCTTGGAACTACGAAAATATATACAAAAAAAAAATTATGAAATTGTTGTGTAAGCAAATTATTCCTAAAATTTAACATATTTGAATTTTGCAAACGTGTAGCTTCAAAATCATTCACATATATATTATTTTATCTAAATAATGTTACCCCTGAGAAGTTAGCAATAAAGGTCTAACAATAAATCCTATACCTCACCATACTAATGTTTTGCTTAATAACTAAAAAACTAATTAGCGAATTTTAAGTTTAATTTCAGATTTTTTTTTGCTAGAACAAATATTTTATTGTTCATTTACATTTTTATCGTGCACTTACATTTTTTGTTGTGCATTTACATTTATTGTCGTGAGAAAAAAATTGTCGTATAAAAATATTTGTCGTGCATTATTTATGTGTGAATTATACCAATTTTGTTGTGATTAATATCAATCTTTTCGTGTACAAAAATACCACTAATAAATTATCTAAATTTCAATATTAAAATATAGGAGTCGTTGATATTCATTAACAGAAATATTGAATTAATCTGTTCAATATATTTATATATTAAATAAATTTAATAAAAAAATAAAAGTAATAAAGAGATATTTATTTACTCAACTAAATAAATAAAATTCTATGTCTAGTACTTGTCTGACCTGTTGTATTTTTATTTTATTTTAAAAAACATTTTCTAGAATTTACGTATTTAATATGCGTAATCTTGTTAAATTTTGTCTGTTTTGTTTCTATAAGCAAAACATATTTATACCTGTATACAAAGCACTACAAGAATTTCAAATAATTGAAATACTAACCAATCAGAGACGAGTAGCGAATTGATACAAGTTAATTTATGTTTTTAATAAAATTTAGTTGTGAAAAATTAGTGTATGCTGTTGCATCAGTTCGTGAAAATTTCGTGTTTTTCATAAAAATATTGTATCAAATTTAGTGTATTAGTGATTTGTGACTAAGCTTAATAAATATAATTGTATTTTGTTTATAAGAAGTGCAACAAATATCGGATTCTATTTGATGCAATTAACTTTGTGGAATTTTATATGATAAAAGTGGACAGACAGTATTGAGTTGGACAATTTTATATATTTATTTCATATTACATATATAGACATAATTTTGAGTAAGAGTATTACAATTGAAGCTATAATAATTCTATAATTAAAGGTAAGTAATGATTTTGTACTATCATCATTTTATTTAAAACATATTGATATACTGTGGCTGTTTACGGGAAGGGGAGGCTACAGCCAGGGACTCTCAACATTTTAGGGCTCCTCAAAATATGTATTAATATCAATTGATAGCTTTTATTGAGTAGGAATTTTATATTACTAGAGATTTGAAAAATATTGAATGGTAATATGAATAATTAGTAGAAATTGTAAAAATTTTAGAGCGTTTTATTCAAAATATTTTTTTTCATATTTTCTAATAAATATTTCGTGAAACAAAATAAGTACAAAAATAGAGATAGATGATAGCTATAGAATACGAATTATAATTCGCTAATTAGTTTTTTAGTTATTAAGCAAAACATTAGTATGGCGAGGTATAGGATTAATTGCTAGCACTTTATTGGTAACTTCTCAGGGGTAATAATGTTTTATTTTATCAGAAGATAAATCTTTAATTTTAATTGCAAGTAAGTGACGAACTGTGAAAAAAACTTGTCGTTTATATGTTTATTTTATATGAAAATACATGAAAGTATTTAAGTATGTACTTATACTTAATATATAGGTACTTTTTACCAATACTTGCCTAACTATGGGAAATTGTAATTCTGAACGCTTGTTATATTTTTTAAAATAATTTTTATTTAAATAACAATAACATAAACATTGTTTGTTACATTGCTAACACAACGTTACATTAAATACTGGTCATCAAACTAATAAAACTCTTATAAGCATATTATCCCAATCATCTATATTACTAATAGCCAATAATGAATATTTATAACCGACCGTTTAATATAAATTAATATGTAATTATCGAGGTATTTTACGGGCATCAGATTTTATACGGGCGCGACTAACACGAAACACAAATACGCACATAGCGCTGGACCAACAAACTCCCTTCCGATAATAGTTTGAGAGTATATATACATTTTCCAATGATTCGTTGATTAGTAAATGCGTGCTGCTTTATGCTATAAAGCGAGAGAAATCATTTGAAAATGTTTTCGGCCAGACGGATATTAATACCTGATTTGGTCATCATTTAATTAGTGTAAATTCGCTCTGATTATTCGAACTAATGTTCTGTGTTAGTATGTGTGTAGGTTATAGATGGGGTTAATGTTTTGAGCTAAATGTTTAAACTCTCTGAAGTGATACAAAAAAAGATTGCAAATTTAGTTCGATTCTATTAAAATAAATTGTATAATATTTATTTGTACGCTTATTTTTTTGCTGGTATTATATCAGATTTTAACTAATATTAGTCTTAAGCAAACTTATAAATTTTGAACTGCCTGAATTGAATGACCTTCTAATATATGTTGTGTAGAATAAATTTTCGGGTTTAGATGCGTTATTGTATTTTCTTCAGGCTAAATCGATAATATTTAAATATATCACTTAAATGTAACAAATTAAATAATTTTTTGTTATAATATAAAAACTTACGTAAATAATTCTAAAAACCAAAGTAATTATAAACATAGTGCATATTTATAGATACGTGGTGTCATTGGTGTATAAAAATAATAAGTCAAATTTTTAAAACAATAAATAATAAATAATTTAAAACAATTTGAATGTTTTCAAACAAGATAATCGAACCTTCTTAACTGACTAACACGAACTTTTGCAACAACATTTTCTTGTATATTTGATATAGAATAAAAGCAAAAATTCAGTTTCAAATTATGACCGCTGTTAACCGAAAAGAGACGTGAATACGGACTAATACTTTGTAAATATCATTATTTTAGGTAAAAAAAATGATTTTTGCTCTATTATTATTTGCAAATGTGACAAAATGCTGGGTATTGACATGAAATCCAAATTATCAAAATTTATCCTTATTTATTTATAATTTGTTTAAGTAACAACAATCATATTACAAGTTTGACTACTATTACTTATATTAAACCATATATTAAACACTTTTCCCGACAATGTAATAAAGCAAGTGTCTCTTTAATAAGGTAAAATCACTTAGTTTTAACGATCCGCTACGCATATGACGTCATCGCTTAAATTACCCCACCACCTACACACTGACAAACACGATCGTAATGACACAAAACTGGTGTATGGAGTGTACGTATATATAATATCTGATTGTTTACCATCATCTGCTTGATTCCAACGCGTGCGTGGTATTATAAACTCGATAAAATACATGATAAAGTCAGGAGATTAAAAAAGTTGCTAATGGCTTCTGAGTCTTTGTTAAAATATATGCGATCTTTGCAGTATAAATATTTTAAATCTATAGGTGGCTCCAGTAGAATAAATGTATAGTAGGTTTGCGAAAATATTAAAAAAAAAAATTGTTAATATTAAAATAAAACAGCTTTAGGATTTAGTTCTGTATTAATTTTTATTAACAATCGACTTTTCTACGAACTCAACGTACATCATCATCAGGGAAAATGATACAAATGACATAAATAAACAGAACATAGAAACAAGTTACTAGGTAATATTTTAATGTTAGGATTTTTTTCTCGTAAAATTTCACAAGTTACTTAATCATGCTGCAACAGTGACTATCCAGTTACCAATAGACACGTGTTTCGCTCTTTAGGAGCTCATATAGCCGATTCAATGATTAGTAATTTGTAAAGTTTGGGGAAAAAAATTCCAACATTAGAATATTATTTATTAATTTCACGTACTTATGAATTTTGTTGAATGTTATTAAGTTACTAGGTAACAAATAAATAACTAGATTATAAAATTTATTAATTTTAAATTCAAGGAAAGCCAAATTTTATTTAAATCAGTGCCTACACACTAATTTATAATTTATAAATTTTATAATTTAGTTACTTGTTTGTTACCTAATAACTTGTTTCTATGTTTCGTTTATTCACTGTATATGTCATTTATATCAGTTTTCCTGATGATGATGTACGTGAAGTACGTCGAAACGTCGATTATTAATAAAAATTAATTTATTCATTATTGACACAACAGACCTGAGGTCCAAAATGTGTCTTTACATACATTTTGGACCTCAGGTCTGCAAAACTAAATCCTAAAGCCGTTTCATTTTAATATAATGAGTACTGAAAGATTTTTTTACTTTGTTGATATTAATTAATATAATATGTATTTTCTCGACTGTAAATTGGTAATAAGAATAAAACAACTACTTGGGCATAAAATAAAATGAAACTATTGACTGATGCCCGAGTAGTTGATATTAATTAAAGTTTTGTAATTTTTTGTTTTACGCACAAGTACAAGAATGTGACACACTTTTAGTTTTAATGCCAAGTGTTTGAATTGGTCAAATTCCTGTGCTTGTGCGTAAAATTAAAACTAAAAACGTCAATCGGAATGTGACTATATATTACAAAGTTGTAATTTCTGTTAAACAACCAATTTACAAGCCACCCTCCAGCGTTCAATTCGTTGTCAGGCCAGAGTAACAAAGGTACTTTGGGTTTTTTTTTTTCCTTCTTTATCGATGCCAATATCTTTATAGAACTACGCAATCGATGGTCGGTTTGTGAGTGAATAACAGAACCGTGAATACGGTCCTGTAAATGGCGGGTGTGACCGCTTGACCGCACTTAAGTGTCGGTTCGTTGTCGCCCAGCCGAGGTCTAAGGTACCCCCTCCCCCCTTCTTCCCGATTCCTCACGCTTCTCTTTCACACCGCCTAAGTATTTGGCACCCGGTTCAATCAACGCACCACTCGGGCCCCGACCCCATAGAACATAGAGCATGGGCACATAATAGTATGGGTCTTGTGTGTAATGATGACGCAATAACCTATCTTGCTCGCTCGGTTCAAGACGCACTATCTGTATACGAGGTTCTATTTAGTGTGGGGGGCCACCTTTTAGAGGTGCTAATAGGGAAAGAGTTGAGACGTGTTACTCCACGACACCTTTACTGTACAGTGAAAAATATTTTAACATTTTTAATATATGAATGTACAAAGAAGCGTTTATTCATCTCAAAAATTATAGAACATGATTTTACCAATTTGACTGCAAGGAAATTGTGGCGTCTGTAATATTTTCAATATATATATATATATATATATATATATATATATATATATATATATATATATATATATATATATCCTTCCTATAGTATCTAGATGACGAATCCGAACTTAGTTTATGAGTGTGTATGTGTGTACGTCGTCAGCTCGTTTGCTTGCTCGCTCCGAGAAAAAAATTACTAAAGTTTTTAAAAATTTATAATGCTTACATTATTTATCCGATTTTGATCATACTTTGAGAAAAGATTCCCCTGGTGCTGACATGAATTATTTAATTTTAATAAATTACAGTGTTGCCAACTTTTCGAGAAAAATCACTAAAGTTTTTGAATTTTTTTATGGCTATGTTATTATCTGTAATTAATAAAATTTTCACAAAATTAGAAATTTTTATTTCTATAATATTTATTAGTATTTATGTGATAATGTTAAAGTGTTCTATATGTGGGTTTATCCATATACTTTTCATTTTGTTTTACTATACGTTAATATATATGTATTCTGTTAAGATATACTTTGATTAATTCACACCATGGCTAATCACAATTTTTTATAACTTTCACTGCACTAACATTAAATATATAATCCGTAAATAAGTTTTTTCTTAGTATGCAATAGGGAATATAAGTTTATTATCTAATTTTTGTGATATTATAGAATATTTATAGGTTTCCGATGAAGTGATGAAGCCATCAGCTAAATTTATAAAAACGCTTTGTACTATAGTTAAATATTAATGTATAAATTATTAAAAAAATCTTGAATATGAATAAAGCATCGTGGAGACACTAGCAGAAGAAAAAAAATAAACATTCTTTCACTATTAGTAGAGAAAATGTCAGTGGTGTGACCTTTTGCTAATGGAAGTAAGTAACCATCATCATCACACACATACCCAATGGTCAACTATGCCTTGTACCACATCATGTGTTCAACCGGGCTGCAAACCACACATTCAGTTCGTCATCAGTCCGGGGAGAAATTTCATTTTGCGATATTCAATTTTGTTTCGGCAGCCCGGCCCGAACGGGTTATTGTTTCTGAAAGGCTGTTACCGTCTTTCGACTTTTTTTTTCTCTGCCTTCTCTTCTCGCTTCGCACACATACAAACTTTGAGGGAATATAGACACCTATATCGTACGCCATAAATCATCTCGTGTATTTGATAAAATCGGCACTAGCGAGACCTGCGCGCATATTTTCATAAAGTTTTGATAAATGACAGGCAAAGTGGTGGAGATTTTTCCATTTAAGCCAGGAAGTATCGCGCGCCACACAACTTATAAGTCGGGAGCGCACTTTTTTCTTCCTGACGAAACTTTACTCACTCTATATCAGCTATTAATTGAATATACATTACCTGTAAAATAGTCGGTGAGGGTCTTTTTTATCGCAAATAATTTTTCTTCATCCCAGACACTTATTGGCAACTATACATTATTAATGATGGTTTCTTTTATTAAATATTTATTTAAAATAAAACGACTTTGGGATATAGTTCTGTATTAATTTTTATTAATAATCGACGTTTCGACGTACTCTATGTACATCATCAACTGGAAAAAATTATTCAAATAACATTACAGTAATCAAACAAGTATCTAGGTAACAAAATAAGTAACTAGAACATGAAATTTATATATTTATAATTAAAGGAAGCCAACTTTTATTTAAATGATACTCGTACTCCTATTATCTTTTTCTTTATAAATTTCTATTGCTTCTCTTATCAATCTACTGTTAATATTGATGGGTCTTGCAATTATTACAGTATTTTCGAATTTTACATCATAAAGATTTTCTAAATATTATTTAAGCTCGATTTTTAGTAGTTTTAGTTTAATTTACGGCACTATTCTGGTGATTAAATTTATCTTAAAAATTTTTAAGTAAATTTCAATATTGATCACTATTTTAAGTGTGAAATCTTTAACTTAAATATCTTTAAATTTAAATGGCATGCATTTTCTGAATTACTCTATTAAAATTTATTTAAATAGCCAAATTAAAGTTAAATATCTTTAAAAATCACAAAAAATAAAAATATATACTGTAAAAAATTGTTATTGCAAATTATTTAAATATTGCCAGTAAAAATTGCAAATTGATATTGTATTTTTATGAAAAAATATTTTTACTACTTTGACTGCAAGGAAAAAGTAGTATAGCGTTTGGTACGGTGTCTGTAACATTTTCAAAAAAAAAAAAAAATGTATAGAAATCCTTCATATAGCCTCTAGATGACGAATCTGAACTTAGTTTATGTGGGTGTATGGATGTGCGTCGTCAGCTCGCTCGCTCGCTCACTCGCTCGCTCGGTCGTCAGACAAAATTTTGTGATCGCAACTCCTCCTAGACGGTTCAACCGATTATAATGAAATTTTCAGGATAAATTTGCCTAGTGCCCAAGATGGTCATGTGGTTTTGGTTTTTTCCAGTGATGCCAACTTTCCGAGAAAAAAATTACTAAAGTTTTAAAAAATTCATTGTGGCTACATTATTTATCCGATTTTGATCAAATTTTCAGAAAAGATTTCCCTAATGCTCCCATTAATTACATAATTTTATTAATATTCAGTGTTGCCAACTTTCCGAGAAAAAAATTACTAGTTTTAAAATTTTTTTTATGGCCATGTTATTCAACCGATTTTACTCAAATTTTTACAAAAGATTCTCCTAGTATTCCTATAATTTATGTAATTTTAACAAAATACAGTGTTGCCAACTTTCCGAGAAAAAAATTTGTAAAATTTTTAAAAATTTATTATGACCATTATATTTAACCGATTTTAATCAAATTTTCATAAAAGTTTTTTTTAGTTCCTAAATAAATTATGCAATTTTAACAAAATACAGTGTTGCCAACTTATCGAGAAAAAAATCACAAAATTTAAAAAAAATTCATTGTGGCTACATTATTTATTCGATTTTGATCAAATTTTCAGAAAAGTATCTCCTAATGCCCACATAAATTATAATATTATTAAAATACAGTGTTGCCAACTTTCCGAGAAATGTCAAAGTAGTCTATATATGGGTTTATCCATATACTTCTAATCTTGTTTAGTTAAAATATAATAAAACTGTAATAAAAACGTCATTTTATTAATCGATAGCAAAATTTTACTATAATATTTTAAAACAAAATAATTGAAAACTGCGGTGCTTTCATTTGAGGACAATGCTGAAAAATTAGATTAAATTTTTGATGTAAAAATACTGAAAATTTGAAAACTATATTTTTATAAATATAAATTTCAAATCATTGTAACTAAAATTGCATCAAATTTAACCGCTTTTATATATTCTTTAAAACAGAATAAAAATATATTACCAAAACGTAAAAAACAAATAAAACCCACTTTAAGATACAAATTCCTGATAGCCTTTCTTAGGGTTAACAATTTAGAATGAGGCATTTGTATGTAGGAAGGGATAGATCTTGGATTTATTAGGGACTAATAAAGCTTTCCCTTCAGAACACAGGGTGTAACGATCTTTTTCCGACCACAAGTAACATCCATAATATAAGAGTTAACAGGAGAGTTTTTTTAAATTTAAAACAGTGTCTTTTAATCTTTTTCTATCTATATTTTTTGTCAAATATAAAATATATCTAGCCTTCTAGTCTAGCCCTTTCTATAATTAATTTAATAGCTAACTTTAAAATATTATAATATTATAATTTTTTATGTTGACTGCACCGTTTATAACAAATTCTGATCACATATTGATCGCTTTTAATCAATGAACGCGGATCATCACTATAATATATTTGTCTACATTTATATGCCAAATCTAGTAATTGAAAACAATTTCATTCTTTTTTCTATTCAAATAATACTAATTTACTTAAAACGTATAAGAAAAATAGGATGTTCGTTGTCAATACAGTACTAGGCAAATTTTACATAAAAAATCTATTCGGTTGCGGGCGTACGCGGCGACACTATAAAAACCGACGCGCCAATGATACGCAATGCCAAACTGACTCCTAAACCGACGACGGCGTCTTTTTATATTTTTGTCATCTGGCGGTGACGGGCCGCGTCGTTTTCATTTTAATTCGAAAGTAAATGTAAGTGCCAAACGCGCGACGCTATATTCTGAAAAGCGGGGAGTCGAGGTTTTGTCAGGGAAGTAAATCGAAAAGTTTTTTTTTTTCCCTTTTAATTCTGCACATTTTTGGATGGTTGCTGTTCCATGTTTTGCGATTTAATTTGGACGGTTTTAAAGTTGTTTTTTTTTTCTCTTCCGTGTATTATCTGATTATATTTGCTGTATGCTAAGGTTTTTTCAAATGATGACATGTGTTTTGCAATGCTTTTGTGCAAAGATGGTTTTGAAATTTGATTGTCTATTTATGGATTTTAATAAGAATTTATAGAATTTTTACATATAGGAATCAATTGTTTAATAGAATCTTTAAATTATAAATCTTATGTTTTTTTTAAGAAAGTACTTAAATTATTATATTATTGCAAAAACTTGAAACAAAACTACAGCATTGGACAGTAACCTGCAAAATTAAAATCTTTTTAAAAGATTCGACGTTATTTATCAAACGATGTTTTACTTCACATTACAAATATTATAGTTTTATTGATAATTTTATTTCTATTCTATAATGTTGCTCGTTATTAGATTATTGTCATAGTGACACAGATAGAAGTGAATATGCTTGTGCATAAGTAGAAATAATAGGTTCTTTCGAGAAAGTTTTTGCCTTAGAGTAGATGCAAAAGTCCAGTCTACGCTGTATTGCAAAACTTCTACTTACTATGAGTATAGATAGCCCAAAAAATTATATAAATTCAATGGATATCGACCATGAAAACTTGAAGATTACACATAAGTAAATATTTTACTTGCAGAATAATATCTATAATTTTTCAATTAAGCAATTTGAATTATTTTTTTTTTAATTGTTATTTGACAGTTACCGATTATATTTTATTTTTTAGTCGAGACATAATCATAATTTAGTTAACTAACAAAAACCACTATTTATAATCATTAATATTTAATTATGAATTCCAAGTATCTAATTTGACGCCATAATCCAAGAAAAGTTTAGTCACAACACAAATCATATTTCGTACGGAAAAAGACAACAATAAAAAATTGTCATCAGGCCTAGAAATTAATTCAGATCTAACGATGACACATTCCAAATGTCATCAGATAAAAACTATATCTGTCGACAAGAACATTTCAATTGTCTTTCTCATCAGTAACACCATTTCTAGCCTGTCAACTCTGCACAGTTAAGAACGAAGGGTAAATATGTACAATGTGTCTCAAAATTTATGTAACAAATTTTATTTAGATTTTGAACGTTTAGCGAAAAACTAATTTTAAATAATTTGCGATTATAAATAATTATTAATAATGTTAAATTTATATTGGAAATTTTTTTCCGACTACGATTTGTTGAAGCAAAAATTTACAAATTATTATTATATAAAATAAATGTGAATATTTTGTATGTTTGAGCAGAAATGTCATTATTTAATTTGTGTTGTTTTAAATATGAATATTATTAATGCACACACACATTCATAACAGAGATATACATTATTATAAATATAATATGTTTCTTGCTAAATAAATTCTACAAATTTGGCAGCATTTAAAGTAATTAATAACATTGTTTTTGTTAACACTATAAACACGGACTGTGTTTTCTGTAGCTAATTTAATATGATAAAACATAAAAAAATCATGATTGAAGTAAAAGTTGAAGTAGGAATCGGAGTTTAATAAAACCCCTGGCTAAAACTATATTTTTTAGAATAGTATAAAAATATTTAAGTTTCTCAAACAACAATCTTTTTTTTGTTACTACATTTAAAAAAAATATTATGGGTATATTGATTATTTATTTAAATTTATTTATTATTTCTAAAAAAGACAAAATTTCAACGATGTCATAAATAATATCTGAAACTCTTTATATTGAAAAAATATTTACAAAATATTAGTAGCTTTATAATGGAATAATATTCTTAATATATGTGAAAAAAAAAACAAAACAAAGAAAAGTCTCTGGCATTGACATTTGTCCTTTAATCAATCTTAGGACACACGGTACATCTAGAAGTTAGGCGCCGTGTCTCGGGCCCATAATTGGCCGATGGCCTCTCACTGGCCGCCATGTACCCGCTCCGTTTGCCTTTTAACAGTAGCCATAGTAGAGCGGGCAGCACGTCGAATGTCCAGTTAACACGTGGCATCCTTGTAAAAGCGGGCAGACGGACACACAAAACGTGCGCCTCCGTCTCGGGCTCTGACTGCAATCATCAATTAGAGAGCTGCCTACGCTGGTCGCTGAACTAAAACCCCCGTTCACATCGACCATCAAATGGAAGAGGGTTAAATGGCGCTTGCTTTCACCCCGCCGGAATGGACAATGATTCCCTTTTCTATATTGAATTGGGTTGGTTACAAGAATACTGGAGGAGGAATCTAACGCTGTTTTATGTCATGGAGAATTTTAAATTTTTGCTAGTCGGTTTAAAAAGAGGTGTGTTTGTATGGTGATAGGTATTTTAAAGGAATTTAATAGCTTTGTTATGAATTTTTAATTAATTGTACGAAAAATTGACAAATTTGCTAAATATAAGCATGCATTGAAATTTTCAGAATATGTTTTTTTTTGGATTGAATAAAAATCGAAATTTATATGAAAATTTTTTAAAAACATTAATAACCAATTTTTTTAAATAAAAATTTAAAAATATGATTTTTTTTGTTATCCTAAAAATATGTGCAAATATTTCGAAAAAATGAACAATACCAATTATATAAATATCTATTATCTAGATAAATTGTTGTTTTGAATTATCTAATCTAAATCATAAATAAAAAATCAGTATCTTTATTTGTATCTAGATTATTTTTTCAGTATCTATCCGAACACTTTTATATTAATAAATTTAAAAATATAATAAAAGAATTTTTGATTGTAAATGAATTCTACATTTGTCAATGAATTTACTACATACATATCTGATATTTCTAACACCTGGTATGTAATCAGTTTATGTATCTTTGTTTACTGACTTAATTAACATTATTTGTGATTTCAATTATTATTTGATTATAATTCATATTTAAAAAATGTCGTTTTCAATTTAAATAATTATATTTATCAACAAAAAAGTGTGTAATCAAAGTAAATATAAATGATTGAATTTGACAAAATAAAATGTTCCGAATTTGTATTTGATTCTCAATACAGCATAATTATTAAGTTTGTGAAACGAGTAAACTTTTTTTTCGAAAACAAGATCGGTTGTTTAAGCGACATCTTCAAACAGGAGCCCCGGATCAATAAACATTGGGCGCCCGCCATTCTCGTTTGCTTGATGTCCCAATAGAATTAAATTCTCGTCGATGTCGTAAAAATAAACGCGCTAGTGCCTTGCTAAAAAATGCAACTCCCGAACGAGAGAACAGCCATCCGAATTTAGACAAGCCACCGCGCGCGATAAAACTGTAACTAGAAAATGATCCTAAGTTATTTCATTTAAATTACATTAGGACAACGCTTCAACTAAGTCGGAATAAAGTCTTCGGGAAAAAAAAAACGGGAAAGCTGTCAGTTTGTTTTATTAATGTCATTGTCATTTGTTTTGTGTTTTAAAATAGATATTTTATTATAATTTACTTTGATTGTCTGTATTTATTGTATTTGTTGAAAAAAAAAATGTTGAAAAACACTTTAAAAATTGATGCTACGAACGGGAATAGCTTCTTAACTACAATTTTTATAAAAAATAACTGGCGTTTGAAAGAGAAGTTATTATTTAATTTTTGTTGGTTATGTGAGTTAAAAATGTCTGAAAATGAAACTAGACAGCACAGTAATGATGCGTCATAATTTTCTCTCGAATTTTTCTTTTTCGTCTTATTACTAATTCAATAAAATGTACTGTGTTTCTTAATTTCCATTTAATTTTCTTATTGTAAATGAGACTAGGTTTTTGGTGCTAGCGATACTGGAAAAACAAATTAGTCGGAGAACGACAGATGTAAGGCGAATAACGTTTTTCTTGTCCCCTCCCCCTCTCCCTATCTCGAACAAACCATTCATTTCTGCTCTCGCCGAGAGATGTTATTCAAAATAACTTTAGGTTCACGGGCTTTAGGAAAGCAGAAGCAACATTTGGAAAACAGTGTGCCGTATACCAACTTCCGAGTAAAAAGATTATAAATATTCAACGTTTATTTTTTCGAAATTTTCTTTCCGCGGCTTTCATTTTGTATGAAATGACAAAATGATTGACATAAATTAGAAGGATGGAATTTAAATGTTGTTTTAGTGAAGTAACTTCCCACTCAAATATATCATAAAATAGTCTTTCAATGGTGCTTTAGAAAATTTTAAATTTAAATAAAATATCAAGAGGAGGTTATTATGTTAGTGATACAATAATTTACATTATTATACGGTATTTAATTACTATATACATCACTGACGGCATCACCAAGCATGACTATAAGATCTAGTATATTTAATTTGGTTGTAATAAACATTTTTTACGGAATCCAAGAATTTTTATTTTAACGAACCGTTATTTTTAACGAAATTACTTATGCATACGGGGGTAGTCTTAGATGAACGAATAATTTGTAATTAATTGAGTATATTTTATTTATTTTTGTATTATTATGTATTTTTGTGACTTTTTCATATACATACTATAATGTTTTTTTTTTTTTAATATTAAATCAAAAAAAAAAATTATTATTATTATTATTATGTTTTTCTAATATATAAGCATATCGTAAGATTCCAAATTCATCTGTTCTTGATAATTTTTCTTGTTATGTCCGTATGCATAAACATTTTCGTTAAAAATAACGGTTTATTAAAATGAAAACTCTTGGATCTCGTAAGTAATTTCGTTGCAGTATACATAGAAAGATTTCTTAAGGAATTCGAGAATTATCATTTTAACGAATAATTTGTAATTGATTGTGACTTATTCATATATTTTTTTCTGACATATAAACAAATCGTAAGATTCCAAAATCATCTCTTCTTGTTAATATTTTTCCTGTAAGATCCCAATTTACGATTTCGAATAGAGGAAAATTTATTTCCAGAGCTTTAGATAACATTAACAGTTGACAGCTTCTATTAAAAGTTGTCCACGTTTTTAAATCAAGCGAAGACGAAGTTTTTCGAATTAAAAAAATATCACGGAAGCAAGATAACCAGATACCAGAGAAAGAAATGTTGGTACATCCACGATTCAGTTCATTTAATCGATCAATCATTTTATTTACAGACTCATGAGACTCATGGATGTTGGATTGGGCAAGAAGGGGGGGGGGGCATGTGTTTGCTCTGTACAAGTAATTATTCATAATCCTTCGTTTCGACGAAAATGAATTTAAAAAAAATATATAACGATGAAGTTTCAACGTTATTTCGGTACGGTGTATGTAATATGATATAGTCTATTAATTTGTAAATTTTATAAGATTATCAATTATGGTTGTTGTATATTATTAACGATGCTTCGCTAAATTGACATGTTATCGATATTATTTAATGATGATATTATCAATTATTTGGCAAGTGTAATACTTCTACAAGATCACGTAAGAAAAACAATGAACAAATATTTTTACTGTAGTAAAAAATTAAAAAAGTCCTCGTGCTTTTGATCGAGGGACTTAAGCGCATTTTTGGCGGGCGGATCAGTATTTTTTTATTTAAAATATCATTAATTAACTTATTTAGCATTGGCTGACCGCTTTTAAACTATTCGATGTGTCAATAACTCGACAGCACCAAACTAATGCAAAAAATTAGAACTTTCTACGATGTCTAGTTTAAAAGTTTTTCTGGAGCCGAACGAACGAACGACCGACCGACCGAACGGACAAAGCGTATTAGTGAGCTTCTTTTTTGAAAACAAAAATGCGCTAAAAAGATGTTGAATTTTAATATAAAATTAGAAAACATTTTAACGATTTTTTTATTTATATATTTACTATATTCATTAATCAATAATTTAAACATTTTTAAGTTCAAACCTAATCCTTTGCTTTCTTGGTGAAGTATTTGTATTCTATTAAGTGTTTAATAATAATTAATTAATCAATGATGACGTCATTAATTTTCCCCCCTTTGCCAGATTACACTCGATAAATTGCATTATGGCGTAACCTGTTTTGGTATTAAATCACCTTGATTGTAACTAAAAATTTGTGTTTATATTTATGCAAAGCTCTATCTGATAATGTTTTTGGCTTATTAATCTTAGGACACCTATCCGAGGACACACTACACTGTAAAAAATGTAGCTCAACATAGTGAAAAATCTTTCAGAACTCATTTTATTAGAATAAAACGACTTTAGGTTTTAATTCTGTAATAATTTATTAATAAATCAACATTTTGATGAAAACAAAATAATAATAAATTATACATTACATAGCTTTTTAACAGTAAAATCTCAACATTTTATTTTTTTATGAAAAAATTACATTCATAGCATATGTAAAATTATGTAAATTTTTTACAATGTATATATATATATATATATATATTCTTGTTATTACTTGGTAGACTTTATCTTTTCAAAATTGAACATCTCAGATGTCACAAACAAGCAAAATAATTTTCATGTTTTTGATTTGCAAAAATTGATTGGAAACTTTTCGATAGCTAATATATTGGCAAAATAAATTGGTTTATATTTTATAAAGTTTATCGCAATTTTCTTAACTCTCTCTAAGAAATGATCCTTTCAGTTGAGTAACATAGCTATGCTACCCGAAATTGTGTTTTATGTTCGTTACAACGAAAATATGTTTCGAGTCTCGGTAACAATTTACAAAGTTTAGGAAGACACTGATGGTTGGGAAGTTAATACCTCTCTTTCCAGTATAAATTTAAATTTGAAATTCGTCATTAAATTATTTTTGAATTTGCGTAGGCCGAACTAAATTTATCGATTTTGGTGCTGTTTTTCGGGGAAGACAGGAAGGAAAGACAAACTTAGCGAACTCCAAATCGAATAAAAAGCCACTACCACACTGAAAAGGGTTTGTCTGAGTAGCAATACTGTTTTATTACTTTGTTATTTTTATGTGTTCGAGTGATATATAGGTTTTATACTGGTCAGATCGAGTTAGAATAAAATATGTAATTTGAAAGAAACTAGAACAGAGTTTTGCAGTATTTGTTTGGTCATTTTTAGGGGGGGGGGGAGAAAATGTCTCTCAGGTTTATTCAAACTACTATAAAAAACTAATAAAAATGAGTTACTACTTTTATTTCATTGCGCTTCTTTTTATTGTCATTGCAATTATA
The DNA here is from genome assembly GCA_963966155.1 of Clivina fossor. Classification (NCBI taxonomy): domain Eukaryota; kingdom Metazoa; phylum Arthropoda; class Insecta; order Coleoptera; family Carabidae; genus Clivina; species Clivina fossor. Next base: position 3,329,252 of record OZ014566.1, read on the forward strand.
TGACAAATGTAAAAGAATTTTCGAATGATACATTCGCAGTATAACTATTTAATATCATGCAGTTATTTTCAATTATAATCAATAAAAATAAATTACAAATGTATGCTTTATTAAAGTTTTGATGACAGAAAAACAATAAAAAACTTAAACAGACCTTTGTTACAACAAGGTTATTTTCTTCGAAAATAATTTCATTTTTCAACTATTTTTAATTATAATTTTTCAATAGATGTGAGACAAAATTTGAATCGATTTGATATTTCAAAGACTATTTACTGCATTACTATAGAACATTATTACTGAGAAAAAACCTTTAGATAATTTTTCTAATGTTTGAGTGGTTTTATCTAACAGAAAAGATGATTTTTCAGCTCTCTGATCATTTTACACAGAGAAACAGTTTTTTTGATATTAATAAATAAATTTGAAAAACATATATTTCTCTAAAATAAAAAGGCTTTAGGATTTAGTTCTGTACATATAAAAAAACTAAATCCTAATGCCTTTTTATTTTAATATAATAAGTTTGAGCGATTTTTTACTATTTTATTTATTTCTTTATTTTAAATAAATTTATGTAGAGTAAATAAACAACTCTTTATTTAAAAAAATATTTGTGTCAAATATTTATTTATTTATATTGAGCAGTATTTTATATATAGTATTTTATTTTTCATTTGTATAGCTTGCGTAACTTTCCTGTGGCTCGTTTTTCAAACTTCATATTCTTATAAAAATGTTAGCTTTACATACAAACTTGTACTTATTTTTTAATTTTATTTTCTATTGCCTTCCTTAAAAGAATGTCTGAGTAAGCCACTGATTTTTATGATATCAATAAAACATACCTGCGCTAGATCCACAACAGCGGTTTTATAAATAAATTAATAGGATTAAAATTAATATATGATAAACAAAATAATTATAATTAATATGCAAAATTTATTAAAATTTGTTTTCACGTAAAACAGTGACAGCTACATTAAAAAATCTGATTTCAACGAAATGACAGCCAGATAATAAAGGGGAGAGAAAAAAAATGTTTAATTACATTCACTGATCATTGTTTCATTCCCAAACAAAAGAAACACGCGAAACAATTGATTGACATCTGTCAAGTGGACCAGTCATATTAGGAAAGAGAGGATCATACGAACCAATTACAAATCAAGGAAACAAAAATCAGATATTCCGTGTCACACTTCATCAAATATATTACGTATTTTGTGTTTGATATATTCAAAATAAATATGATAATTTTTTTATATTAGAATATGTATTTCAAAAAAAAAAGTTAAAGCATAAATTATTTGGTTCACGGCTAATACTGCAATTCTGTTCGTACACTGTAAAAAAAAATGTCACTGTACGTAAAAAACTACATATTATTTCAGTAAAACAATGGTTTACAAAAATTTCTATAAAAATAATCTAATTTTGTAATTTTTAGTAAAATAATTAATTTAACATATTTTTAGTTTTTACCAAAAAAAGTAAGTAACTACTTACATAAAATATGTGAATTTTATATTTGTATAATGTAAAAATTTTCCTTAAAATATCTATAAATAAAATTATATATATTTTGTAAAAATACTGACGTCTGTAAATTTACATATTAAATTGGTGTAAATCAAGCTGCCCCAGGTTTTCATGTAACATTACCGATTTTTTTTTACAGATACGTAGAGAATTTTAGAATAATATCTTACTCAATAAATTAACTAGACTACAAGATTATTCACTATTTTTGAGAAGCGCTTTATTGATTAGCTAACGATAGTTAACTTACAAAGCGGTTAACAATATTTAATACAACCGGCGCTAAATCTTTTGCTAACATTAAAAAGACTGATTTTCTATTCTAGTCTATATTATCATAAAATCAAAATTTCAGTTCGATTTAAAACTTTTTTTGTTTGAATAAAAAATTATTTCCAGTATTTCCAAATTTTAAAATTAGTCAATGAAATGTTGTTATTTATACAGTTTTTTTACTTATCTTAAAAATAAATAAAATTAGAAATATGCCAAAATTATTTACTCTTTTTTTTATTATTAAAATATTTTATAACAAAAAATTAAACCGTAATTATATTGAAATATATGCACGGTATTTTATATTATAAATAAAAACAATAAATTTTAAATCCGATGGACAAAAAAATAAAATAAAACAAAACTAGCGGGTTTTGTTTTGTGTATGTAAAACACGACAAAACAATTCTATCCACAATTCCTAGACAAGCAATAAAATCCGTGTGCAAAGCTGTAAACTAGAACCATACGGGAATTGCAAATTTTTTTTATTAGTTTTTTATCCGACAGATTTTAAAATCGCACCATCCTTCCATTCGTTCTAAAGCTACACACAGCTTAATCTTTCCCCCAAACAAAACACTAACGCAACGTGGTTTTGTTTCGACAGTAGAAACAGGGGTTTGTGAGGAGAGGAAAAGGATACGGTATGACGTCATTATATTACATCCAATGCATCTTCAGACCGCATTAACCAGATTACGATGGGCCTGGCTGTATTTGGCGAAGTTACGCCAACGAGAAGTAAATTGTGCTGTTGGCTTGTCTGTGTATGTAGTTATACGGTGTGGGAAAGGCTATATAGAAATTGACGTTATTGGAATACAATAGACCAAGCGTAATCCTAGATTTACTTAATAATCGATTGTGGTAGAAGGATTTTGAGTGCTTCTCCCTGTAATTGCAGTAAAACTGGCATTGCGACGACAGGGAGATAAAAAAAAAGAAAAACAAGGTATATTGGTACGAAATATGATGTATTGAATTCTAATTTATACGTGCAATGAAATGAAATTTATAATAAATTGTGCGTTCAAATGTTATATGTATATAATAGTTATTGTTATAATACTTAATTGCGTCTAAAAAGTTATTGTATATAATAGTTAATTGCGTCCAAAAACATCTGAACGAATGTCATAAATTACACATAAATGTTCTGTCAGAATATAAATGGTCAATTCGTCTAAATCATCTAGTTAAATCTGCTATTGCTGATATAATATTTGAAGATAATATAAATCTGAAGACAGTAATAATTGCTAGATCAGTCACTATTAGCAATAGATTAATAAGAGAAGCTATAGAGATTTATACTGTAAAAGCACTGAGTTAAATAAAATTTGGTTTCCATTAATTAAAAAATTTATAATTTTTATGAACTAGTACCTTATATGTTACTTGTTAGTATGTACTGTTATTTACTTTAATGTCATTAATAAATTTTGAATTAATAAAGACGAGCGTTCAGTTTCGTCGAAACGTCGTTTTTATAAAATAATTTTAACAGAAATTGACAGTTTTATTTTAAAAATGGTTGATTATATGAAAAATTCGTGCACATCCCAATAAAATATTTAATAAATGTTTTATGTAGTATTAGTAGGTAAATATTAATAAAGAATTAATAAATGAAAAATTATTTGACTGGTTGTATTTTATGTACTAGTAGCGGTATTGTATAAAATTTTATTAAAATTAATGAAAATTTCCAGTAGAAAACAAAAATGTAAATATTTTATCTAAAAACAACTTTTGAATAACGAAAAAATCGAAATGCAGTTTTATTTAACAATAATCAAAACAAATCTTACAGAAATTAAAAAAAAAAACTTAAGTTTAATCATAATACTAGTTTAAAACCTAAAATAAAAATTCATCTTTCAATATTAAAATTAGTTTTATTTAGAAATTAATAGTAGAATTCTATTTATTGACAATAATTTTTATAAAACCATACATTATTTAGTTAAGTGAATCATTTAATTTGTAGAAACAGAAACTTAAATTCCATTCCAGTATATTTAATTTACAAACAAAAAAAAACAATTACTAAATATTATATTAAATTTGAAATTTTATTGTGTATATTGCAATACTGTAATACTGTAATTTAGCAAATAAATTATAGATTACCAAATATTACACAAGTGTATACAACTATATCCAAGTACATTTAGAAGTATACTGGAATAATTGTGATTATAGTACACAATTATTTTAATTATATAAACATTTAAAATCTAATAACGTTCGATATAATATTTAACAACATTGCATGTTCAATCATACTTTATAACTAAAAGTATATTCTATTTAGTAGAAACGTTAATACTATATTATGTTACGAGGAGTAGCTAGAAATCGATGATTATTGTGTTGAGGCTAGATATTTGTGGCCGAGACCAAACAATCCGGGTGAAACACAAAAAAGTGCTTTATATTCCGAGTGACATACGATGTGGTGTATATAGTAACTAACTGCTATATAATAATATTATTTTGTACTAGTAACATAATGACATCTTTTTACATAGGCAATATGGTAACGTTATATTACTATTATGACACGCTTGAAGAAAAAAAAATGTTGTTTTAAACATGTTGTTCGGTAAAGTAATATTTGTTGTTAAAAGATGTAACTATTAAGTGCCGATTAAACACTTAGAGTTTCACTAAGTGGTCCGTATTATCACAATTTAGCAGCCTACTAAAAACGTGACTATTTTTTTTGTTCATGATTTTAAAAGTCTATTAGGAAACCGTTAGTTTTTGCGAAAGTTATTACGTTCAATTTTTTTTATTTAGTTTGGTCGTAAAAGACGAAAATTACGTATTTTTTAAAAGCATGTTAAACACCAATAAAATAATAATGTATTACGTACATCTTAAGAATTTTAATTTCACGAAATTAAACTGTAAAAATTAACTAAATAATGACATAAATTTTAGTGAATAATGTGATGAAATGTTTTTGTTTCATAATTTTTATTGTTGACAAAGCTGTGACGTGACATTTGCAATATTAATAATAATATTAATTAATTATAATAATGTCAACTACATTCCTAACATATTTTCTCACTAGAAAAGTAATAATGTGTTCATAAAAATTAATTAATATTTTTAATTGTAAAGTTTTTTGTTATTAAATATTTTTATTTTGTTACTTTATTTACTATCTAGTGGAGAAAATTATAAATAGTTAATAAATAGTAACAAATAAGTGACTGGATCATAAAAATTAGATTTTTTAATTAATGGAAGACAAATTTTATTTAACTCAGTTGTACTTTCCTTCATAAATCTTTATTGCTTCTCTTATCAATCTGCTGCTAATTGCTTGGTTTAGCAATTATTACTGTATTTTCAAATTTTACATCATGAAGATATTCTAACGCATGTTCACCAATAGCAGAACATGCTTACTGTTAACTTTACAAAAATTTATAAAATTTTAACAGTCTTGTTATTAAATAGATTCGTAAAAAATTTTCTGTCCTATTTGAATTTTACTATTTATTTATATAGGATATTTCATAGAAGGTCGCTGAAATTAATCAGCTGATTAATTTTAGCAACTGTTTATGGAGGCACTCAATACTAAATAAAATGTTTATCAATGTAAAGAAAAATCAATAATAATAAAAATTATATTTAAACGAAACACACCTATTGATATATTGTGAGAAAAACTAGTAATAGGTTTCAGTGACGGCATGTAGAATATCTTTTTAATACTGTCATTTCCATACACAAAGAGTAAACAAGTAAAATCGCACAAAATACTAGAGAAAAACATAAGAGACACGACAAAACAAACTTGAAGAAAAACTTAAAAATGTTTACCTAACTGAACATTTAAACTATACAAGACATTGTCGTTGTCTGCTTACAGACAATTTTTTTTTTGTTTTCTCATTTCTCTTGAGAAATGTCTGCAGACATTCTAATGTCTTTGCGCCTTTAAATATTTTCGCAGCTTTTGAAATTCCTTGTGAGAGAAAATTCATTTTCTCTTTTTTTTTCTAACGTTGCGAAATAATTACTAGTCGTATTTATTTTACGTAATACGTGTTACAATGGGACAATATTTTGGGTCGCATTTAAAAATAAATTTGTTCTCATTTTGTAAGAGTAGTACACTAAGTTTTGCAATTTAAGATTATTTACATAGCTAATATGTGTTCCAATTTGCTATAATGTTGTTGTACTAGCCTGAATACATATTTTTTTATTGTTTTCACAATTAGGTAAATTTAGATTTATTTTTAATGAGGTTCTCAGAGTTATTAAAATATCAGAAAAGTAATTAACGTTAAATAATCCGTAACAATAATTTTGTGGATGATTTGTTTAATTTTTAATTTTACAGATTTTACAATTTTTGCAGCTGAAACATTTTCGTTTAATATAATGGTTCGTTAAAATGAAAATTCGTTGATCTTGTAAGAAATTTCATTGCAATATATATATAGAAAGAGTTCTTCCGGAATCCAAGAATTAAGTGTGCAGTTTTGCAAATATAATAATTAATTTTTTAATTATTATTATATAAATAGCATACATACTTTATTTTTTTTGTACTGATATTTATGATATCGTTTAAAAGATAATGAAGAGAGAGAGAGAGAGAGAGAGAGAGAAAGAAAAAAATTTTTCCGCCACTCTTTATCTAAAATGTTACGATTTAAGTATAATACTGATTTGAATTACCGAAATACTTGTATAATGATAAATTAATTAAATAAGTAATTAAATGTAAAATTTAGTAAAACAAATTTCAGTTTTATTTTTTTATTTTTTTCGTTAAATTTCAACAAATTCAGTTATTCAGAAAATTTAGATATTTTAATCTGAATATGACAAACATTTCCTGCCAACAAAAGGCAAAAAAAAAATGAAGACGAAAAACGAAAAAATAAAAACAGAAAAACACATTTTAATCCGCATTTTTGCGAGATAAAAACTATTACATTCAGAAAAATACAACCACGAAAGAAAATTAACAAAAAGAAACAGTAGCGAGAAAGAGAAGGACAGAGAAATGGATGAAAAGAGAGCAAATGGAACAATGAGGAAGAGGAGGAGAGAAAAAAAAAGAATAAACCTCCAGCAACAATGTGGAGCACACCGGTTTAACCTGAAATATTTCAGGTACCAACGTTGGTAAATAAATTATGTACAATTTGTTTGGCGTCGAGTTTTCTTCCACGATAAATCAAGTATGCGAACGAACGCAGTTCAAAGTGGCGCCCGCTACAATGCACCATTATTTCTGTTTTTCCTCCCTTCTCGTGCTCGGAAAGACCACCCTTCTAACCGTTCCCCGCTATATTTTGATACAATATGAGCCATTTGTAATTGCTTCGCTAGAGATCTATCATACACAACCAAATTTCGTTTGTGCTGTTTCCCGAAACAAAACACTCCTCTCGGGCGCGCTTACAATGAGTTCGTTCAGATAAAATCTTTTATGAACTTATGAAACATCTGAAATTTCCACGGGCAACTTTAATTTGACTGTTTTTGCGCTACAGAAAATCGCGCGACGCCTATTGATCTATGTTTATGTGTTTCTCGGGCTATTGGTTATATATTTTGTGAATAGGAAAATGTAATGGTTGTACGTACGTACATTGTTACACTAAAGTATTTACATATTAATTGACTTAAAACTGATGACGTCATTCAGGTTATTAAAGTGGATCGCCAGAGTTTTGTGAATGACGTGCAAATTTTGATTGATTACAACAGTACTATAATGTTGTAAGTATTTTATGAAGAAAATGAAAATAAAATAACTAACTCGTCAGTTCTATAATACTATACACTGTTATTAAATTAATCATAACTTTTAACAAGTTAAAAAAAAATGTTTACATACATAATTCATTAGTTAAATTTAAAATTAAAAGCCTCTATTGTTAACTACTACACTGTAAAAAGCTGACCTTATTCTAATGTTTTTTTTTTCAGCATTAAATTTATAAAAAAAAATTTATTTTTGAAAATTCAAAAAAAAAAACGGAACTATTTTAGGCACTTTTTTTTTTAAAAAAAGCCGCTATTTTAAAAATAAATATAAAAATTATACATTTTGTAGATTCCAACATAAGTTACTTGTGTTAAAAGTACTAACATCTAATTTGTTTTTGTTTTAGAAATGTTTTATCTGCCACTGTTGGCAAATGTTTTTAAGTGAATTTTAATTGAAAATTTGACTTAAAAAAAAAATACTGCTGGAAACTTTGATAAATACACTTTCCAACGGTATAATTGTTGTTTATTGTATTTGTTGAAAAACGCGTAAAAAAATCAATGCTATAAACGCGAATACCCCCTTAAATAAAACGTCTTCAATATTTTTAATATTATTTCGTTAATAAACTAAACTTTCCGAATGCGTATAGTTAGGGGTACAGAAAGTTCAAGTAGATGGACAAACATGACAAAAGTTATTAATTGCCCAAACTGATATAACCTCCCGATGAACTAGTTTCCAAAATTCCATATTTCATCTCGTGTAAAGCCAGGGCGTGATGGCCTAGAAGGGTTCACTGATCCTAACCTAGGGTTTGGAATTGCGTTGACTTGCTCGGTTCCCACTCTCCGGTTTTAATTTATCGCAATATCACAACCGAAATTCTAATGAACATGTTACTACACAACACAATGACTTAACTTACCCCCCCCCCGCCATCTATTTATCAAAACACCGATGGTGGAGACAATCAACCTTCGTTCTTCGCTTGTTTCTTCTTCTTCTTCGTCGTGATAGTGACTGTTTAGTGGGATACATTACGCGATACACTATTATCCGATAATATTATCGGGGAAGTAATCTTCCGTTAATCCGATCCGATTTGGGATTTACTTGCACGGTTGAAAAAGCAGTAAGGATTATCTATTGCAACTATCTTTTAAAATGTTGGGGAGATTTTTGTAGGGAATTGAATTTTTATGCTTTAAAATGATCGGGGAATGCTTTGATAGGTTTAAATGCTTTATAAGCATTTTTTTTTCTGTAATTGATTTTGGAAATAAATTGAGAAAAAATACTAGAAGTAATGTACCGTTATAGTGGAGTTTGTGTAAAAGATTTATGTGTAAAAAAATATGTTGACAAACAGAAATGTTGACATGTTGAGTGCAATATTTTACAAAAGATGTGTATTTTTTTTATTTAACGTTATCAATCATTATTTAATGAAATAAAAAAAAAACTGAAAATGGCAAGGCATTATAATTTATATGAAATCAGTATTGTTAATTTTCGAAATTTATAGATAAATTATTAATATATAAATGCTGTTTTAAGAAATATATATGATGATTAAAATAGTTGTACATACATATATACATAATCACGCCATGTTTCTAAAATATTGTGGCACAAACTATTTCCACTGTTCCTATGTAGAAAACTAACTTTTATTTTATCCACATTCATGATATCTTTCAAACACTTGGAAACATTCGCTCACGCAAAACACGCAATCATACCTCTCAATCTATCCATCAGATGTCCACGCACACGTTCATCTAATTTTTTTTAACTAAACATTGATTAGACATTCGTTCAATATGAGCGAACTATCTTAACTGACTAATAATTGTAATATTACTTTATCTGTCAAAATTTGTCATAGAGCTAATAAATCATTCTATATCTTATATAATGTAACTATAATATATGATACAGTGTTTAATTTTTAATATCTTTAATTGTACTTTAATTTTTTGGTAGAATTCTGAAACAGGTCTGTAAAATTTATAAACTATATAGTGTTTTATATTGAATGGAATTTCACCTAATAGAAAAAGACAACATATTCTGTAGCGCTATAGTTTTTACAAATTTATTTAAGAATTCCACCATTTGTTTCTAAATCTATGTAAATATGTTATTAATTTTTATCTTTTTTTTTTCAGGTAAGTTTCAATGATTTATGAAGCAGTTGTAAGATAAAATGGGCAAGTATTTAATAATAATATATCATTATTTTTTTAATGGAACTTATGTATCAAATATCACAAAATTAAAAAGGTTTAACATAGTAAACAAAAATCAGAAAAAAACAAAACTTTAACCTAAAGCTTTTTTTATTTTGAAAGATTTATAATTTTTTATTTTGACTTAAATATGACTTAACACAGTTTGTCAAAAATAACTATGCGTGTAATAACAAAATTTTAACAATAAAAAATCTTTCAGAAGTTATTAAATAATTGTTTGAAATATATAAATTTATTATTGTTTTCTATGAACACAGTTTGATTTTAATAATACGTTGTTCATTATAAATTCATCAAAACTTTAGCAATTACTTGATGCCGATGTTCTATCGAACTTTTATAGCATTCGAATAAAAATCAAATTAAACTGTTGCAGTATTTCGTAATAAACTTGTGCGATATTGCAAAACTATATTCTACTTTATAAACTGTCGTTTTATAATTTTGTCTTTCAAACTGCAAATATAATGTTATTAAATTCATAACATTCGTAAAGTTTTCAAACTTTCGATTGACTGCCATATTTTTTACAATAATTTTACCGATAGTACATAAGTCTTACTGTAACAGCATATTATGCTACGAGGAGCAGAAAGCGATCTTTATTGTGTTGAGCCCAGATACTTACTACTAAGGCTAAGCAATCTGGTTGAAACATAAAAAGAGCATTTTGCTCCAAGTTATATATGCTATTTTTTAAGCGTTCCAAAAAAAAAAATACATACCAAGTAAACTTAATTTTACTAACAGTTGTGGAATGGTATGTAAATGTACATATTATTAATATTTGTTACGTGTTCGGTACAATTAATGTTTCTTTTGTCGAATATACAATTTCTACTACTGTTGAGCAGTGCACATTGCATTTCTTGTAATACTTCACGAGCAAACACGAGCATAGATCGACAAACGATCTAGCTCTTTTATTTTCTTACCAGTTCGAAATATTTGCGAATTACTAAACTGAAAAATACTGTCATACATTTTAGTTTCAAATAATATAAGATCCATAAAAAAGCCAACTTACTTTTTGTAAATTTTATGTTTATGATAACATGTCTTACATACTTGAAACAGATAGTTTTTGATAAGGAATATAACTCATATACAACCTAATAAAGATTGTCTTATAAAAGGACTTTTATGTACTTTTGTATTCACGAGCACATTGCAATTCAGTTATGTACCAAAATATGTTTCATCTATAGTTTATATTTATCTGAATAATTCATAATTCCTTCTGGACTAGAACTTGTTCGTATTATAACATAAAGTAAACGCATTCTGTCATTTTAAAACTGAGCATAAAATGGGTTGTTTTACTGGCGAAGATAAGACTAAAATTGTTTCGTGTGTGTTATCAGAAAATGTTAGTCATTAAGGTGGGTTTTATGTCAACGATATAAGACAGATATCGTCGCTAACACTGTGTGTGTGTTAGTTGTTAACACATTGTCACTTTTACGCCACGCCACGGACCAAGTTGTCTTCAAAGAAAAAACAGTTACAAAAAAAAATATAAATATGATAGTGATGTTTAATATAACATGACAGAGTGACAGGGAAATTAATGTTAGGTCTGATGCATATTATAACTTGTAGAAAACAAAACAATTTTTGATAGTATAAAAGGTTTATATTATCATTATGATAAAATAAAATAGAATATATTAACTTTTTAAAAGAGAAAAAAAAAGAAATGATAGGTAATAAAAATGTTAAGGTTTTATGCTTTTATTATGGAAACAAATATATTACTTTTATAATTATAAATTTGAAAATTAACTTTTAATTGATATTTAATAAACAACCCGCATATACATTCTAAAATTCCTGAACATTTCTGTACAGAATTATTGCGTTGTGAATCTTATCTGATATCCTCGTAAAATTTGTAGGTGAACTTGTATTTGTAAAAGGACGGTATATTCAGGGTGTTCGTTCGCCAAGTTGATATAGGACAACAACATGGGATATCGATAATATGCAGAATACTTCTTTCTGAAGTAAAATTCGGAGAAATACTTAGAATACTTTTCGATAGGGCATAAAAAGCTATATAATTTGGTTTTAGTTTTAATTTAGCTAGCATGTGCCGTTTGGGCGCTAGATTTTTTATTTTTTTTTATTTTTTTTTATTATTTTTTTTTTTTTTCTCAAAAACTATGAGGTGTAGGAAAATAAGCATGATATGGAAAAATGCGGAATAATGATTACTATAATTTCGTGAAGAAACGATTATTCTAGAATGCATCGTTTAGTAGAAAAACTGAATTTTTGAAAATTTCTCAAGGGGTTAGTTACCCTTGGAATTTTTTCAAAATAAGAGAGTTTTTTAAAATTTGCTCCAAAAAATTTGAAAAAACTCAGTAATATAGAGAAAAAAATATGGTTACATAATAGTTAAGTAACTTTTTTCTCTAACTCATACTGATTTAGCAGGGAAAAAAACATTTTAGAATTTTCAATAATTTTTCTTGCCAAACCAGATGGGTTAGAGAAAAAAGTTACTTTGCTAATTTTTTTCTCTATTTTGCTGAATTTTTTCAGATTTTTTTGAGCAAATTTTTAAAAACGTCTTATTTTGAAAAAAAATCCCAAGGGTACGCCCAAACGACGCATGCTAGCAAATTAAAACTAAAACCAAATTATATAACATTTTATGCCTTATCGAAAAATATTCTAAGTATTTCTCCGAATTTTACTTCAGGAAGAAGTATTCTGCATATTATCGATATCCCATGTTGTTGTCCTATATCAACTTGGCAAACGAACATCCTGTATATATATTAAAAGCTATATCATGTCCAGTTGACATAGAACTCATAAGTTCTTGTTAACAACGCGACGACCAGTGTTGGCTGGGTACTGCTCGAGTACTTCAACATAAATGACCTCTTCAAGTGCGATGCAAACATGCTAATTTTGAGTAAGTGTTTATTTCAGATCATATTATTTTTATGTACCATGTTTATTATTAACTGTTATTAATTACAAAAGAATGTTTAAATTTAAATTTTAAAATTATTAAATATTTAAAGGTACATTTAAACATTACGCGTTCTAAATTTTTTAAAGAAAATTTTTTATAGTCATTATATTGTTATCTTAGTTTATAGTCCTCTTTAGTCAGCGGGCCCCCCTCGAATTGTAGGGTTTTGCGCGACTGTATACAAGCAAATATTGCAAAATTACACGATTTTAATTTTGTTCCATATTAAATGTATAATAAATAAACAAAAGAATGTTTCTTGCAAATTTAATTAAATACAATGATAATATTTATATAGTAGAATAATAATAAAATTCTAGAAAACTCTTGTTTCGCTCTCATACATCTTTCAACCGCAAAAATAACTCACGCTAACTTTTTCAAACTGTCTGGTAGCAAACCACAGCAATAGCCCCCTGTATAGAATTTCCCTAACAAACCAAAACCGTGTAAGGGAAAAGACGAGAAAAAATCCGGCACATAGGGTGCCCGAGGGTGCGATATGCGACACCGCATTTTATGGCGTTACCTTTGGCCACGGATACGGGACGCGGGTCGGTCCCGCGCGCACCCCCGCCCCCCTCCGTCGGGAAAGGGTAAAGTAAGAGCCGAGGTAATGTGGCAGCGTTTAGAGTCGTTTTCCTGGATGCGAGCGACTTGAAACATGGTTATGGTAGCCAATCAATTAAGGCGGTTTGGACAACAAAAGCCGATCGTTTTTGGCGGAGAGAGATAGACAATGGAGACACGCAGATAGAAGCAGGAATCAATTGGAAAGGAATTTCGGTTCGTAATGGAAAATTTTAAGAAATATTTAATTTTTGTTGTTTTTAAAAAATACTAAAATAAAATATAGTTATTTAGGTATCTATTACTAAAATTATTCTTAAACCACAAACAATAATTTAAAAAAAATTATATACGTATTTCGAAGGCTAAGGTTTCATCATCAGTAGCGAAAAATAAAACTAAAGTCCGAATTAGCTGTCAAAGATCACTGACGTCTCAATTTTGATTGGGTAATATCAAAGAGAAAATTGTAATAATTTTTGGTAATACATGTATATTAAAAAGAGTTGATCTTGGGATAGGTCTATCGTCTAAATTAATAAAGTGTTCTTTATTTTTGAAAATATTAATACTTTTTAAAATATCTGGTTGATTATAAATCAATAATTTATAAATAAAAAATTACATATTGTTTCAGAAAAACTATAAATTTTCTGCAAAAATAATATAAGAAAAATAACTAATTTACTATATTATATATGTTTTTTACCGAAAAAGTAAGTAAATTTATATAAAATATACGTATTACATGTATATAATGTAAAAATGTTTTTGTGACGTCTGTAAATTTACATACTAAACTGCTCCTCATAACATAACAATGTATTTTTACTATTTTTTAATATTATTTTATGATACATAAATATTTCATTATTAATATTTTATAGACGAAATTTTCATAAACTATAAATACGTATGATAGAGAAACCTTTTCCAAAACAATAGGAATTAAATATTAGAGATATGAAATATTTTGAATATATGTTGGATATTATTATTAATATTAATGTTGAATATTTTTTTTAATATTGTCATGATTAATATCTATTCGTATTAAAATATGTATGTACTCGTAATTGTATACCAATGCAGACATATAAAATCATTTTTAACTGAAGCATTATTAATTGAAGTTGTATTGAATGATAAAATAATATCAATATTACTACTGTTGCGGTTAAATAAATTCTATTTCAAATCGCTTTTATTGCAAATATATTTTGATTCATTTTGCAATATTAAATTTATTTATTACATTTTGAAATATTTGTATCACAAAGTTTATAATCCACTATTTACTCGTATTATGTATAAAATATGCTATAACATAGTCACATTTATCTCTCTCATGTATTTTAAAATTTCTAAATTGCTGTTGCTACTTGAAACCAAAAACGACTATATATTACTAACTAAAGTAGTAGATATATCATAACCTAAAATAAAAAGGCTTTAGGATTAAATTCTGTATATATTTTAATATAAAATCACAGTGAATAAACAGAACTTGTTACTAGGTAACAAAATAAGTAACTAGATTATACAATTTGTAAATTATTAATAAAGAAACCCAAATTTTATTTAAATCAGTAACACCAGTCATGTAAGCGATAAAACTTAATGCCACACTCACCAACAGTAGAGCAGTATATCAGCAGGAGTATATATTTGAGAGCAAATAATCTAAAATCAAATATTTAAATAATTATCTTCTAGTTTCTGTATCGGAAGCTAAACGTCGAGCTTTTGCAAATTCATCAACATTAAAACGGTGTCTTTTCAAATCACGCACATACAAACAAACAATGGCATTTCGACAACGAAAACAGAAATAGTTGAACAATTGTATTTGCAGTAACAAAATAACAAAATCACCCTCAGTTTTGTGCTTGTATACACGTTTCTCCTAGATTTGTATCGAAATCGTAACTTTTTTGTTTTGGTTGTCGCTTTTGCTTTAGACAAACTAGAACTGATTTTGTTGTTAGTAGCTTTTCTCTCTGTACAAAGCGAATCCAATTCAGACATCAGAATTTGAAAGATGAAATGCAATTTGGATTCTTCTTTCTTATTCTGTTTCAACCATTATATGTTGCCGCTTTATACAGGATGCTTTTGAAGGATAATTTTGTAATAAGAATTTGTGGAATATTCGGAATTTTATTTTTATGTTTATAATTGCATTGAAAAATATAAAACAACACAAACACACTGAAAAAAATAAAAAAAATTATATCATTATATCAAAAAATCATAACTTTCTACCTTTTATTTTTAAACATCAATTTACTTATTTCCAAACAAAACAATATGAAAAATCATATAACCCAATTCGTTTTATTCCATAAAAACAAACACAGGTATAATGACTATTGTAATATATAGCTCGACGAGCTGTATTTCATATATAAAACACTCATACGGTTTTTCTTCTTCTTGGCTGTAGTGTTATACGTATATGTCGATCGTCAGGTGGCAACCACAACTTCCTGTGAATTAGTTTCTGCTTAAAAAGAACAACGACAACTGGCTTTGAACAGTGCACCTGTTCCCAGACACCAGGCCCCTCTCCCAACCACTAACTAACTGTCTTGTCTCAGCTAGACGACATAAGAAGCCACCTTATTGTACCCAGTACGTTTTTACAACTTTGTTTATAAGTACGCTCAAGTTGTGTGCCCGGAGAAAAAAACCTATATCGTCGTTCCAAGTGCTACTTGAATTGGATGCTCTGGGTTTTGTTTGATTTTCTTTTGTTAAGAAGGTTCTTTACTTGGTAGTTGGAATTTTGAAGTGTTTAAATTTTTTATTACTATCTTGAATTAGTAAAAGATGGCGTTTCATTGGTTAGAAAACATATTGAAACTATATATTTGACAAGAATGGCAAGAATTAATAAAAATTTCACAATAACATTAATGCATATCAAATTTATTGTAAAGTTCCCAATATTTCGCTTATACTTATAAGCTTCTTCAAGGCAAACACACTAAAATATTAAATGTTAAGTAATTAAATTACAATAGCGTACGAATTATACAAAGCATATTACTTACATGATATTTGATAACTTATTATACAGTATATAGAATTGTATAAATAACATATCTTAAATTTTATTGACAAATTGTTACAACTAATAATTAAATTTCTAATTGACAAATGCATTGTACAATTTATGTATTTTTCGTTAACGTTATTAGTTACACCAATGTAAAAACATTTTTGTATTTATTAATCATGTAAGTAATATGTTTTGTATAATTCGTACAATAGATACAAAACAGCATCTCTAAATTATCCATCAGAGGATAGTAAGATGGTTTGATTATTCTGAATTAAAAAGTTTGGATGAAAAATTTGCTCGTGACAATGTCAAACTACAGTTAATTACACAACTACAGAATATGTTCACGGAAAAACTTCTCCTGTATTCCAGTTTTCAAAATATCGATGCACACATTGCTTACATTGAACTATCTAGGAATCTTTTTAGAGGGTGTTCAAAATACGACGTGCCCTGAAATCTCACATACTCCACTTCCATATATACGTCACTTCGTTTCCAGAAGCGTAAACTTGTGTATGTAATACCTTATCGTCGATTTGTTTTCGAGCCGGCAAGGCGAATATATATGAAAAATGTTTATAAGTGTCTTTCACACGTAACACGTGTTCAAATGTTCTGTTATTCTATTGGTTTTTTCGCCTTCATTTGTTCGCGTTCGATTGGCCACTGATTTATTTGGTAACCATTTGTCGGATGAAGAGAGAGAGAGAGAGAAAGCAAAAAAAAGGGAAATTGTAATGAATTTTTATTAGTTTTTCCGTCTTTCTTTGGAGTTATTCTTCGAATGTTCGTGTTATTGTGCTGGTCACGTTCCCACAGGCTGGACTCCCGTCATTTCTCTGTCTTTTGCAAATGAAATTGGTTGTTGTTCGGCACAGACTTATTGGTTCAGTTACATTTTCTTTTTATTTTTACTGAAAATCAATGTAGTTTAAAACAATTGAAATTTGAAAAAACAACTTACTTTAAAATGAGCTTTTC
Source organism: Clivina fossor (assembly GCA_963966155.1). Taxonomy (NCBI): domain Eukaryota; kingdom Metazoa; phylum Arthropoda; class Insecta; order Coleoptera; family Carabidae; genus Clivina; species Clivina fossor. The sequence goes on from OZ014566.1 coordinate 3,346,702, forward strand.
AAATCAATTCGTGTTTTCATAACAGCTTTTATATTTTTATCTTATTAAGTCGGTTGATTTTCATGTTACATTTTGAAATATTTTCTATAATTTAAATTGTAAGTATAAAATAATCAATTTCTTTGATTCCTGAGTGGAACATAAGGCTTTTCTGTATGCTTTAGAAGTTAACTATATAGTTTATTTATAATTTTTCTTTGCATAATTACTTATGTGGATTATTGTTCTATAGCTAAGCTTTACAGTTTATAGAAACTTTAGAACCTTTCACACATAATCTACAGCGTCCACAAAAAAATATTTACAGGACTTTCTAGTAGATACTTGTTTAAAAACAAAAAATACACTAGTCGGAAGTACTAATATCACTTCCGATATAAATCAAAATCAACAATTATGAAAGGAATTTCAGATTAACTTACTTTATTTGTAAAAATTGTAAAAAAAGTTGTTTGAAAAAAAGTTTTAGAATAACATTGTAGGTTTCTATACAAAAATTTCGTTTTCATGGCCGACTTAAATAATAAAAAAAATATTTTTCTCATCTCTTTTGTTTATGAAAAAATACTTTTATTTTTTGCTTTAAAATTAATATTTACTTTTACTTCTTATCAAATATGAGTAGTATTTCAATTTTTGATATATATTTTTTGTATCTAATATTATAAAATTCAAATAAACTAATTAATATTGCTTAATAAGATATTTTAACAAAAATCACTTTTAAAAGTAAGGTATAAATACGAACCTTATTGTTTTAAATTTTTTTACTGAGTTTTTTTTTAAAGAAATAAGTTTTAGAATTCATATGGCAGTGTTAGTTTGCAAAATACAAGTCACCAGTTTTTATTTATATGTTGTATAGTTGTACAAGTACGCCTCCGACTATCACACGCAAAGTTATTTCTGTCAAACTGAACATTGAATTTAATACTTGTTACTTAATTAATTATTATAAATATTTGAATAAGTAAAAGCAAGGAGAAGGAAGCAAGCAAAAATGTGAATTCTTTTTTTAAGCAGACGAAAGAAAACACTATTAGTAAAGAAAAATGAGCGAATGAAATTAACCTAATGCGATTATAATGTTTAAGGCAGTGAACATATTTAAGGATTACGCAGTAGAAAAGATTGTATATGCATCAAGGCAAAAAGAAAAGAAGAAAAAATGATGAATTAGATTATTCTTAAACTTTTCTCAACAATATGGATGTCTCGGGGTTTTACTAAATAATGAGGGGTATGAATTTAAAAATCTTGTCGAGATGCGAGAGAGAAAGAGAGAGAAAGTGAATTTCGCACCGGCAACTGCCGCCGTTCATCCTTTTACCGCCCCTGAAGTCATCATAAATTCTAATTTCGATTATGAATAAATTCAGCATCTTAAATTATGAAAAAGGAGGCGAACGTTGAGCGTTAGCCTAGCTAAGGCTAAGGTGCCTTGCTACAAAGGCGAAATTTTAAGTAGCATTTCCAGAAGTCTACCTTCTTGCTATATTTGCATAATCATCTCGAAAAATAGGCAGCAGATATTTTGTATAAAACATTAAAGGCCGTACACCAGCTATTGCCTAATTTATACCAATACAAATATTTGTCCGAACGTACAAGAATTCTGCATGCATATTTCCTATTAAAAAAAAATGAGATAATTTTTTTTATATGTAATTTGATTGTTTAAAAATTTGAAATTGTAATTTATTTTATTTAAAAACTTTATGAAATAATATTTGAAGGTATAAAAATATTTATACATATATTAACAGTACATTGGTAAGAGAAGCAATAGAAATTTACAAAGGAAAAGATAACATCGATCAGTGTAATAGAATTGATTTAAAGAAAATCTGGCTTTCTTTAATTAAAAAATTGTAATCTAGTTACTTGTATTTTGTTATTCAGTACTTATTTCTATGTTCTTCAACCTAAAGTTTTTTCATTTTAAATTTCGTAGTTTAGATAAATTCAATCTTTGAACATCAGTTTTTCAATTACTATTAGTAATTGAAATATGTTGAAATATCAGTAAAAAAATCTTTCAGAACTCATTATGTTAAAATAAAATAGCTTTAGGATTAAGTTCTGTATATATTTTCATTAAATATCGACATTTTGATATACTCTACATATATCTTTATCAGAAAAAAATAATATAGAACTAAATCCTAAAGCTTTTTTTTTTTATTTTAATATCATTAATTCCAAGAACTTTTAATTTTGAAAGTTTTTTGATACAATTTTCAATTCAAAGCAAATAAATATTTTTAATTATTATTAAAAAATAAAAATGACAATCAACTCGAGTATATGCCCATATGTTTCACTTAATATTTACGATATCTTCCTTTATAATTAACTAACAGTGTAACAATATGAAAAGGTCATGTGTTTGAGTACATCAATTTATTTGTTGTATTAGTCCTTGAATATTTCTTTCGAACAGACGCTGTACGGTTATACAAACTCATCTTTGCCAATTTCTTTTCCTGCTCTTGATGATTTCAAGTTCGGTGTGCCGCTCTCGGTTTTCCGTAACGAGCCATGAATTAAAAAGCCGCCTGTTTCCGTTTGTGTGCCAGCATAAATTTACATCTTTTCCTGGTTGTGAGCGCTGCGCTGTGTGAGTGTGTGTATGTGCATGCCCTAGATCCATTCCGTCCCTAGAACCTCCCTGCCATCGCTCCGCACGCTACTTGCTTAACGATATCCATCTAAAATAGGTCTTTATTTCCCTAACTCCTCCACGCTTTCTCCGATTTGAATACGTTTCTTTTCTACGATCTCAATTATCCTTTCTCTTTGTATCATTATAGTTTTAGGAATTTTTATGTTTCGTTTTTTTTTTTTTACTGGAAAAAGATGTCTTGGAAAATTTTTCTATTCTTTCGACCATTTTACATTCGTATAATTTTATATATCGTTGCGCAGAACATCAAAAAGATTCATTTCAATTTCAGTATTTTTATTAGTATTTAAAATTATTTTACTGCAGTGCACAATTTTAATTTGTAGTTTAATTATTTTACGAGATATTTAATATTTTCGTACGACATACGTAACTATTCTTTGCTTTTTCTTATATGACCAACTTATATATAATATGAAGTATGTCCTAACTTTATCTGGGACTTATTTTTGCAGAACATTCATAGTACGTTTACAGTGCTTTATTTTTATCAATGATTAAGTTTGTGTAAGCAAAAGATAAAGCTTTATTTTTTGCTAATGATGATAAAGCTTAGCTTTCGAAATACGTAAGTATATAACTTTTTTAAATTATTGTTTGTGGTTTGAGGGAAATTATTTTATTTTATTAATATTAGAGTTAAATGTGTATGATCACCTTTCTACTAGCTACATTACATTTCAATTTGCATTATACATTATTTTTTAAATATTTGAATATTTCAGAAATAAATATTCTGTTTATGCCGTTAATTTAAAAAAAAAAATTATAATAACGTAAATAGAGAAAATAAAAAGTTTTTTCCACGATTAATTAAAATTTTGTAAATAATGAATCACTTTACGTCTAGAATATGATAGAAAATATAATAATACGTTTTATTATTTACGTATAAGTAAACAATAATTGAATGGCGAGAAAAACATGGCAGCTAGATTCAATATTAAACTAAATACAAAATAATATTTGTTTACTTTGTCAGTAAGTAGTGTATTAGAATAAACACATTTTTTGAAATATTTCATAAATTTTATCTATATAAGATTATTTGCATACATAAAAAATATTGATTAAAAAATAAATTCTTACAATAGGTCGCAAAGAATTAAATTGTTAATTTAGTATTATAAATTGTATGGTTTTGATATTTTTTTGCATACTTAACTATAAAATTTGACTAACAAACCAATTTATTTCATTATTTTCTGAATACATACTAACTTTTGTTCTGTAAGTGAAGAGTTAGTATAACATAATTTCTTCTAAATATTCTCAACATTTTTTTTTCTCAAGAAAATAATCAGGTAATAATGCGAAAATAACCCATTATTCCAACAAAAGTGTTTTATTATCAAAAAAAAAAAAAAATTGGTTGTTTGTAAACTCCACTCAGTTAGCAATTGTTTGATATCGGAAACAAAAAATAATTGAACGTTCCGTGGACACGCAGCGCTATAAAAAAAAAATAAACAGAACCCAACTCCTTCTCGCGAAGGAAAAAATAACATAGGAGGGATGGTTCAGCGCTCTCTCAACATTTACCCTCGAAGAACGGTAGTTTTGCACGACAGCTAGCTCCGAAATTAATTGCCCGCCTCGGGCAATAAATAAGTTTAAAGAAAAAGAGCTTTACTAATACTGTTATTTACTGGAAGAAATTTATGTGCCCCCGTATTTCGGACTGGACCGGTGTTGTGTAACAGCAACAAAATAAAAACTGATTACGGAATTCCGTATTTGCAAGACGAAAAGGTCATTTTAGCTTCCCGGACGCAGAAGGTTGCATTATTTTCACTAGTGCCCATCAGCGGGGAAAGCTTTCGTATTCACATTGCAAAAACAAAATAAAAAGCGATTATTTGTATTTTTTTGCTGAGCGCATTCGCTTTGACATTATTTATGGCTGATATTGGAGACAACACAGATTTAAGTATCTTGTGGCGTAACGTAATTAATTAATAAAGCCATTTAGTTAATACTTTGTTTAATTTTGGGGGAAATGAAAATTTAAGAGAACCCGAACTTAAAGACTAACAAATAGCTCGAAAGAATTTTATTATTGAATCGCTGGCTTTGATTTTATAAAAATGTTCTTGAAACAATAATTAGGTAATTATTTAATTATGTTTCTATGTTCTGTTATGATGATGATGTACATAAAGTACGTTGAAACATCTATTATTAATAAAAATTAATGCAGAAATAAATCCTAAAGTCGTTTTATTTTAATATAATGAATTTTGAAAGATTTTTTTTTATTATTTTAATATTTAAATTCATTAGACCAATATATAAAACACAATTGTTTTCTTTTAGATTAGATATTTCATCTGATTTGATTAAAAAGTACAAAAAAATAGGTTTTTGTTTAAGGTAAAGCAATTAAAACACAGTAAAAGCTCTTTTATCCAGCATTATATTAAGCAGCAGTTTTTAAAAACGGGCAAATTTCGAAATGGTTTAATTTAAAAAAATACTTATATAAAAAATTTGCAAGAGACAAACCATGTCATTCCAAGGAAAAAATAAATTCAATTACATATAATTGCATTCTATCTCCTTATAAAAACGTCAAAAACGCGTAAAGCAGAAACCGATATTTGTCATTTTTTAAGTCAGCAAATAGATACAATGTTTATTTTTATTATACAATTTATTTCAGTCTTTATACTAATGTAATTTTTATTTTATTAAATACAAAAATTGTTTAGATTTAGATATGTACGCTGTTTTGTCTAGAAAATTTCGTTGTTCAAAATCATTATTTGCCGGATATGAAAACTTTTACTGTATTGAAAAAAATATTATTTTTTGTGTAGTAGTAGTAGTAGTAGTAGTAGTAGTGGTTATTGTAAATATTCACAATTTATTTGAAATGGCGATAACAATGAAACGTATATTTGAAATTTGTGACAAATATAAAGATTAAATAATACGTAAATAGTATGAAATTAATCTGAGAAATATAACAACTATGTTTTTCAGTTACAAAAGGTCACGTGATAAACTACTCTATTATTGTTTCATAATGCAAAAATATACAGTTTTAATTTATGTTGAAAAATAAATGTAATTCACTTATACTAAACAAGGAAGAGAACAATTGAATTTAAAACAATAGTTACTGCAATAATATTTTATATTTCGACATGAGTCAACTTTATATGCACGTTATGTTTCCTATCTGCATAAACATTAATAAAAATAATATTCGTATATTGAAAATAAATATTATGTTTTAATTTCGCACATATTTTTACAGGTAGTTGTAAATCAAAAAAGTGTGCCATGTTTTTTTTTTATATTGGATGTTTTCACTTTACCTGATTTTTATTTAAACTATTATATAAAAGATTCGACTTTAGGTAAATTAAATGAAAGTTTTATCATTATCATAATACGAGCAAAAATTAAATTATACATTTTTTTTTCTAGTTTGTATATTTTGCATTATCTCTCAAAATAATGTAAGGTACTCGAATTTACATAAGAGTGAAATCAGAGCAAAGTATGATTTTTTATTAGGTTGAAAAAAATCAGTTTTAAAATCATTGACAGAATCAGATTTTTTATAATCGCTAATTTAACTTGTATCGAAAGTAATAATAATTTATCTCACATAATGCAGACTTTTTGGCGGCCACTGTATAAACTTTTATATTTTAATATAATCGAAAATACTAAAAAAATAGTTTAGTATATTTTACATAAATACTTTTATAAAATTATTTAAATTTTATATGATTGCACCAATTAGCATGCATCATTAATTCATCTCATGCAACAATGATAATGTCAGCATTTGCAGCAAGTATTTAATGGTTTCTCTGAAAGGGTAGATGTCAAGTATACATACATATCCACCACACACGGTGAAGGACATTCAAGCGAGATGTAACTGTGGGGTAAATGTAAACGCCCCAGACTGCATGTAGATGTTGTATTTACCACATAAATTTCCATAAAAGAGCTGCCGCACACCAAACTAGAGCAGAGAACTAACACTGTTGAATCCGTTGAATCTGAGCTTTTCGTATTGCTTTGTTACAATGTCGACAGCTATTATTGTCCTATGCAACATAAATTGATTCGTCGTACTTTACCTAGATGTAATTTTACTTGTTGAAACCCTATATGCTCCTTAAAGTTTGTTCTATTATATATTTTCAACTAATAGCTATTAAATATTTTAGTATTTACAGTTTATGTTAATAAATAATTTGTTTACATACTGTACATTTAAATAAATTGATAATCGAAAAATATATCAAAATTCGTGTATATGCATTCGTTGCAAAAATAAAATATAGACTGACATTTACGTGACGCCGTGCAAAATTGATGAAGAAAAAGTAGCTAGCGCTCGGAGAGACATCTACGCTTGAAGGCGCCCCGGAGCCTCTATCCTCTATTCATCTTCCATGATTTATGAATATAAAAACTATTAGGTAACACAAACAAGTGCGAATCGTTTGGTGAATAGTTCATACGACATTTTAAATTATATCACTCGACGAATGAAATGTCGGAAATTTATTCTACGCGCCGCACGCTGTTTTATGATGTTAGGTGAGTGTGTGTGTGTATTTGAGTGTGGGACAGTGGCGCCGACATCGGGAGGCTACGTATTGTCTACTGCACACTCTGGCGTCGCTAGGATAGAATGACATTTTCCAAGGAATAAATAAAAAATTAGAAGTAATGCTACACTTGTGGTTTAGAATGTAGCATTATGATTTCTTGTCAGTGATTTATATTTTTATTAATGCCCCTTTTGATTAATATGGAAATGTTCCATGTTCCAATTCCTGAAATTTTTATAATGTATACATTATTTTTGAAAAATATGACAATTTAAAATTACATATAGTAAAAGTCTAATTTAATGTACGATATTTTTTTGTAATTATGCAATAATTGCACTCTTCTATTTCTAATTCACGAATAATTGATGACGTTTTCATAACAAGTTTGGATTCTAACAGATTTGAATTAAAAATAATTAAATACGTGTTAAGAAGAGGCGTTTTTAATTTTTTTTTTTTTTCTAATCTTCTATTAAGTAATAAATAAAATTGGATTTTTGTACTAACCGATTTTCTGCAGACGACAGATTCAATTTGACCGGCTGTCGTTTATTCTGCAAAATAAGAAATAAACGAAGAAAAAAAAATAGATATCTCTAATATATCTGATAATGAATTTAATCGACTGTGAAATGAATGGAGAAAATTAGAAAATAATCCGTTTTGCAGTTGACTAGGTATAATCATTTTTTTCTTAGGAGACAATAAGACTTTTATCTATACAAGAAAAAAATGTGCCTTAGTTTTTTTTTATATATATACAACGCATTTTAAGAATGGCGCAATTACAAAAAAAAAATATTGATTTACAAAATTAATAATAAATGTGAAACTCGGGATTTTATTAATTCAGCTTTATATTCAGTTTTTGATATGTGATTGTCAAATATGTGTAACTTTTAATAAAATGTATAACTAATATTAATTATAATCTAGTAAAAAAAAATTCAGAACTCATATTAAAATTAAACGGTTTCAGATTGTAATTCTGTATTAATCTTAATAGAAAAATATGTTTCATGTTGTAATTATATATTTATGACTAATACAAATTAATTGCAAAACTACGCAGATCGGTAATTATTGCAATTATATTGTATAGCAATTAATTTAATATTATGTATAATGTGTAATTTGCAGTAAACGATATTTACAAATATTAAAAATATTTTTTTAATACTACGTATATTAAAGATAATTTATTTCAACACCATTTAAAAGAATTGACAATTAATTTAAATTTATATAGATAATAAGTTTATAGATTATATTAATTATTCCAAATATTTTATAAAAAAATTTTCTATCTATTTTAAGTTCACTTTTATTTAATTTTTTTTTTTCTGAAACAACAAATAAAAAAGTTATAGCAAATATACGTTACTTTACTTACATCCTGAATATGTTGGTAGGACTTTTTATAATAATAAATTTTTGTACAGATTATGAAAATTTTGTAAAACTTTTTCAATATTCAAATTGTTCATGTAACAGAAAAAGCTCATTGTGTAATATTTCAGAACGAAAATTATATTTTAATAACCGGTGTCTGTTACAAGGAAACAAAATCACGAAAAAGATTTTTATCGCAAAGAAAAGTAAGCAAGCAAGTTTTTGTCGTAGTACAGCACAACTAGCTGGAAATATCGCATTCTGGACGATATTTTTAAACAAACACACCGAAAACGCCCCTAACCAGCGCAGCCACAGTGATATACCAACCATGCGTTTTTCATTGCACAGAATGTAAATAAGGTCGCAGAATTTAAATTGCGGCGTTAATGTAAATTTTTCTTCCTTTTCATACCGCGGCATCGTCGCAACACAAAAATTCATAACATTCTCTAGGTACTCTAGACAAAGATCGTATAATTCTTTACAACGTTTAGTTTTCATATTTTATATTTTACGTTGATAAATTTAAATTACCGCTACTAATATGCAGCAGTACTTTCTTATTATATTTTAACAAAACTGTTGACAATTTTTTAATATAATAACCATCTAGCTGATTTTTAATCAACGTAGCTGTTAAAGAAATAAGAAACCAATTTGATTTTTAATCAATTTAACTCGTGATTTAGTTGCTAGGGCACCTGCCGCGAAAGCAGGTGGTCTTGGGTTCGAATCCCGACGAGGTCATTACATTTTTCCACTGCGAATAAGTGGATATTTAAATATTTGTGAAACTCTTAGTGGTCATTGCAGAAAACATTGTTTTAATACAAAATTACTGTAATACAAATTACATGACTAGTCCAAAAAAATAGAATTGAAAAAATTAGTTGGCTTCGCTGGCGGTATTGTGATCCAGTTAGTAGGATATCTGCTGCGAAAGCAAGTGGTTTCGGGTTCGAATCTCAGCGAGGACAATATATTTTTTCATATTTATTAAATCTACTAATTATATATTAGTTCACTGCTAATAAATGGATATTTACAATTTAATATATTAACTAGTAACTTGTTACAATGTTTTGTTATGTCATTTTTATATTTTTTCCTGATGATAATATACGTAGAGTATATCGAAACGTTGATTTTTAAATAAAACATATACAGAACTTAATCCTAAAAATTTTTTATTTTATTTAATTATATTTATAATTTATATTTAATTTCTTCAAATGAAGAAAAGAAAAAGTAATGTTCATAATTTTAGTAAGCGGTTTATACATCATCATATTTGTAAAAGCGTACATTTTTCAAACGTACACAGAATAAGTCTTGGTGGTTGTGTTGTATATACATCACCTGGTGTGATGGTATATGCATGTGGGGAAACGAAGCAAGCGCCACCAGTTACAGCAACGGCATGTAATGAAATCACGACGTAAAAGTAAATCAAGGAAATATTTTGGATGCTACATGCTCCGTATTGTTGCACATCTGAGTATATTTTCTCCCTATAGCATTTTCCTTGCTATATATATATGCATACTTTATGATACCAATGCCGTCATATTTTTACCATGTATTGTACGTCAAAAGATGTTTTTATTTTGTCTTATAGAATAACATAAATGTTATTGTTATTTAAATTTTTCTAGTATATATCTTTTTCGTTATATGCTTGTTGAGTATTATATTTTTAAAACATTGTCTACTAGACTCTGTTTCAGTTTTATTATTACTTTATTTTAATTTAAAATTGTAAAACATTTTCATTAAGGCCCAGTATTTCCAAATGTTTAGGATAAAGTTATCCTTGAAATAATTTTAAAATTAGCCAATGAATTATTGTCATTTATTCTGAATATACATTTTTAACCAATCACAAATGATTTTTTACTTATCTTAGAATAAAAAAATCATTTGGGTTTTGTCTTGTCAATTTTACTTGACTTTTGCAAATAAATAGAATTTTCTCGTTTTCTTTTGGAATATTTTTGAAAAATCAATCTTTTTCAATACTAATTTGGTAATTAATTAATAATTTTAAATAATAAATTATATAAAATTATAAAGAAAGTTTTATTTAAAATTATCTACAATTAGAAATGAAAAAGAGTTATGAAGAATATTTAAAAGTTTACTTACCAAAAATATATAAGTATTCTAAAATTTAATAGAAAATTCTTATAATATGCGGCTGATAAAAATTAAAAAATGATAAATTGAATTCATTATACAACACTATCAAGTAAAGAAGTCTGAATAAGGCTCTTTAAAGATTTACTGTAAAGTAGTTTCGTTTTATTTTATTTTTATTTGCTGTAAGGAAGTATATAGTTTGTCTGTTAAAAAGATATTATTTGTGTGAGAATTGTGTGCAGTGTGAAAGAATATTGTAGGTTGGCTAAACCGGACGTAGTTAAGATTTAGTTTGTATTGTTTTACGGTTTCCATAATTATTATTCAGATTAATGTCTTGTTTGAGTTTTCTTTCCATTAATTCTTTATATTTCCGCTTTATAATAAAAAAAAATAGTTGATTTTTCGTAATTGTAAGAATAAATAAATAATAACAGTTACTGGTTATTCCGTGAAAAACATGCAACTAGTTTTTCTTGCTTAATTTAATCAATAACATGAAATACTAAAATACATATCGGTTTCTAAAAATTTTTTACAGTGTAGGTAACAAAATATAAGTAACTAGATTATAAAAAATTTAATCCTAAAGTTTTTTTATTTTATCATAATGAGTTCTGAAAGATGTTTTGCTATACTATATTAAAACTAACTTTTTTTGATGCTATTAATATTTTGACTTAAATGTAATAATTTAAGTCAAAACATTAACAGATTTTTTTTTGAAAAAAAAAAGTTGATTTTAATATAAAGTAATTAGAAAAAATATGTTATTTAACTAGATAAAAATTAGTAAATTTGTAGTTATAAATGGTTTGTAATTAAGTTGACTAACATCAGAACTGTGAATGAAGACCATAGAAAGTTAAAAGCATGAATTTGCAAACTTTGCGTAGACATAAACGTAGACATTTAGACAATTATCTACCTCAGAATTGCTGTCAGATGAAGTAAAAATTCTTAGTAGCTAATCTGTTTTTTTATGAACACGCAGGCTTCTTCTCCCACGATGACTGTATATTTCACAGTTGAATAATGGGTGTAGTTTTATATTCGTTAGCTTTCGGTACTGTGGCCGTGGTCATTAAGGCACAGTATAACGTCTGCGAAGGGCGAGCCGCGCCAGCAAATAGAAACGTATAGGACAAAGTCAAATACACAAAAGCACCGTTACGACCCGGCTGACCTCGGGAGAAACGTAATTTGTCCAACGCATATTTTATTGAAATTCTTCTGGACCTTTCTTGCTACTAACAATCAATTTGGATAGAGAAAAAAAGTTTGTTTTTCGGGGGAGAAAGTAAATGTGTAGACTAATTGATGTAATGGTCTATTTTATTGAAAAAACTTTATTTATGTTTTGGAATTCCTGGTTTTATTAGCTAATCAATGAAATTATGGTTGGTTATTATGTTTTCTTTTCCTTCTGGCAAATATTAGAGTAAGTGATTTATTAAATTAAAATTGGAAAAACTATATTGACGTTGAAGCAAAAATAGAAATACATACAGTAAAAAAATATACTCGGTGTAACTTTCACGCCTAGCGTCTGTAAGTCCTATAGAGTTTCAGAATGTGTATTTTTTAGTAAATAGAATTCTTCTATTGATAAAAAAAATAATAATAATCTGTAACGCTACAGATCTTACAGATGTGAATTGAATAGACCCATACAACTGCGCAGTATAAATATACAGTTTTAATAACTAGTTGAGAATAAATAATATAGATCCAATCTATTAAAAAACACAACTCAAAACACAACCTTAAGTTATTTTTCTTATAGATTTCAATAGATATATTTCAAAGAAATTTATTTAACATATATATATATATATATATATATATATATATATATATATATATATATATATATACCGGGTGTAGAAATGAAATGTGAACCATAGGGATTTCAATGTTATTTTTTAAATACGGCTGTATCTCTTTCCCTATTGACTTTAGAGCAAATATTTAAATACAAAACTTGTTCAAAATGTGAAAATGCATGGTATAAAGTCATTTTTTTTTTACATAAATATTAATATTTTACGATATACAGGGTTAACCACTAAAAAATGAGCTATAACATTGGGAAACGGAAATGGTATCCAAAAATGCGGAATAATGAGTTCTATAATTCGGGGTAAAAATCATTGTTCTACGATACTTCGTTTAGGAGAAAAAAATTAAAAACTGATTTTTGAAAAATGTCGTAAGGGGGTACCCTTGTGTTTTGTTTAAAAAAAAAAAAAGGATTTTGGATATTTTAACACTGGCTTTCGTTGTCTACTCTTTTATCCTACTCTTTGTACCAGACATTTTTTTTTTCCTGTTCTTCTTTAATTTTTTATTCACGTTTTTCTGATTTTCCGAAAACTTGATAAGGGGGGACCATTGGCATTTTTTTCAGAATAAGACTTTTTTACAAAATTTAGTCCAAAAATTTTATAGAACTCATTATTCCGCATTTTTCGATACCATTCCCGTTTCCCAATGTTATGGCTCATTTTTTAGTGGTTAACTCTGTATATCGTAAAATATTAATATTTAGGTAACAAAAATGAGTTTATACCATGCATTTTCACATTTTGAACAAGTTTTGTATTTAAATATTTGCTCTAAAGTCAATAGGGAAAGAGATACAGCCGTATTTAAAAAATAACATTGAAATCCCTATGGTTCACATTTCATTTCTACACCCGGTATATATATATATATATATATATATATATATATATATATATATATATATATATATATATATTCCATAAATTTATTTAATACGATGATAGTCGGTTCTGTGGTGGTCATAGCAGATATTTTTATAATATATTAATCTTATTAAATATATAATGATGTTATTGTACAATTATGATAAATCTGTCATATCTAAATTAATTTAAAACAAATTGTTTTTTTTTTTTAAAAGGAAGTAAAACTGATTTATATTGGCGACAAAGTTCAGTGAGTAAATGAAGAAGATTCATGTTAGTTGGTGGCTGGGTTTGTTTTGTTTTCCGATTCTCCCGCAAAAACAGAAAAACGGCTTATCAAACCGGGAAATACTTCCAGGGGGACATAAATAAAAATGCAATTACAAAGATCTTATCTGAGTAGCAAACAGAGAATGTTTCAATGGTTAATTTGCTGTTTATCTCTCAAACATTCTGTATTCCTCTTCGTTTTTACGTAAAGTTGTGTGTTGTTTTGATGCCGAAGGGCAGTTTGGCAGAAAATTTTGTATTCAGTAGCGCAAGGAACAGACTTTTTGTTTCGAGTGGCCCGAGGTTTTTCTCTTTCTTTCTTGCTTGCGTTTTTTTTTTTTTTGTCAAGTTGGCAAGCTGTTTCGTTTCTTCTTCTTTTTCCGCGCTAAATGCTTCGACTCACCCCACCTCCAACTAACTGGCGAAAGAGTGTTTCTTTCTGAAACCTATTCGATCAAAAGAAAAAAGAAGTAGATAAACATTTCAAGCACAATTATTGTGTGCTGGTCTTCTTCTTTTTTCTTCTTGCTTTCACTCTGCGCACCATTGGATTCGAAAACTCTGTCGGGATGGTTAAAGTTTGCAATCCTGTCGAAGGAAGAAAAAAAAAAAGTTTTGTGTAATATGTGAGATAATGATGCTTTATATATACAATATATAGAAATATTCGTGTGTGTGTGTGTGTGTGTGTGAGCGTGTGTTTGGTCTTCTTTTGTTTCACATTCATTCATCTTGTTTTCACGCTTAATGTCATATGTTTTGATATATAACTGACAATGTAAATATATTTTTTTAAGTAAAATATATAAAAGACATTTAATTCTACATAGATTCTTCTTTGAAAAAACTTATTCATAATATAAAATTTTATTTAGAAATTAATTAATACAAAACAAATAAAATAATTATGTACTATTAAACAAGCAATTCCTCACTATGAAAGTACTTTTTTTACCGACCGAAACTAGATTTTCTTGATATTTATTATAATATGCACTACTTTGAGTGTAATTTAAGAAAAAATCTGTTATGGCCACCACGTCAAAAGTACTTTTGTCATAAATCACTTTTATAAATGAGGTGAGAATACGGACCATTGCTATTATTATTATTAATAATAATGATCTGGTATTAAATTTAGAAGTAAGATTGGTTTTGAAGATTATTTAGTAGGAGAATAAAATTTACTTGTGAAGTAAATACAATTATTGTTTAACATAGAAAAAAATCTTTCAGAACACATTATATTAAAATAAAACTGCTTTAGGTTAAAGTTCTGTATTCATATTTATTTAAAATAGACGTATCGACGAAACTCAACATTCGTCTACCTAGTAACTTGTTTCTATGTTCTGATATTTACTGTAATGTCATTTGTATCAGTTTATCTTGATAAAGTTTCGTCGAAACGTCGTTTTTAAATAAATATGAATACAGAACTTTAACCTAAAGCAGTTTTATTTTAACAATTATTGTTTATTTATTTAAAATATAAAAATAAACCTTATTATAGATATAAGTGATAAATATGAATATTATCAGACAGGGGGGTATTATAGGTTTTACTAATCAGACAATTTCAGCACATAGGCATACACATATAAACATACAAAACGCCAACAAGGATTAATCCTAAACAAATACATTGGGATTAATAATTCCTTTCCGTAAACAGCAATTACAGACCGGAGCTTTGGCTATTGAACAATGAAAATCAAATAACATTAATTTGTGCAGGACGACTGCCCGGTTTTGTTTGTCAAAGTATTATATATATATATATATATATATATATATATATATATATATATAACAAGCATTGGGGATATCGGATCGCTCTGTATCACATTCTCTGGCGTTCTAATATTGAACGGCTAGTTCTAGCGTGCGTTTATACCGAAGAGATATCGAAAATCTATATTTTTTTTTTAATTTTGTACAGGCTCCGTTTTATTGGAAATAACTACTGATTAAATATTGATTCGTATTATTATGGTAACTAATCTAATTATAATATCTTGTTTCGATTTTTGTTTAAATAGTAAATGAATTCCATAACAAAATCAAAATTTTATTTAAAATTAAAGAACATGTATTAGAAAATATTCGTGATATAAAATTTAAAGATACTAAAATAATTGTCAGACCTAACAATATTTACATAAAAAACCTTAGTAAAAAATTACATATTATTTCAGAAAAATGATGGTCTACATAAATTTTCTGTACTCGTGCGAACTTTATTATTAGGTTTATTATTTGATTTTGCTGTGGAATCCAAACATTATAATATAATCTCTGATATATTTTTTGTTTAGCAAGAGTTTTATTTCAGATTTGTTGAAATTAATTATAATACTTCAAAATATTTTTCAAAAATTTTTAATGGAAATTTTTTAAATTTATTTTTATATTATTACTGTTTTTTTTTTATTATTTAATTAACTTGATATTAAAAGATTCATATTTATTTAATTTATTTTATTTGTATAATGTATATGTATGAATATAATTTTGAAATTTTGATGAAAAAAATAATCTAAATGTAGCTAAAATTTTAATTCTTAATTTAATTAAAAAAACTGAAATTTAGATCAATATATATTTAAAATCTAAGCACTATGAATTAAAGTTATATAAAAAATTAATGCAGTGTTTTATTTTCTTAATTAAAATTAATATATATATATATATATATATATATATATATATATATATATATATATATATTAATTTACTTAATCCAAATGTTGAAATTAATTTATAAATTTATGTTGTTAATTATACTGAGGATACATTTTTAGTCAATTACAAATCATCTTAAGAATAAATATAATTGGAAGAATAATGAAACACCGAGACTGTAATTTAAAATTATTTAACAAAAAGTAACATAGTTAATTATAACAATATATTAATTAAATTAACGCTAATCGCATTTGCAGAGTCTAAAATTACGTACGAGTCGACAAACAAGAGTGATGCTCAGATTTTTTTCTGTGAACTAGCCAGCTAAGTAAATAAAAACAAAAAAAAAACAATACATTTTTTCCTGTCATCATTCAGCAACAATATCTCGTAAGAAAAATAAAACTAAAAATAAAAAAAAAGATCTCCTATTGTCCTTCTGTCCACAAAGTAGGAAAAAGCAACCAACATTCATAGAATGAATGTTTAAAGTAGTAGGAAAGAGAAAATGAAATAATGAGAAAGAGAGACATTAGCAATTAGATGAATAAAGAGTGAGACGGATAGAGAGTAAGAGAGGTGGAACGTTTAATAGAAGAGATAAGAGAATCACAGTGTGCACTGTGTCTAGCTGTGGAAGTAAAGTGAGGTTTAGGTTCATGAGAAAAGCAAGATCTCTGTTCTAGATACATGTGATTAGCGTTATTAACATTAGTTATTTTCATGTGAATTGTATGTACGTGGTGGCTCTGTACTCTTGTTTTATATAATATAAAATCTCCTCTTGTCTCTCTCTCTCTTTGCTCCTCCGGCTATTTTTGTTTTAATTTTACGACAAGGGAGTACTCTAGCGGGCAGAAGTCAAAGTTATGTTAATGCTGATTATGACTGCTAAACTATGCTTGGCCAATGCTTGTTCTCCTTCTACAACAGTGTTTTGTATTATCATAGAATGGTCGCATAAAAAAATATGTAAAGATGTTATGTTTCAAGACATAAAAATATAGAGCATTTTTATTTTAATATTACAGCAATGGAATTATTTATAAAATATAATAAAAAGAACGAAAGAGGAAATGAATATATTAATTTTTAATATAAACTCTAGAATTTTATAAATTAACTAAATAAAATCTATATATTCTTCTGATCTAGTTACTTCTATGTTATCTAGTAACTAGTTGCTACGTATTATATTATTTATTTTAATGTCATTGATAAAAAAAATTGACCCGATGAAGACAAACGTTCAGTCTTGTCGAAACGTCGTTTTTATAAAATCTAATCCCAAAACAGTTTTTAATTTAATGGAATGTGTTCTGAAAAATATTTTACTATGTTAACTAAATATTGATAACAATATATTTTAATTATATTTGACTCTTAAATAGTAAATCTTAAACACGATTAAGTTAGGTTTTCCTAATGTGTCACACTTTTTTATAATAACAAATTTGCTAAATGAAATTTAGCAAACCTACTTAATTATGTATTATTTGAAGCTAATTATTTATTATTTATATTCGGAAGATATATTAGAGTTTCAAATATACAATACAATTGTAATGCTTTTATTTAAACAATATTTAAATTGCTTATGAATGAAAGTATAAAGTATCAAGTGCTACTGTAAACAAAACAAAAAAAAGTATTAAACTACAGAACAATAACGTACAGAAACCTTAGTTCCTGCAGCAAAACAAAAAAAAAACATAAATTGAAATCAGTGGAAACAAAACAAAAAACATTTGATGAAGTTAATGATTTCGCAAAATCATTATGTTACAAGCAAATCCGTATCCATGTATGTACGATATTTGTGCTTTTTCATTCTAATTATTAGGAGCGTGAGGACTGGAGTGTTCATTAGTTGTTACGCTTATTCTATAGATAGTAAAATCGTTTAAACGCTATTATAGTCAACCGAGCGTTGAAATGTGAATCATGCCCTTTTTCAGTACTGTACTGTGACATTTTCCTTGTTTAGAACAATGTTTTCTCTGCTCACTTGTTGTTTGACTTAAGCTGGGTTTAATTTTACAAATATAATGGTATCCGGTTACTTGTTATAGTGCTTGCTTTCGCACTGTAATTAAAATTGAAAAAAAACTAAACTTTTTCTTATAACAATTACTAGAAAAATAGGATTTCTGTGTACAGCATATTGGAACGAAATATTAATAGGCATGTCATAATTTTTTCCATATATAAAATTTTCAAATTTTTGATACCACCATCTTGAATTTTAGTGACATTTTCTAGATTTAATGAAATAAAGTAATTTCTTTTATACCACAAACAATAATATTAAAGAAAACCATATATGTATTTCGAAAGCTAAACTTTCATCAAAAGATAAAGCTAAAGATCGAATTAGTGATCTGATTAGTGACCACTAATCAGTGATCTTTGACCACTGGATATTTCTTCTTTTTTACTTTTCTAGATGTCACATATTCAACAATATTTTTTGAGAATCGAACTGATGAATTTAATTTAAATAAATAATGTAATTTTAAATATTTGCGTAATTTCGGAATATTAACACTAATGACTATAATGTTAAATGCTTATTGCATTAGAATGCGAATTAATTAACTAGAATAGGTTAGTAATTTTAGCGATAAAATAATTATTTGCTGCGTAGAGAGAATGAGAGAGAGAGAGAGAGAGAATTTATTTGTGGAATGTATTACGTGATATAAGCATATTTACATACATCACTGACTTCCAATGAATGGCATTATCAAAAGTAATTACATATGTGTGGACCAGCAGATTAACAGGATTTAAATTACGATTACATACATTTCGGTTTCTAATTGTAACAGTCGTAAATATTTAATATTTTGGCATTTTTCGAAAGTTAGTACGTTGACATATCCACAACTCTCGAGTGCATCAAACTTTGTCACTTTGTCAGCTCATTCAAGTTTCGATTGCATTTGATTTTTGTTTAAGCTGCATTTTTATGAATCCACTTTAGTCGAAAACTAAATTATTTTAATTGAGTTACGGATAAACATTCAGAAGAACAGCATTAAATTGTTAGTTACGAATTGACGTTCAAAACAATAATATCTACTTTAAGTAGGTCAACTGTTAACATTACTCCATATATTGTAATAATTTTAGTTTTTTGTAAAACATTTTGTTAAATAATTTTATTTCATACGTTTGTTGCAATCGGACTAGCCGAAATCGTTTTTAGTAAAATTTATATATTGTATGTATACATAATGTTTAACTGTTATTTAGCTCGATTTAGATCAATTTACATTTACAATAAACAATTGTTAAAGATTGTTGAACATTCAATTAAACTTAAAATTTGTTTTGTTTGTACTTCACTGATGTTTAGGTACTATCAGGAAGGATTTGGTAATAAAGATTTAAATTGTGTAAATATAAACATGGGAAATAATTTCGAAAGTTCCTTCTGAAAAGGTCGACACAGTGGAACCGAGAGAAGATAAAAATATTTACCGAAATTCGTTTATATAATGCTGATTTGAGCGTTGCGTCGAGCGTAATGTATATATATCTTTTCTCTGGCACAGAGAGAGCACTTTGTAGATATTACTCGGAACTTCTAAGCAGGGCGAACTGCTTCCATTAAAATCGCAAAGATAAATAGACGGAGCGCGTTAATGAACAAGTGGAAAGAAATCGAAATAAGGCGAATAAGAATAATGAGGCGAAGCAACCGCGCGGTTTCCGATTTATTTCGGTCGTAACGGGTCGCTTGCTTCACTTGTGAATTAAATGTCGAATAACCTATTCGTCAACGAAACATATTCGATAGATTTATTTGTCAAATAACTCTAATGTGTTCTTTTTATCTATTTGAAACTAATACATAACTATAAATACACTCTAAAAAAATTTATGTAATTTTTTTTATAAACCATGAGACACTATGATGTCTAGTATTTTTACTCAACTGCTGTAATTTTCCATAATTGTTTAAAAATACATAATATTAGAACTATTACAAACATTATGTAATATAATATTACCAACGGGATAGAAAAGTACATATGTATGTAATATTACAGTTTTTTGGGAAAGTTTCTTTTAGTAAAACAGAACATCAGCAAATTTGTTGTCAGGAATTTTTCAGAAATAGGTAAAATTTTTTTAGTTCTGTAATATTATTGTTGGTATAATTACATACATTTGGAAATTTACATAAAGAATGTATTTTATATTTATTACAGATATTAATATGCAAGCTGTAATTTTACATAATTTAAAAAGTTATACCAAAAATATGCAATTCTACATTAAGTATGTGTTGCAATTAGCAGAAAGTAAAAAAATTTACATACTTATCAGGTCATTTTTACTTGCTTTATGGGATTATTATGAATTATGTAAAAATTATAGAATTTTGAAGTAGACTTGTGGAATATTCATAGTAAAATAAAATTACAGATTTTTTATTGTAAATTTTTTTTACAGCGTAATCAATATAGTACAAAAATTTTTAGAACTCATTATATTATTTAGGTTGCAGTTCTGTATTAATCAACGTTTCGACTTTATCAAGAAAAATTATACAAATGACATTTACAGTAAATAAACAGAATACTTTAACCTAAAGCTTTTTTATTTTAATATAATTAGTTTGAAAGATTTTTTATTATATAAAAAATAAAGTTACTAGATATATCTATTTTTTTATTTTATTTGTGATTTAATTTGGTTCCTAGATAATTGAAATAACCAGCCTTAAATTGGTCATTTTCACTCTCGCTAAACTTATCCAAACTTCTTTTCATTCGTTCTATATAGGTATATATATAATATAATATATAATCTTTCACCTGTTCTGGCCGGGCTATTGTCTTCTCCGGTAAAAGAAGCTTCCGTTCCCAGAGCCACTTGTGGTGTGTCTTGAACTTCTCTTCACTCCGCGTGGCATCGGTGGCCACTTGGCCCCGAGGGCCAGAGGTTAGGCCAGGCCAGGCGCGGAACAACGCTCCGCTGCTGCCGGCCGAAACGAAGACAACCAACTAGTGCAGGTGCCTAGAGCACAGGTAGCTGGACAAAGACAGAGAAGAGGTTTTTGATGTGGCGGGCCCCCGCCCGTTACACTCACTGGTTCAGGTGTGAAACACTGTCGGGTCCCACGATTGTTGGAATAAAATTATTAAGAATTATGTCTTCCACGGTGGTGATTCATTAGCGGGGAACCCACCCCCCTCTCGGACCCTGTTACGCATTTTCAACTCGAAAATAAAACGACCGAAGGAAATTAATAATACGCGATAAGCAGATAACGAATTGCATATTACTTATACTTTATTTGCTGAGAAAAACTATTTGTGTTACTATTTTTACTCTACTTTCCAACTAATATACATTTATACAGAACTATTTCTTAAAACTTTTTTATTTTAATATAATGAGTTCTGAATTTTTTTTATTATGTTACGAATACATGTAATTGAACACCGAAAGTAATAAACTATAAATATATAAATCCATTTCCATAAAATAAAATAATTCTCAAACATGTTAATCCATTTATGCAACTAAATTACCAATTATTAATTATTATTAATCTTAGTAAAATATTTTAAAATTATGGTAAAATCAATTAAAGATTTTCTTAGAATCACGTAAAATTCTTACAATCCCAGAAATTTCGTATAAAGTCTGTAAAAAATCATATATAAATATTTGTACAATTTAATGTACAAGATTTGAGAAAATGAGAAAGTGAAAAATCACTTTTACTTTTATATTAATGATTTTGAAGCCCTACGTGTACGTGGACGTCCGTTGAGTAGTTCGAGGTGTTGAGAGTGTTTTGCGTGAGCGAAAGTTTCCAAGTAGTAAGAATAGAAGAACATGTATGAGAGGAATTATGAATGTGGATGAAGCTAAAGTTGCATGTCTGTAGTGGAAAGAGTTTGTGCCACACTTTTTTGGGTATATGGCGTGATTATGCATATATATATATATATATATATATATATATATATATATATATATGCGTATTACTGTAATATTTTTTATTTGTGAATAAATTATGGATAGTTCAATCTATATTATATGAAAACTGAATGAAACTATAACTGACTACTGCGCCTTTTGATGTTATCATTTACACTCTATTAGATATTCTATCTCTATATGATAGCTCTTTCATTGTGAGTGTTTACGAGCCAACAACGTTTTTCGTAACAAGCGAAAGATTTAAAAGATTAAAAGTGCGCATTAATGTGGCCATAATTGTTCTAATTACCTTTCCATTTTATGTTTCCCGTTGTTTTATTCCCAACCGGACGAACCTGAACGTGGAAAAGTTTATTGAAGCGATTCCTACTCGGTACGATGCTGCACGTAATCTCTGATATAGTATAGATTAAGTGCACTTTTACCTCAGCTAGTGAGTATTTAAACGGCTCTAGCCCCAACATACCATCCACATTTACAGCTCACAACTCTATAGATTGCTTTATTTACTGGCGCTCTCTCTCGTATGTCGGTTTCCTGTGTAATATAATTTCAAACTCATACACATTATCAGTATTTGTACAGAATGTTGGCTGATAAAAAAAAAATTCTGAAGCACTAATGAATGATATGCAAGATTTATCAAAGTCTCCTGTCATATGATATCATTAAATTATTTGGCGTTTAATAAAATCTATGGCCAGTTTTTTAGAATTAAATTGAAAGGGTTTAGGAGATGCATTTTGGATCATTAATCACTTCGTTGTTCCCAAAAGGGTTGAAGCACGGATTGACATTTATTTTTTCTGTAAAATACGCTGCTTTAAACGACTTTTTGCTGCTTTATATGTTATGGTAGCTGGTGTAGAATATATACAGTACATTATTAAACAAAAATAAGGAATTTTATTTCGGAATATATTTTGATACAGTCAGTGGCGTAGTAAATATTTTATTTATTTTTAATCGCATTCAAAATTAATGCCCGGTATCTCGTATTATAAATGATAAATACATTTATTTTCCAAATAAATGCACTAAATAATTTTGATTTAAATAATATTTTTTTCAGTGTCTAACATTTTAATCTTAAACATTTATAGTATGTAAATCTACGGTACTGTAAGAATTGACACTTTTACAATATTCACAACCAATCTTTTTACATTTCTTCTTTATTTCTCTACGCTTCAATAACATTATGATTCGATATTCCCTTTCGTTATAAATCAACTATTACTCGCAATATTTTCCGATACTTTTAAAAAGGGGGAAAGAAAAAATATTTTGCCTATCGCATACAAGTGCAAAACAATTCTCTTTTATTCTTATTTTTCTTCTTCCAATCGTCGAAATGGAGCAATACATGCACCGTTCGTGGTAATTTTTTAAATTGAATGTTTCTGTTTTATATTTCTCAGTTTCGCTTCAAAACTCTTGTTTATTTAACGAGATAGACATTTACCGCTCTGGTATTGCAATACGATATTTTTTTGCGGAAGGTTTTTTTTTTTGTACGATGTGGTTCTATTATATTACATTTTTACTAAACACGGTTTGCATATAAAGAAAGACAGGTATGATCGATATTAAAAATATACGTTTAGCAATTTGTTCCCGTGTTTACACTCAAACCAAGTGCTGATTTTTGTTACAAGAAAGAAAAAAACTGTTACTGTAAAAACGATTCTATTTACTTTGTTTACAAACGTTAATTTACTGGAAATGTATATATTCACTATAAAGTAATGCAAATATGTGTTTCAATGAATAAAGTTGAGGTTTCTTTTTTATTTTATGTGTGTTTTGAAACGAATCTTTCATGTATGTTTTAAATTAATAAATTTTCTGATATAACTAAAATTAATTTTAATACATAATGATGTATGTTATACATTTTCTATATTATTATTATTAATGTTGTTTTGTTATTTTTCAGGTAAGTTGCCGCAAAACATTTTTGTACTGTGTACCGGAAATAAGGTATTTAATATATTATTCATTATATTTTCAAATAAAATAAAATTGAAAAAAAAAACAGTATTAAATATTAAATGATATAGAATTTTTGTTTTTTTACTAAAGTTATATTGTTTTAATTTATTTATTATATTTTATTTATTGTAATTTCTACTTTTTTATTTCTGATATATTTTATTTCACAAAAAAACAATTGAATATTAACAATTTACTTGAAAAGTTTTTTTGTTAAATATTATAAAAAAAAAAACAAATATTAAAATGAAACTGTTTTAAGTTATAGTTCTTTATTAATATTTCTTATTAATCCATGTTTCTATGAAAAAAAAAGATACAAATGACATGTACATCAATTTTTTTTTTTTTTTCGAATATTTTGTCGCATAAGAGTATAATATTATTACATCCTTGAATGCGGAATAAAATTCTCTTTGTAATGGGCCGAACTACTGATCGAAAAAAATTGTTTTATTTATTGAAATATCCGTACAAAATAATAAAAATTAAAAACAAATTAAAATATGGAACAAAGCCTTAGAAAAAATTAAAACATTAATTTCTATTGTATCAAGTGGCTTCCATCAAAAAATTGGATTAAAATTTCGTAAAGTCAATTATTTAATATCGCTTGTCTCGTGGGAGGCACTTTTCAGTCATCGAAGCATAACTGAAAAAGGGAAAGCTCTTCGTGAAAGCATCGGCAAAATTTGAAACGGTTTTGGAAAACTCTTCGGCAGCCCGAGCACAACACGGCAGTCATTTGCCGTTCAAGCGCGACCAATTGAAAAAGCCCGGCGGCGATGATGGCCTCTCTCTCTCTCTCTCTCTCTCTCCGACCCGTTGAATCATGTAATTAGCCACTTAACATCGCGCCACGAAGCCGCACCGAGGCACCCGGCGTGCCGTGCTTGATTGAGGTAGGCCCTTCGACAAACTGTCCTTCCTTCGGTTCCGTAACTCTATTGTGTGTCATCTATTGTCCGATTGTGTTGGAACACTGACTCAACCGAGAATCAATTCTGTAAACGTTTAGTTCGAGACTCATTTTAACTATATCAAAATTACGGAGCAGAGAGTCCATTTTCATGTGATACAAAGTGTGATAGAACACTTAGGAAAACAATGTGCTTAGTAATTACATGACTCGGTGAGTAAAATATAGCATAAAATATTGTTAAACACGTGTGTCAGTTAACTAACATGATTGATTTGTAAATTAATCAATTAGGCGTTTCTAGGAAAATTGATAATGTAATTACTTAGTTAGCTATTAAAATAAAATGACTTTAGGTTGTTGTTCTGTATTAAAATTTATTAATAATCAACGTTTTGACAAACTCAATGTAACGTTTTTATTAGGAAAAATGATACAAATGACATAAGTTACTAGGTAACAAAATAAGTAACTAGATCATTATCATTTACTGTATATGTCATTTGTATCTTTTTTTCTGATGAAGACGTACGATCAGTTCGTCAATTATTAATAAATATTATTACAAAACTACAATCTAAGGCCGTTCTATTTTAATATAATTAGTTTTGAAAGATTTTTTACTATGTTTAGTTAGCTATATTTTTATTAATGCGACCTGGCTCTAAAATGGCTAAATAATTTGTTAGCTTATACGCAAATCATGTTATTAACTATATGATTAAATTTGTCAAAACACACTTTGCTGATTGGTGGTCAGTCAATAATTTAATTCACTGTTAGTTGATAACGTAATTACGTTGTGAGCAAAATAGATGAGATAATTAGCTAAATATGCAATTATCTATTTGTTTTGACTTATTAATGATACATTGTTGGATAAACTTATCATTAGAATATTTTTGGGTGAATATAACGAACAAATAAATATTGCATTAAATTTACAGTAATTATCAATTATAAGTTTATTTAAAAAATTAATAAACAAAATAAGATTATGAGCAATTTGTAGGTTTATAGAATAGGAAATGAAAACCACTGTGTGAGGTTATTTTACTCCGAGTTAATTCGTTGGATTATTTCAATTAGGAAGAATTGTCCGACGTGTTATTACGTCTGTTGCAATTTTCTGGATGATGCTTCTATTCATAAGAAAAAAATTCGAGCTTTTGTGGTTGCTGGGTTGGTTTACTCTTGCATTTTTTATGAAAAATTGAATGGCTTCATCTTTTTTCTATTCTTTTGTTGCCACAAATTTAATTTTGATTAACACTCATTAACTAATAATAAAAATTAAACAAAAAAAAAAACTTAAAACGAAAGACAAATAAATTTATATTGAAAATAGTTCACGTGGAGATTTATGCTACTAATTTGGTCATCAAATTTAATGTTTAGCTTATGCCGTATTCATACAGACCAATTTAAATTTCAACTTTAATCTAATATACAAGTTAATCAACGTAAATTAATGCGTAATTAATCAAACAAGTAATGTTTTTTTGTGTGAAAATAATATTCAAAATTTAGCCCTCGTCGAAAAAAGTTTGGCCATCTCTGATTTAGACTTATTGACGTCTTAGGTTCTGACAATCTAGTTTAAACAGTTCTACGTATTTATTCATCATAATGAGTTCTGAAAGTATTTTTACTATGTATTTTGATGTTTGAAGTTAATTTTTAAGTTTTCTTTTTTTTGCATAAAGTGTTCATGGGGTTGCATGATTTTTTTATTCATGAAAAAACTATTACTTTATGGACTTGTTACATAAATTATTACTTTCCTGCTTCTCTTGATATCTTCCCAACACTTATCATTCCGATTTGCATGACATTAGAGATTGAGTCGATAATATAGTCAGCGATAATTGCGGTTCACAGATTCGCATCATATACATAATTATACATTATACATGGGTGTCGAAGCTGTCAGTCATTTTGCCACAAATACACACCAATACTAATACGAGTACTGTTTAGCACCCGTTAACTCACATCTACTCAAGTTTGGGCCCCCATAATCTGTGGTTTGTCGCATTATCCGAACCGAAAAGATAATCCCATTTGGTTAGATACTTGATAATGCGCTATCGACATTGTAGTAGGTTACGTATTAAAGTGTTTACATTAATTAAATTTATTTTGTTGTTTATAGGTTAAAAATATATACTTTCACTTCCACAGACAGTGCGTGAATACATTATTTATAAGATTGTATAAAAGGCAGGTGTTTATATAAATGAAATTTACTTTGTTATTGAACTTTATGCACCTGCCTGCTACGATAATTTTGCAATTATTTTTGAATGTGGAATTTATAAAATAAACATATGCCACTTTTTGTTCAAGGTAAATCTGCTTTAAATAATTGTTTTTTTTTTAAGAACGGATTATGAGTCTTAAATATACGAGATATTGTAAATTTGTAAATTTAGTTTATAATTTACTGCGCGTGCTTCGTACAGCTCTAAACTAGTTCAGAATTTAATTCAAACATTCTATGGCAAAAATATTATTTGTTTTCTGAAAATTATTATTACAAAACTATTTTTCTTCCAAAACAGACTGTAATCTCGATCAATAAAAATTGTTATTTATATGTATATGTATGAAATTTAAAACTAGTAATTGATTTTTTGTGCCATCGGTGAAAACTTAGTAAATTAAATAAATTATGACAAAAATCACTTCAAAATTGCAATACCAATTTATCAATTAAACACTATCTATTGAAAACTGATTAAATTAATCAAAAACAAAAATGAATAAATAAATATTAAAAAACTGTATTTCATTCTAAATATGATTAAACTGACAGACATTTAATAATAATCCCGTCGCATCAGTCTATTAAAAATGTAAAAACTGCATTTAGCACAAACATTTCATACAGCCGCACAAAACGTACCGAACCAAACTGGCAGGGGAAAAAAAGAAAAATGAAAAAATAATGTCAAACCAGAGGAACTAGTTGGCGCTGACACATTTAACAAAAAGCGATCGATATTTTCGTTGAGGTTTGCAGTTTGTCATTCAATTTTCAAATATATACAGAAGAAACGTATATAGGGACTTAGAAAGAGACGGCAAGATCTCCGAGAAGGAGAGAAAGATAAAGAGATTGGCAAAAAAAATGCCAACAAAGAAAATTGTTTTCACCACATGCCAGCAGATTTAAGATGGCTTCTAGACAGATTTTCTTTTTTTTTCCTCTTTAGATGCCGGTGACAATATATGTCGTATGAAATAACGAAATACAAATATGGCTGCGTTGAAATTTTGTATTGGTATTGTCAGCACTTATTTGAAATCGAGTTCATTTAATTTATTTAATTTATTTGGAAAAGAATTTTGTCTTCAACTCTTGTAGTTTAAAAATACTATATATTATTGCTAGATAAATTAGGTCAAAATGTTAATTTTTGTTAATAATTGCTTAATAAATGTTTGGCAACTAAAATTACGTTTTTGGAATTATTAAAAAAAAAACATAGATACATACACAATCAAGATATATATCTAAAGGGTATGGCACAAAATCTTTTCAGTATCTCGAAATATTTCTATTGAAGCAAGCAACTCTAGCTTCATCCACTATTCTATTATTACTACTTGGAAACATTCGCTCACGCAAAACATTTTCAATCATACCACTCCATTTATTCGTCGCCTCGCAACCATATATCTTCAAAGTCATTCACATATATTCTTTTAACCAAATCCTCATTAGTGATTCGCTAAAGATGACCGAACCATTTTAACTGGCTAACACAATGTCCTTAAATTTCAAATACCATGAAACAGTTCGGGTCAAATAGATCCAAGAAGGATATGTGGATTAATTTATTTTTTTTTCCTGGATTTAAATTAATTTTGATAGTGAGTGTACTTCAAGTGAGTCATCTTAAAAATTTGGTTTATTTTGTTGTTGTTTTAAATGGAAATCTTAATTTGTTTTTTCTTGTGATATACAACCGGATATCCTGTAATTTTATGCAATATTAGTCGTAACAAATCAATTTTAGTTTTTTTTTTCTTTTATAATTGTGACTTACTTTGTTATATAGTGATTCATAAATGTTTATAAAGTTTTGCATTATTTTAAACATGGTTTTTATATATTTAATTAATTGTTTAACATAAAAGTTGCTTGTCTGGATGAGAATGTTTGGAGGAAACTAATTTCAGGATAATGAAACGAGTTTGTTCCACATCCTTTTGGGTACATGTCATGATTGTGTATGTATGTAATATTGAAAATGTAAATAATACAAAACAAAGGTTTATATTGAATATTAAAAGCAAATATATAGATTTGCAAATTTTTTCTGGCACAACTTTTTAATATTTATGTTTTCCAATTAATGTACTATATTTAGCTTAAACTAAAAACACTGGTATTCAGCTATAATTTTTTAGTTGTATAGTTGTATTACTATCACTACTACTAACATTGAAATATAATGTTTATTTCTTTATATATAATTTAAAGAGAATTTCAATTTCAGTTGCATATAAGCTAATTATAAATACGTTTGCACTGAGATAAACTAAATTGTTTAAGGTTTCGCTTTTATACCTATACCTTTTACTAAAACGGTTAATTACTACTAAGTTGGTATGACAATTTCTTAGTCTGCTTGAACGAGACTCTCATTTTTTGCTTTATAAATTTACAGTGTAGCTTTCAGTAAAAGTTTCTGGCTGTATTCAAATTAGAAAGATTATTATTTCAGAAATAGTTTAAAAAAAATTTTAATTTTTTTAAAACAATATATTTTTTAATGTAAAACTACTTTCTGTATTAGATCACCTTGTCCGTTAGATCACAGGTGACTATATGTCAGTTTTCAGTATTAATTTCATTTAATTAATCTGCAAACTTTTGCTGGCAACTACACAGATTGAAACTAGCCATGCATGTTAGTAAATAACAAGAGCTTGCCTACTGTCTTCGGTTGCAGAACTATTATGTATGATTATGCCACACCAACATTAAAAACTGCACAAACTGGTCTCCGCAAATGTTACTTTTAGCATCCGGTTAGTTCGTTAGGCCAGTTACTTGGCAAAAGCCAACCTATACAGCCGTATCTTTTATATAAGAGCAAAGCATATTATATTTATGTATGATAAAATAACAACAACCAACTCAGTGCGTTGCTACAGTTCAAGGGCTGTTGCACTCATGCAGAAACATTTATTAAAATACGAAAAGGTCATACCTTTATAAGATAATATGAAAAAATTATTATTCATTTGATGTAATTAGTGCATTGTTAAATATTACTCTATTATTTAGATCTACGGATTTTTAAAAATTAACAATGCTTTAATTATTTATTTTCGTTATTCTGATGTGAAGATATCTAAACGAAATCGGAAATATTTAAGGGTAGGTTCTCTTATTTGTTCATATTCCAATTTTTGAAAGACAAATTAATATTAAAATATTATTTTTATTCATCCGAATTTAATGAAATTTTTTAATTATATAGCTTTATTTTTACAGAATTGTAAATTTTTTCTGTAAACTAATTAATAACTTTGATATACATTAATTACTTGCGCAGAACACAAACAATGTGATTTGTACGTATTATATTCTGATTGTGAACTGGACGAGATTTTATTCAGACTGTCGAGACTATATCGATTTAAATCGACCTTTTCTTTAAAAAAAATCCATCACTTTGTTGAAATTCTAATATCGAGTAGTTGAAAATCGATTTTTAATCCGAATACTTTGGAAAATTATGGCAAAATGGTCATTCTACTTTTGCATATTGTCTTGTCTTATAATAAATTCTGTTATTATGAGTTTTTTTGATTGATCTATTATATTATTAAATGACTATAATACATATGAACAAATACAGTTTTAATATTTAAAAAATAATACGAACATTATAGACAAATTTAGTCTCTTTTGGAACAATATAATTTAATCAGATCTTACACTATTATGGTAGAAACAAAAGCATCGTTTCTAATATATGTATAGGAAGTAACAATTTCTCTGGAATAATACGGTTACTGAAATAATCTTTACTATGTTCAGAACGGCGAACTGAATTTTCCCGCTTCAAAACAATATTGTATAAGACATTCACTGGTACCGGTGTAGTATCAATAGTAAAATATTAACTTACGAAATAACTTGGGTATTATAATTTATTGTTTTAATCGTCTTATCTCCGCACGAAAATTGCGAACTGAATTTATTATTAAATTTATGTTTAAAAATAAATTTTAATGATAATTTCTTCTATACAAATATCAAATATAGGCACTAGGAGAATCTTAGAATTTGATTAATCGTAGTCAAAATATGGATTGTTATAAAAATAAATATTAAAAATATATCTTAAAAAACGGGATATTTTGTTTAATTAATTTAATTGTATTAATATTGAATTGGATATTGTATTAGACACTGAAGAAAAAAAAGATAAAAAATACAATTTTAATATCTTTAGAATCAGATATTACAAAATGAAAAGAAATTTTACGTTATACATATTTTAAATAATTAAAAATTTAATACTCAGTTTTTCATAAAGGGTGATTTTTTTTTATTATCTTTATATGTAATTCGGAAAAACTGGAAATATGAAACATGAAACGTAACTTTACGTAGCTTTATATTACAAAATTAATGTTTTTATTCGTTTTTAAATATTAAATTGTAACATTTTCTTTGATCCTTTTGAAAATTAAAACAAAATAAATTAAATGTAAATGAATATATGTAAACAAGAATGTAGTTTCTACGTTTACGTTTTGCCATTTTCAATTCTTATTTATGTGTAAACCTTCGAGTTATTTATTCTTTATTTTGTTATTTTTCATAAAAGATGCGGGCAGCAATTATATATAGTCTCTCTTGTTATATCTTCAAGGTACTTTAAAATAATGTCCTATTAGCAGGAATTTCGAAATGTATTTTTCAAGATATATATTTTACATTTTTAAAATACTATAGAAAAACTATTTTATTTATTATACCGCTATATGATTTAATAAATAAATGAATATAATTAAATTTCGTATTCAAATGTAAATTTCTATCTAAGGCATAACACATTTTTTTTTAAATATTTGTTTGTAGAAAAATGTTATAGGAATCTGTTACAAGGACATAATACTAAAAATTCTGCGTTTTAGTTTTTGTATCAAATTTTATAGTTATATTAAGGGGGTAGTACACTCTGTCGGCCTGAAAAAAAGATGATTTTCGGGATTTTTTTTAAAGATAACTATAAATGTATGACAAAAATGGAATACATATGTTTATTTTACCGTTCTTCGGCTACAAAAATTAATTTTTTGGCCTACATTGGGCAACTCCTTCGGCCGCTACACCAGGTGCAGCGTGGCACCTCCGATGGCAACCTGCTGATCGGCGGACATCATAGAGGCCGCACCGTTGGAGCTCGAACAAAATCGATATTTTTCCCTTAATCTCCAATAAATTTCCTGTCATCGTACGTAGGATTTTTTGATTATGTTGAAAAATGAAAAATTGACAACGTTTTAAAAAAAAATCAGGTTTTCGGACGCAAAAATAGACATAAAAGCTTGCACCGAAGAGCCATTTTTTAACTTAAAGAAAAACGGCTACGTACGATGACAGAAAAAATTGTGTAGAATTCAAAAATTTAAACCGCGTTCAAATCGGACAAACCGTTTCTGAGTTATGATGTCCGCCAACTTTGAAAACATGGTTTCGAGATAATCGCAATTGAAGTTTTGAGTCCAGTTTTTCATCAAATTCGTTTACATACCTTCAGTGTGCTACACGGCTTCGCTTTTCGGCCTGTAACTTTGGAACGTAGTGTCTCATGAACTTTGGGTAAAGTTTACGATAAAGTAGACACTCCAAAGAATTTTTTAAGCCAAAATAAAAAAAATCGATTTTTTGAAACTTGCAGAGTGTACTACCCCCTTAAAATAAAAAAGCTTTAGGCTCAAGTTCTGTTTAACTTTGTAAGTGACATAGATAATAAACAAACAAAACATAGAAACTAGTTACTAGGTAACAAAATACAAGTAAGTCGATTACAAAATTTTATAATTTGGTAATTAAAGGAAGTCAGATTTAATTTATTTTTAATGAAACAGAATTGTACACATCAAATGCTGCTTTTTTTAAAAAAAATCAGTAGTTTACATTACTGACGGGAACTCGTCGCTGCTCTATGTGAATGCACGACTTGCAGTTTCGAAAGTTGTCTAAATGAATGATCACCGAATAAGTACTTTATACTTACGGTCAACGTAATAAATATGATGAACTTTATAGAAATATTGTGCCAAAGTTGTAAGTTTATTTTGTTTACATACACTGTTATTTTTACTGCAAATAAAATAAAAACAAAAGTAATAACACATACATTTGAGATTAAATTTCTATTTAGTATTTTTATTTTCGTATTATTCGTATTTTTAATACCTTGTTGAGTAGAGCTGGCTGGTTAGAAACATTTGTACAACAGTCCGTACAACTATTGTAATATCCTGAAAAATGAAAATATATTTCAGGTGAATGGACCGGGGGTGCAACAGCCCGGTTTTATATAAGGAATATTTATGACTTCGCCTTTTATATAATCCTACAATAACGGCTGCATTGTTTTTACCGACGACTATTTATTTTAATTACACTATTATATTTTTTAAATTTATTATTTACATACAGACGAAATAGTGCATATATCTTTCTTGACATCTAGATGCAATTTTAGTCTCTATTATAATACGAAATATTAAACTTTTTATCAGATCGTAATTATTTTTAAATTAAAAATATGTATTTAGTTGAAATTTAATAATAAATAAATAATATCCAATTTAATCTAAATTCAGAAAATTGATATTTTTGTTATTTTTATATTAAAATTTTGTAAATATATAAATGTAAATGTAAATATTGTAATTTATGTATTTTTTTAATATTAAAATTTAAGTTAATGTGTAAACATACATTTTAATAATGTAACATATAAAAAAATAACAATATTAATTTTAATGATTTTATAATTTTTTATTTATTTATTATAAAAATATTTCACCGCGTACCAAACATCATCTTCAATTGAAAATTTTAAAATTTATAATATATGAATTTGAGGCAAATTTACAATCGGCCATTAGTGTAATATTTCACAAGTATTAAAATAAAAATATAAACTTTTTGTACATATTAAAATATTATTGGTTATAATAATTTTTATTTTATGCTTTAGGTAATAAATATTTTATATCGATTTTTTTTTCTAGTAGGTACATTATAAGTACTAATCTTGTAAAATAGTTATATTAGCACTTAACGATGTAGTAAAAGTTCTTGTCGATATACTTGTAGGGTAGTTTCGATTTTTACATTAAGAAAAGATTGTAGGTTGATTTTAATAATGCACTTTTATTATGGATATTAAAGTTTTTCTCACTGTAGGTGAAGATTTTTTATTACATTCGCAGAAAACAAAAATAAGAAACACATATTTCAGATTCTTTATACACATTTAAGTTTGAATTATATTTGAAGTTTATTACACAATATAAGATTTTTATTAAACTAAAAATATTAATATTAAATATCTTTTTTTAATGAAATGTGATTTACGTATTCGGGGGACGAGAAAGCGATTTAGCTATGTCTCGACTTTAGTAAATCTTATTTATTATATAAAAACGTATTCGAAACCAAATCACACGATTCATAAACATAAATGGTATAAATTATAATATCTATAAAATAAAACGGCTTTTGGTTGTAGTTCTGTATTAATATTTATTAATAATCGACGTTGTGTTCTGAAAGATATATTACTATCATAATATCTTTTTGTATACTATTATAAGAGTCCGATTACGTTAAACTGATAGGTAAATGTGATTCAATTTCTTTATTTTTTACTACCAACTATTTTTAACCATGTATTGATAAACCGGCCCTAAATGAGCTTTTATTAATTATTTAAGGAATCCATAATCACTCGTGAACGAGCGAAGCTTGATCTACCTGATATATTTTCATTATAAAAATTATTCAAAATTATTATTTTTGGTTAATTTTGTAACAGAGATATTTCATTATGAATTTACATTTTTATTTTGCCTAGGGCTTTAAAATGTATAAAATAACCCTGCACCAGTCGACGAAATTAAACATAATTAATTTTATAAAATATATATATATATAAAATATATATACATATATATATATATATATATATATATATATATATATATATATATAATAAAATTTCACTTTGTTGTTTCATTATTATATATATACATTTCCATATATGTATTTCAGTTAAACTAATTTTATTGTTAATAAAAAAAATGTTATATTTTCAGTATTTCTACGTTGAAATATTAAATCATAAATATAAATCTGGTGTTTACACAAATATGAATATTTTTCACATTTTTTTTTTTTTTTTGAAATTTAACAAAAGATGTACATATTATTTATACGTACAAAAAATATAACACAAATCACAATTTCGTTTTTTGGGAAAAAAGCATTTTTATTATTCATTGACAAAAGCAGTAGGATCAACAGTATTGGACTAAAAAATATGTTATAAATGAAATAAAAACTTTAATCTATCCTGTGTAATAGAACATATGTAAAACTAGCGTTCGTTTTTCGGGAGAGTATGGGATAATATCCCATGAGAGAAACGATATCAACCAAGTAACAGAATGTTAGACAAGGACAGTACTACTCAAGATACGTACGTATACAACAAACAACGTCTTGGAACAACATCCAAACAACAAGTAGAGATTAGATTGAATCTTGCTTGAGAATGAATGAACTTTCCCAAGAGCACTAACACACACTCACGCCAAACACATCGACGGGGAGCTTGTGTAAAAAAAAAAAAACTAGTCGCCAGTAAAACAGGTGTAGTCTGTGCGTTCACAGCAGGCTGCTTTTTATGAACCAGCTATTGGGTAGAGGAAGAAAGAGACGTAGATGCCTGAGAGGTTTTGTCGGTGAAGAGTAAGACGAGGTAAGAGCCACGCGAACGGCGCGCTCTGGTTCTACAACAAAAATGCGCTTCGTATGCTTCTTTTAGTTTTGTGTTCTTTGCCTTGTGTGTGCGAGAGATCTTCAAGTGAACTGGTTTTGGTGTTAATATCTTCCATCCGTGATGACCAGTGGAATTCTATTAAAGCCTTTTACCTATAGTTTGTGTCCGAAGAAGAACGACAAACTATCGTTGATTGAATAATACAAAATATATTGTTGACAATTTTTTAATGGGCTTATTTGTTCAATGAGTTATTGTGTGCGGCCTAATAGAATTTTGAGAAAATAATAACTGATTATTATCTATTTAAAAGAGAGTTTAATCTTGATATTTGTGACTTTATATTAGCGATGACTAAAGTGTTATATTATATATTCTACCAAAAGTATGTTTCGAAAATTTTTATTTTATATTTCGATTTATTTTTCGAAATCTTTAATTATTATATGACAAGTGTAGTAATTTACAAGATAAGCTGATATTTTTTATGTATGCTCAGTCATTGTAAACAAATCAGTGTTATTTTAAGTAGACCAACGGATTGTATATTTTGGAATTCATATGCGATGACTAATTTTAGTACAAGGCAAAAAATTCTCACTTAATTATTTGTTGTTGTTTTTAAATGTTGCTTCAAACTATATTATAAATATTCATATTGTTTAACAAAATTATAAAATAATTTTGACGGAAGATTAAAATTTGAAATTATTACCTTATAATTATATTATAATTTTTATTTACAAATTTTTTATTAATTTTTTTCTGTTTTTACAAAATTGTAATTTTAGCATTAAAATTCTTATTTTTTTAATTGTTTGTTATACTTTTTTAAATCTAAAGATTAATAATAAATTAATTTTATAATGTAAATTTAAACTATTCTATTAACCTTCTGCTGTATTGTACAAAATAAAAACATAATTTTACTTTTAAAATAATACTGAATAAAGAAACGAATTTTATATAAAAGACAAAATTTTTTTGATATAACATTTCTGTTCATATATAGTAAATATAAATCGTACGATTTTTGATAAAGCAAAAAATTAAATACAATTAATGTAATTCAAAAATCTAAAAGATAAACGTATATGTTCCACTTAAAATATCACAGGAACTACTATCCATTAACGTATAAAAAATTATGTATTGGACGCATATCAAAAAAAAAGTTCTTCATTAATAAATAAATAAATAAAAAATAATCGAAAAATAAAGAAGCCATGCACCGACTACCTGACCCGTAAGATGATTATTACTTGTCCTTTTTTTTTATCAGAGCGGATGTGACGTAATTTTCTCAAACCAGTTTGCTGGATGGATAATTTTCTTGGGCTCCGCTTATTTGTCCGTGCCTCAGAAGCTTTTTTAATTTATACCAGTCTTCTGTTATAGTTACAGCGCGATAGTGTGAGGCCGCTCTCCGTTGGTGCTGACTCTCTGTGTGTGACAGTGACTAGAAAAGTGATTTTCGTTTTGATGTTTGTTATTCTGTTTTGAATTCACTTGTTTTGTGCTCCTGGTGTGTTTTTCCTGAAGATGATTGCAAGACCGTTTGGATTATTTTTGTGTATCAATGTGCAACAGAAATTTAAGGATATAAGGATATAAAAGTGCTGCAGGATTATTTCACTTCTACAGTTTTCGTTTTTTTGTTTTTTAATATGTCATGTAAGTAGTTGAATTTGTACTTTTAATTTCTTAGGTGATAATGAAAAAAAAATGTGTTTAAAAAAGAGTGAGAAAATTAAGTTTATTAACATAAAATTAATTTTGTAGTTTAAAAATTAATTGCGATATACAGAAGGATAGATGCAAAACAAAATATCGTAAACAAATTATTGTTAATACTTGTTTGAGAGGAAAAATTAATAATTTGAAATTTTTTATTTATAATTTTTACAAAAAGTTATTTTTTCCTGATAACGTGTAACTGTTTTACATATAGTGCAAAATTAAAAGATTTTTTCGTTTACTATTTTATTCTAAAATATTAAATATTAACTTCGAATATTTAAAATATAATTAATACTACAATTTATAGATTTTTGAAAAATATGTTACGTGAAATATTTTTTTTGTTAGTAATTTACTGACTTAAAGTATGCGAGAAACTCAAGTGTCTTTTATAAAATAATTGAACTTAACAGTACTTGTAAAATACTTACTGTATATAAAGACACGTGCAAGTAAAAATATGATATGAATTTTAATGAACATTGTTGTTATTAAAGTGCACTTTAAAAATTTAAACATTTGATTATTATTAGATAGTAAAGAATAGAATTATTTTCTAATATTATCATTTATTTTTTATTGTTTTATAAGAGTATTTTTATTTTATCTATCTTTAATAGTCCACCGTTTTTGAAATTATTTTAGGCTTGTTTAGTACTTTGTGTATTTATAATCTTGAAGAATACTTTGCATTACAGTAATCTTCAGGATTCCACGACTGGTATCCATTGCATTTATCAAATTTTCTGGGCTGGTATGCCGTGGTTGATCTATCCTCATCACAGACGTTTCGCCATACATCGTGCTTAGTGACCAGCCCAGAAAATTCGATAAATATTTATTAATTATAATAGTTTTAAAAATTAATTTTTTTTTTTTAATTTAAAATGTTTTGCTTTCGCTGTTGAATTTTTTCTTTAAGAAATACCGTTTTAATAGAGGACATGTTAAATAATTTCTATAAATTTTGAAAAATTATTAATTCTTTGAAGTCACATACATACAGTAATTTTAATAATTTGTTTATAACTTTTTGATGAAGAAAAAATAATTGAAAAGTGCAAGTACCTCCTTAGAACCAAGATTAAAATCCATTAATAGTAAGTAAATTAATCGACAGTATAGAAAAATACTTATATCTCTGATCGTATCAACTCGCAGATCCTGTTTATATTTTTCTTCTCTAAGTTCCAATATTTTTATTTGTATTTAATGCAAAAACAGGTTTTCAGTCTTAATCTATTTCTTGTAAGGAAATATAGTTGTTCAACAAAATATTGTACATTGTGTAATATGCAAACATCATTTATGAATCTGTTTGTTTGATTATTTGATTAAATTTCGCAGATTTATTTGCATGATATTTTGGTGTATTTTGCATGCAAACAAATTACGAAGATGACAATAGTATAATGAACGTTCTGAATGTTTCCAGAGGAAAGCAATGCGGTACCATTAAAGTTGTGTACCATGTCATTTGTCAATAGAATATTTGCACTCGAGAGTTAGAAACCGGGCGAGCGCGCATATTACAGAAAATGCATCCCCTATTCAAAGTTATGCCAGATTTTCTCTGGAGAATTTTCTATATCTCATTTGCTGGGATGCATAAATAAACACTGTATATCCGATAAATTCCTGGATTGATTTTTTATCATATATATATTTTTTTAAATTATTTATCTTAATATATTGATTTATCTAGAAATCAAGCTTACGACAGAGAATTGGTATTGACAGAATTTTCTATCCGTACCAGGTTTAAAAAACGTAGCATATCTATACAGAGCTGCAGTGGTAACTAGGATCAGTAGTTGTTAATAGGACAACTTTGTTCTTTAAGTTTGTAAGATTAATCAATTTTTTCACGTGATTATTACATTTGTTTTGACAATTGAAAAAACACAACATAAAAACAGTAAAAATGCAGTATTTTTTTCATTTAGTTTTTGAAAAGAAAACAAATTTCAGTAGCCAACTTATAATTGCTCAGTCTTGATTGTAACTCATTTTTAAGTTACATTTTGTTCATCAAACTGAATTCTTCAAAATGGCAATAAATATCTTAACTACGTACATCATCTTATACATAGAGTACGTCAAAACGTCGATTATTAATACAGAACTATATCTTAAAGCCGTTTTATTTTAATATATTTACTGTATTATAAATATCTAGTTTACTGTGCATTTAAACTTTGAACGTCATTTCAAAATATATCTAAATAACTCATATTAGCTCAAAGTTCGATGCGCTCAAAACTCTTAACAAGCCTTTACATTTGTTACAATGCGTTAAATTATATAAAAATTAAATGAAACAATAAAATATATTTTAAGAAATAAATATATTTCGAGAGTGGTTATTTTTTAATAGTTTTGCATAACTATTATTTTGTGTGTGTTTGTGTGTGATATAATAAAATACTGCTAATCTTATATAATGTTGTAAGTTGCAGTGAAAACTGATACAATAGAATCAGTCTGATATCTTTTTAGACATGCAATGTAAACTTGAGTAATTTTCCCAAATTTATGTTAGACAGTTTTCAAGTACAGGCTTCGTACATCATTTGCATTTTATGTCAAACTATAAATATCAACTTAAGAGAATATTTCGCTGCGCCAAAGTTAACACTTAATCAGAATCACACCAATGCTATTAGGAATAACTTTACAGCCATTTATAATTCCCTATTTTAATAATTTACTGGGGATAACACTCTATATTAAAGTGTATAAGTTTCTGCTCTAACTGTTTTAACTTTCATATTATCGAAATAAATTTTATTCTACTATATAATAAAATCTACGTACATAATATAAAAGTTTAGTTTTATGTTTCATTCACCATAAAATACATTATTATGTATCTGTAAATATTTCTAAATGACAGTACCATTATTGAAATCGAATTAGTACAATTATCCTGTAATGATAATGTATTTAGGAGTTAAATATTATTGTTTTTGTAATTTAATTAAATTTTATTTAAAATTATTGTAATAATTTTGAAAATTACGCATTTACTCGTAAAGTGACATGAGACATGATCGTTCTATATTAATAGACGGTTGATATGTGAATTGAGCTTATTCGTGACCGAATAAGCTCAATGGACTAAAGCTTATATTCAAAAGCACAACTGGCAAAGGTGACAATGTTAGCGGTTAGTAGTACATTTATGCCAAATTGAATAGTAAGAAAATTTATAAAAAAAAGTTTCAATAGTTATACTATAACTTACTAGTATTAATTTTTATTAAAAAAATTATTACTATTACAAAAACCCAATTTTACAGATCAAAAGTATGTTTACTTTCAATTAACAGTAAAAAAGTTGGTTTTAAAGTAAGATTTTTTCATTTAACAATTTATGTTATCTAAATAGTAAAACAATCAGCAAATTTTACAAGTATTTATAAGTTTATGGCATTTTGCCACCCTTATAATATATTGGTTTATGTGTGTACCAAATTCAAGACCTGACAACTAGGTTTACTATTATTTAAACATATTTTAGCAAATTAATCAGCGAATTTGACAAGTATATGTAAGTTTAGGGCTTATTGCAGCCCTCACAAAGTCTGTCATCTATTTTTATTGATTATTGCAAATTGTGTATAATATATTTTTGTATGTGTATGCAAAAAATTGGGAACGTATAAGTAAATTTGTAGGAGTTATTGCAATTTTACTGTTTTAACAATAATATGCGAAAGTGTTGCTATATCTCTGTGTTGCTATTTTCACGCTTGTGATTTTAAAATCATATTTTTTTGTTAGTGTGACTCACAGTCTCTCTGTTTTGTTTAATTTTGACTCTTTCTTTTCTCATTCTTTGAGAACAGGGTTCTATGGATGTTCTATTCTACATATTAATTATAAGTAAGTTGTAGACTAATTCTTTTAATTTAATGCATCATTATTTATTTTAATATATAAATTTATATTCACAAGTATAGTTAAATAGCATCTGAATGCAATTTATGTAAAATAATTCCCATGTAGAAAATTATGTTCAAGATATAACATTAACAAAAACTATAAGATCATATGATACATATGATAACATTAATAATACAACAATAAAAACATATGAAAGAAAGTCAACAAAAAAATGATGA
The DNA here is from genome assembly GCA_963966155.1 of Clivina fossor. Taxonomy (NCBI): domain Eukaryota; kingdom Metazoa; phylum Arthropoda; class Insecta; order Coleoptera; family Carabidae; genus Clivina; species Clivina fossor. The sequence goes on from OZ014566.1 coordinate 3,388,982, forward strand.
AATAGCTTTATTTCTCATTGACTTTGAGAATAATGATAATTTAAATTTTTTCTTTATATTAAAGAAGAAAAAAACAAATTACTAAAATACTCTATTGTACCGCACGGAAAACCGAGAGAATTACAAGTAATTACAAGACACGGAAAAAATAAAAAAATATAAAAATAAGTTCTTGTCATGTCGTGGTTTGTATCAATGGAAGTTCAACTTCCGAAATGTATTATAATTGCCCGCTCGTTACACTAAGCCACGCCTATTTCTAGCTAATTTCATCTTCAGCATATAGTTACCGCTTCCCACCGGCCTTAAACTCCGCTGTATCCGTATTTGTTTATCTGTGATTTGGAAAGGATACTGACCATTAGATCTAACGGTATTTTATAACGAAATAAATATCGTTAATAGCAGTTGGGTTTATCTAACTCGACTTTTTTTTTTGGTTGTTGTTTGTTGGTCTTCCGTTTTATGCGTGTGCAGAGTGGACAAACGTTCAAATGTAATTTTTCTCACTCTTACCAGTAGGAATTTAATTAGCCAAATATGGTAAGACAACTACTTTAAGGCGACTTCCCGTTGATGTAATTGCTACAAATCATAATTTAACTGAAAACAAAGTTGTCGCTCTGTCAATAAAAAATTGATGACTATTAGCGATTTTTTGTGTGTGTGGAAAAAGTGTTCTAAAAATACGTCTAAAAAACTCGGATGTTATTTGCTTGCTAAAGATTATGTATTTTTTTCTCAATAGATGTATTTATAATTCAAACAACAGTTTTAAATAGAAAAAAGTTAATTATTTGGTTGATTGTGGATTTATAAATAATGCAAGTAAATAAAAATAAAGAGAATAAAAACACGAATTGAGAATTTTCGCAAGGGAACTGTTATTTCATACATATATACATGCACAATTACGCCATGTACCCAATAGGATGTGGCACAAACTCTTTCCATTATCTCGAAATCAGTTTCCTCCAAACATCGCTATCCAGACAAGCAACTTTAGCTTCATCCATATTCATAATTCCTCTCATACATGCTTTTCTATTCTTACTACTTGGAAACTTTCGCTCACGCAAAACACTCTCAATCATATCACTCCAGTTACTCATCGGACATCCATACAAACATATACCTTCAAAATAATTCATATAGCACTTTTTTAAAATAAAATTGAGGATACGAGCTAAATAATTTTTTAAAATAATTACTGTTACTGTTTAAATGTTCAAATAAACTAGAGAAATAAATTTATGATTAATGTAAATTTTAAATCCAGAACGAAATAACTATATATATTGACAATTCTAAACATTTTCAGTATAGGTACTTTCCACTGAAATATAGTTGTACGACGTTATAAAATCAAGTTTCTAACTGGATCGCAATAGGAAAATGTACAGTTTACGATAAGTAAAAGGACATATATATATACGTCCAGTATTTGGTTGCCATAGTTACAATGTGAAACAATGATTCGCCATCTAGGCCACGTGTTGGAAATAATCGTTTTATGCAATGGCATCTGGTGCTAATCGCCAATTCCATTATTAAAACCTCTGATAGGTAATAATTTCATTAATGTTCAAACCGAACCCACACTACCCCTCTTACAAAATCATTCACAATTATCACTAAAATGCTTTTATCTTAATATTGGAAGCTGGTATAATTAATTTTATGAAAATACGTACGTAATATGATGCGAAATTTGCAACTGATTATTCTGTTATTGCATCTGTTATTTATCGATAATTACTAATTGTAAAGGAAATAATTAATTATCAATAATGTTTGTTTTTTTTTGAAACCATTAATTGTATTACGGAGTAACATTACGGTAATATTTCCAGTATAAATTATCAAAAATAAATTACTGGTAATTTTAATATTACTAGTTTGATTTCGTATTGCAAGAACACTTATTCTTGGGTTGCAGATATTCGAAAGTAAATTGTTATAATATATAGTCAATTTGGTTGCAATTGTAATTGAGGAAGAAATTAGTAAATTTGATTAGGAATTATTTCTTATGGGAATGTTAATGAGTTTGAAGACGACGGCAATGCATATAATACCGAAAACGTAGAAACTTATACGTCGTAACAATTCTAATGGCCGCATATCCGCGCATCTTATCAACTAGAAACTACCCGGGCCCTCAGCCTCCTGTAGAAAGCACAAGTTTCATACGTACTCTTAAGTGCCAAAATGAAATTGTACCGCCATTGTGGTTTTCTCTAATTACAATTCTAATGAGTGTCGAGTCCCTCCACATTAGGTTTCAGCACTACATTTTCTCGCGTTGTAAAAAAAGAAGAAGAAGAACGAAGCACACAAGCCGCCAAAGGAAATGTGTCATGAAAATGGATTAACTGTAATGGAACATAAAGAATTAAATTCGCATCCAGACGTGTTCTGATATATTGGTGTAAAGAAGTTTATTGGAAATTTATTTGTTCCAGTTGAATTACTCTATCATATATCGTGTAGCAATTATATACAGTGCGTCGCAAAAAATCCCCTACATGTGAGGAAAAAAATATCTATGAATTTATGAAAAATCTTTTTAGAGTAATTGTTTCTGCTTGTTGAAAGGTTTATTTTGATATAAACAAAACAAAAAATGATAGTACTCAATATTTTATTTATAAATATTCCCTTATTTTATTTTTATTTAAAATAAAAAAGCTTTAGATTTTAGTTCTTATAATTTTTAATCAAATTTTGACGTTTCGATATACTGCAAGAAAATAATTACAAATAATATAAATAACAAACATATAAAATATAGAAACAAGTGACTACACTGTAAAATAAATTCGGCAATTTTATTTTATTATTACAGAAAATTTATCGTTTTGCTGAAATAATATGTAATATTTTTTACGATGGTTTTATATAAAATGGCGAAATGTAGATAGCAAAATACAATTAACGACTACCAATTTTTATAATTTATTACTTAATGCAAGCCAGATATTATTTAAATCAGTTTTTATGTTGTATATTAAGTATTGTGTATTGAGAATCTCATACAAATTATTAATCAATAAAGAAAAACTTATGTTGAAGTTAGATTATTGTAATCAACAGCGGTATTCATCAACATAAAACAATTTTTTTCTTTCTAAATGTCAATTCCATTATTGCAATGAAATTAATTCAAATTGTTACGGGGCATTATTACAGCACCCTAATAATTTAAATAATGTTATTATTTTATTGACTACTACTGCCGTACATATGTAAATTACAATTTAATTAAACGTCATTTAAATAAAACCTGTTAATATTTGAGCGAGTCGGGAACTATTTTCGTATTTCCGAAACACATTAGCGGTCACACACGCAGTTTCAATCAAATGCCATTTATCATAATAGTGATGGTTTTGGATGTTAGGTTTATATAGCATTATATTCACTCAATTTAATACAAATAATGTTATACATTATAGGTATACAGGGGGTGTGACAAAAGAGTTCGCCTGTTATTTCAGAAAATGATTTTAGATATTAATATAATAAATATCTTGTAAACAAATGTTTGAATCATTTAATAATAGAATTATTTAACTAATAGAATTATTATCTCGCGTATGAGACAACTTTTACTAAGGCGTTTTAAGGTTTATTGAGAAGACTGGAAATACTCTGTATAAATAATTTGTTTTACATTTTTTTTTTTTTTTGTAAAATAAAAAAATATATAAATATCTTTTAACTAAAATAAAAATATAATAAAATTAACAATTTTTTAGTTAACTGAATACTTCAGAACCATGTCACCTTTTTTTTTATTGTAATCAAAGAAATATAAGAAATGAACTTTTTTATGATTTAAAAAAATCACCAATTCTTGATTTAATCTAAAAAAAAAGATCTGATTGTAGAAATTGATCTATGATGTAGATTCTAGAACATATTAACTGTGAGGATCTTGTTTTTGATCTATATCCTTTTTAAAATGAACTATCGTCACAACACTGTCGATAAGTAATGTTATTTATTATTGAAGCCAATAAGTTTTTGGATTATTATTCAACACTTTTTCACTAATAATAATTTTAGAACTTTATTACCAATAACAAAATTTAATTTGTTGTTATTTTTGCCAGACAAAAAATTGCATATTTTATTATATATCTTCATAGAAAATATATAATGTTCTACTTGCATGTAATGATTATTACTCATGTGACTGAACTTGATTATTACCAATATACTATTCTATAATTGTGTTTTATATATTTTAATATACAAAATCACTTTCTAGAATAGTTCTAGTAACTGTTTTATCGAAGTACACACTGTATACGACTAGGAGATGATATTATTGTGTTATTTATAATGTGTTTCGCGTGTTGATAATTTGGCGTTTGTATAATAATAATGTCATGTGACTATATGAGACATAGAAGCGACACGTTGAAACTGTGTTGAATTTTAGTTGAGCTGAAATAGGGGGCGGGGTGTTACAAGTTTGAATATAACGTTAGCTTTGGTAAAGGGGGTGTACGTGCATGTGTTGCAATGCAACTAATCTGTTGTGTATTCTCCGGCATGATTCTCTCCGTAGAATTGGGATGAGATCGGGTTGGTAGGGGGGGTGGTTGAACCCAGTGGCGTAACATATGCTTTAATTTACGTTATTATATATATATATATATATATATATATATATATATATATATATATATAAACAGTAATGTCATATTTGTTTTGCAATATAGGGTAGTGTAATGAAATTTTCATTCATAAATATGTTTAAAAGCAAATCAGATTGAGGTTAAATTGGAACAAAAAAAAACTATTAGTGTTTTTAACAGTAAACAGTTTAAGAGTAATAGTTTATTTGTGCTGTGTTGTACAAATTTATTGTGAGCTAAATTAAGTCATTATAGTTATATAAAGAATTTGGGACTTGAATCATGTAACTGTCAATAAAAACAGTGAGAACTGGGGCACTATGAAATTATTTTATAATTGCAGAAAATTTTATTGTTCAAAAGACATTCAAAGTGTTATTTAAGAATATTCTACTATTATCTGATTTTTTTTTTGTATTTTAAGTGAAATTTAAAAATGCATTTACACAATATTTCTATGTTTTGTTTGTTTATTATTTATGTCATTTGTATTTTTTTTTCTAATGATGTATAAGTATATACGGATAAAAAAGTTTTTATAAAATGAAATAGAAGGAAAAATATAATATTAATCAAGATTAACAATTAAAAATTGGCTTTCTTTAAATAATAATTTATAAATTTTATGTATATAAAAATGTCGAATTTTAATTAAAAATTATACTCCCACAAAAATTTGAAACTAAAGCTTTCTTTTATTTTAAAAATAGATATGCTTCGATAAAACACATTTAAGTTAATCATCATTTTAAATTTTGTTAATCTTTAATATATTTCGGTAATTTATTATATTCAAGTAATGTATTGCGAAATTTATTGTCAGTAATATAAAAATTATCTGCAATTCTACATTATAATTACGCACACTACTATTAAATTTTAGATTGCCACTTAAATTCTTCTTTTAGTTCTATTAACATAATGAAAATAACTTTCTTTTTTCTATGTTTGTATAATTTTACTGAAACTAATTTATTTTTATTTATTATATCTATTTATGTAAGTACTGCGTACTATAAAAGTTAAATGTCGTAAAAACTTCTATCTACACCTCTGTTGTCATCTATCCTCGGATATAGCCGTACCTCAAGTTCCCATCGTCCAAAACGAAACAAGATCTACAACGTTAACTCTAGTGCGACATTTCCAACTAACGTACGAGCTCAGGCGCAAGAGCCAAAAGTACACAAGACTTCCTCTCCTCTTCTTCTGTATGTGTTTGTGTCGTACGAATTGAAAACTTGGCCGCGTAGCCCCCCTCTTGCGCTAAATAAACTTAACTCACACACACACACACGGAATCAGCTCTAGACGCTGTTCTTCGGCGTCTCGGATTACATCTTCTTCTTTGCGCTCGGCGCGTCCGCGAATCTAAACTTCGTCTCACGTATCATTACTTTCCAAGTAGTTGATTTTATGTCAGTTGTAAAAGTTGGGCTGCAATACTCGCGCGCCCCTCTAGTTTCACTGTGCTTGCCTGCCCCGGTTTGTATTCTGCAGGAGGAACAACAGTTGCTGTTGCTGCATTTAGAACTGCACTAGGATAGTTTAAGACGCTGTTAAATGCAATGACGGTGAAATATTGCCCTAAAGTGAACGCTAGTTTACTAAATGTTCCACTAAATGGATTTAGAAGAAGTTGTTTGTTGATTTGTTTTCGTATACAAAAGTTTTTTTTTTTTTTTTAATAGTTGTATTAGTTTATTTTTACTGGCTAATGATTGACTAATCTACTAAATATCATCACTTTATTGCAGAACTAGACTAAGTGCATTAATTTTGGGTTTTGAGATATACTTATTGGTTTAAAATTTGTTAGTGTTTATCTTTTTAAACGTACACTGAGAAAATTTTTACTTTAGATCCAACGTTTTTACTTTTAACTCAGAAGTAAACATATTTTTCCAATAAAAATCAAAAAAATACTACGAAAATATCATTTATTGTGAGTAATTAAATTTGGCAGTTTTAAAAATAAAACTCATAACACTAGCATTTCTTTTTGAACAATATATAAAATATAATCTATGGCCGGTAAATATATAATTTAGTTACTTTTAAATTTAATATCTGGTGAATTACACCTGCAAGAAAAGAAAATCAGGAGAGACCACGCCTTCCTTCTGGATAGAAACAATAAAAATGATAAAAACCGTGGAGTTATTTTTACAATCTCGGACATCATTCATCTTTAACGGAAGCAGCAGCAGTAGCAGCCGCATCTCCGCGTTGCACACCCTCTACGACAAAATTGCGCAAGGAGTTTAAATCGTTATTAAGTGCAGGTAGCTGTTGAAATATTGCTAGCAGACTACTTGTTCTCCAACATGCTGAAAATACTTTATTTATCCGCCCCGTTTCCTACTTGATTTTCTGAATATTTTACGAGGTCATGTATGTGTTTCGGTATACGATGAATTCTTATATGAAAACAAATTTATTAGATAAACATTTTCAGTATTTACTCTGTTGATGATATTATCCAAATTTTGATATTTTTTCATTTTGTTTGTTACTAATATGAACAAAATTATTTTGTTTATGTAGTGTAAAAAAATTTAATAAATTATGCAATACTTTATAAATAATATAATTTACTTATTGTTAATTAATAATATATTTTTAACATATTGATTTTAGCTGCTAAGACTATTAGCTTCACACTATTAGCATGATTACTATTAGTGACAAATAATATGAAAAAATACCCAATATTATCTGTTGCAGCACAAATTTACATATACTTTCGTGAAAATATACAAAAAATATGTAAATCTGCTATTTTATTTTATGTAATATTTTAATTCCATAATAGTTTTATGAAATTTACAAAATAAATGTAGTAAATTTGCATTGCAGAGAAAATTATATGAAAAAATATGTAAATTTATTGACGTTATTTACAGTGTAATACCCGTATTGCTCTAATGAAACAAGTTGCAAATATACTTTAATAATATACAAAAAAATATTATGAAACAACAGAACTCTTCTTTTAGGATATGTTGCAATATTAACTTAACAGGATGGTATATATATAACTTATAACCTAGTACACTTCAAAGCCTCTAGAAAAAACCATTTGATTTTTACAGCGGAAACCGAACTAAACGAAATATTTATAGCCAAACCGAGAGAATCGTGTATATAAAATGAGAAATCTTTCTTAATGAGCATCAAAGCAGGTCCATGAAAACATAGTAGGTACAAAAAAAATCATCAATGGACTTTTGACTTGTGAAGCGTTTCCTCTGAAACTCGTTCGTAGTAACATAATAAATATCTCGTATCCATGGTAATCATAAGGTAGGGGGCGGGGGGGGGGTATCGGGGAGGAAAAAGGTAGATGAGAATATAGCCGGGAGGTGTTCAGAGTTCTTGTGAACTGGTTGGCCGTTTCCTCTGGTCACCTGTCGTTGAAGTCTTTCTCCTGTTGTTGATGCTTTTCGTGTTTCTTCTTTCGTTTTGGGATGGATGATGGTAACTCGAGTACAACTTCTTCATCCGCTGCCGGTGTTTAACGCTACGATATCCAACTGACGCCCTCCCCGCTAGTTTGTCCGCCATTTTGGTTTAATCAGTGAATGAACTTTTCCAAGGTCAGGAATCGTTAATGATGCCTGAATGCATTTTAAGTCCCCCCATCCTAATTGAACCCTGAGTATTACTCATCTTTATGCGGTTTTTATTCGTATTGTTTTTAATTGAAGAAATCTAATTATAATTTGGTTAATTTCCGAGAAATTTGTGTGTTGGTTTTTAAAAAAAATTGTTAATTTTTACAATAGATGCATCGATATATTTTATTTCAACATATTAACTGATATTAAAATAAAAAATCTGTTCTGGCCACCACAGAACCGACCGTCATCGTATTAAATAAACTTATAGAAAAGAAAAATTTGTATAATAACAATTACTGTAGTCATGGTAACCAAAAACTAATATTATAATCGAATGAAAAATAATCGATCAATCGATTATGAAAATCATTCGAATGATGATACAGGCGTACAAATTGAATAACGAAAAAAAAAAATTATAAGAAAAGATGCCAACATATAACTTATATTTAATTTTAATTTCCTATATAACTGAAAAGTAATAATAAAAGTATATATTTAGTTAATTACTTACTGTAATTTTATTTAGGTTATTTTTATTGTATCACTTACATAACTTTTTTGTTTTATTTAATAAATAATTTATTTAATATAACACAAATTCAGCTTATTTTTATTATTATAATATTCAGTTATCAAAAAATACATTCAAATATTGTATAGTAAAAATTAGTGAAGTATATCGAAACGACGAATTTTAATTAAAAATTATAAAAAACTTAATCCGAAAGCTTTTTTATTTTAATATAATGAGTTCTGAAAGATTCTTTACTATGTTAATATTATTTTATTCTATGCATAGTAAATTAAATATGAAAACAAACATTACTAAAAATATCTTAGAATACATATTTGAATACTTATATGAAGAAAACTACATGATAATATATTCTAATACAAATAACAATTTGAAATTAATAACACATAGGCTTAGAACGCAGCTTTACATAGTGAAATGATAATAAACAATAACAGTAGAACAACAAGGATACTATGTAAAATGAGAGAAAGAGACAAACAATAATTTGCCTGCTCATTTACGTTATGTAACAGAACGTAACAAACATACACGTACATAGGCAACGTGTACGAATGCAATGTTTACATATTTCGCATAAGGATTTCATCCCAAATGTAATTACATTTCATAAAGCCCCCAGTTGCATTAAACATCAATTAAATTTTTAATCTACCGGATTTAGTTTTCTTTCGTAATTATGTCCTTATCATTAACCACCGTGGTATCTACATTGTTACCGCGGTGAATACTTTAATACCCGGTGTTGATGCGCGAAAATTTAAATATACTGAATTTAAATTACGAAAAACACTTAATAATATTACAGTTAATAGATATAGTAAATTGTTTAGTTAAAACCAAGATTTTTTAACTATTTAATTTGTTAGTTTTAATGGGGCGTAATAAAAAGTTTATCTTTTGTGATAATGGTAGTAAAATCGACATATGGTGAATGGAGAGATTATTTTTAGACTAACATTGCTCAGAGCTAGAAGCTTAATTCATTTATAAAGCAAATTGTTAATATTTTAACACATCTGTTTTCCTAGATTTTTTTCTATTTTTGTAAATAACAAACGGAACAATTTACAAATTGCACAAATTTTTTCATATCATTAACAATAAAAGATTTTTTAATTACAATTAATTAATTTTTAAAAAAATATGTTGTTATTTTGTTCTTATTCGTATTTTATTTATTGTGATTCATATTTCATTTTTACAGTTGAGAATTTTAATTTATACGAAACTAATTCGATTTTTTTTTGCAGGTATGAAGTTTGAAACCGTATTGAAAATGCGTTATGCTGCTGTAGTTTTGGGAATTTGTAAGTTTATTTCAATTATTTTATTTATTAATTTTCAATTTTTTAATTTCAAAACTTTAATGAAAATATTTTTAATATAAATAATTAACATCATCAATAATACAGATAAACTTATTAATAATGATTTGAAATCGAACAAATAGCTTCATTTCTAGAACTATTATAATAAACGGTAATTCTATCTTAATTATGTACTAATAAAATTGATTAACAATAACAATTTTCTTTAATTAATAAATTACAATCACGTATAAAACATTTAGAAGCGATATCTAATTTTAGTATCGCTTAACCACGTTGTCGTTTTAATCGCGAACGCCAACAATAAAACCATTAATTTAAAAGTTAGTTTTATACCTTTTTAGTGAACAATTAAACTTGTAAGGAGGCGAGTAGTGCTTCTTGGGAGCTAAAGCAAAACATACAAAAACTTAACCCAAATTATGATGGTCAATATAAAAGTTTTCCTTCCTTTCGCGAACGAAGAACAAACGCGCAGCAGCGCCAACTCCTTAGTTCCGTGTATGCGCGAACTACTACTAAATTTTAATATCTTCCTCTCATAGTGCGAAGACTCGTAAAATAGGAAAAAGACGACCAACAAGAATGCTATTTCGAAAAATGGTTATTTAAGTTAGGAGCTTTTTACTGCTTGAATACGCTTGCATTTACTGAATGTGAAATTTTCAATTTATACGTTTGCTTGGAATTTGTTCGTTTTCAAATAATGATTATGTTTTCTAAAAGTAATGACGTTAGTTTTGAAGAAATATTTAATTTTTTATTTATTAATTGCAATTTTTAATTAATTGATTAATTTCCTTAATTTGAACGTAAAATTCCTACTTCAATTTTATATTTGGGAAAAAACAGTGATTTAATTGGGAATAACTTAAAAAAAAATACTGTACAGAATTTTGCTATAAACAGAAAAACTACTTCTCATTAATAATAATTGTTTCTAATAATAATAATAATAATAATAATTGAAAAATAATTATAGAAAATTGTCGCTTAGTTATGCCAATTCAATTTTTAGAAACACTATATTTATTAACTTTTATAAATTGTCGAATATATTAATAATTAAACGGCCGGAATTAATGCATAAGTTCTTAACTTGCAATAAACAGCAGGAGCTGCATTAATGCAGTTATGGTATTATGGTATTAGCAGGAATTGTATTTTGTCATACATACATAGTAACACTGAATTTTGTTCAGACTTTATTTTTACTTGATATTTATGCAATTCTCCATACAGACATGTGTTGTAAGTTAAAGAAAACTTTTCTATGCAATCTTTTACATAGGCTATTTGATTTTAATAATATTTAGAATCTTGAAAAAAACTTTACAATTAAATTTCCTTAGAAACGGTTTACAAATATAATATTAAAAATTAAATTGCACTATAATTAATAGGAGTAATATTTATAAATTTATAAATAAAAATATTACATATTTTAGAAAAATAAATTATGGTAAATTTTATTTTAATTTATATACTACAGAAACATTATTCTGTTTGGTAATCTCACCCAGACAGAACAAAAAATTTATTTTGAAAAACATATATATATAATAAATAATCTAGATAATTTATTTACACTTAATTCCGTGTTTTTATAAATCTTTTTATAAATATATCTAAACAACTGCATAATTTATGAAACTACATAAGATTTATATATTTCAGATTTAAACATAATTTTTCATACAATCCAGCCTAACCCTTTTTTTCTGTTTAATTCTCATAAATTTATGACTTCCAAATGTTGCTCGCAACCACCTTTATTTCGTCACAGTGAATTACAACCTTAATAATTTTTTCCCGTGCGAAAAAAAAAACAACAAAATATAACCAACTGAGATAAACCATGATTTACACAGTATGCGAATATAAATAAACATTCTCGATAAATCAAATTGGCCATGTAACGTTGTCCTCTGTTAGAAAAAAAGGCATACTTGGACCGGGACCGAAAGGTTTTGATGACACTGAAATCTCGGAAATATTTTACGGGGGCTACTACATCGAAGCGAACGCATCAGGAACGCGGCGCGGTGGTACAACATTCCCTAGCGAATGTGTATAGTAACCAGAAAAACAGTCTGGACGAATTGCGATCTATCGTTAAATTATTTTTGGTGTCTTTGGGGAAATCGATAACTAAGCGAATGCCCAATGGGATTGTATAACAAAGCAGAAGAAACCGTCTGTGTGTGTGTGTGTGTGTTCGCGAACAAAGATGGAGTTGTGTGTTCGATTGAGATTCGGTTTGCTTTTGATTTAATGAGTTTCAACATTTTCTTTTCTTTCCCCCATCAAATATTAGATTTTTAATACTGTATACTTTTATGTTGGCAATACGGAATGTAGTTAAAGGGGATATTTTAGAATAGGTTTTTGTTCATTCATATTATTATAATTATTACTTTTAATGCCGTTAGATTTCTAATTCGCAAAATTACGACCCCAATTTTTTTTAAAGAAACGTTTATATAAAAAAATAATTACATATTTTGGAATAATAATGCTCATTTCTATTAAATATTTATATTCCAAAGATTTTGCGTCAGTGTTTTTTTATTTTTTAAAAACCATATTACCTGAAATATATGACTATTTTTTTCTAAATCTAATCTTTTTAATAGATTAAAGACAAATATAATAACAATTCTTTTGATTTTATAATTATTAATGTAAATAATATAAAAAAAAGTTAGAAAATTTACAATTTTTTATTTAGTGTAAAATTGAAAAAATGATAAATATATTCATTTAAATTGGTGAAAACAAATTTAAAACAAATAGTATCCGGATCATTAGAATTAACTTTTGAAATAGATTTAAAGTTTGCATTTCATACTGTATAAGTATTTAAAGTTCTATTTGAAATGAAGCGTATATATATATATATATATATACATATATATATATATATATATATATATATATATATATATATATATCTCCTCCCGGCCCGGAGATTGTTTTCATTGAACAAACTTCGTTCAACGTTCATCCCGCGTTGTATTAAGTTGAAAGTTTTGTGTGAGCGTATGAAATAAAAACAAATTTACTTAAGCGAAACATTGGAAACTTTATCTGAAGCAAAACGACTATAAATTATTATACTAATACCACATTGATAAGATGGAAATTTCGGGCACAATCAAAGCCGAGAAATAGCAAATAAAACAACATTTAAAAGAAGAAATATCCATGTAATATTTTATAAACGGTCTACGTAAAAGTTACACTGATGGTTTTGTAATATTACATATATTTTTTCAGTGCAAAAAAAGAGAGGAATAGTATAAATTTACTAATTTTACATTCTTCATACTTCAGTTTATTTCAAACATGATTCCTTCTAGTTACACTACATACTCATTTCCATAGTAGTCATTAAACTAATTTATATGTTACATGTAACGCAGAAAATTTATTTATATGTATACGTATTTGTATTTATTGTAGAGCCCTGAAGAAAACAATAGTAATTGCCGAAACATTGACTTAGAAGATAATAAAAAAATATGTAACTGACTGAATACCGTCTATTACTAATTGTTTATAGTAAATATATTCTGGAATATGTCTATTTATAATTGCAGTTTTTGTCTCGTAGTAAAATAACCTTCTTCGAAAGACACAATTATTAATAAAACTACCATTCAAATTTGTTTTGTGGTTCTCAAGAGGTCCGGGAAGCTAACCCCTCAAGTATGAAAAAAGTGAAAATAAAATATACCAAAATTATGTGCCTTTTATGTGCTATTTATGTGCCAAACTCAAAATTTTTGTGCTCAAAGGGAAATAGAACTTCCGGTTTGGGGCTAGCTTCCGAAACACAAATTAACCCAAAAATACCATAAATTGAATAATAAATTTCGTATATCACTATATCATAATTATGTGCTAATTATGTGCTTTTGATATATATAGCCAAATATTAATTATACATACCGGAAATAGTACTTGGGCATATTTGTTCGTATTCTAGAATTTCCGTATTGCAATTTTTTGAAATAAATGTTTTCAATTGTCATGTGAATTAAGTGCTGATTATGTGCTTTTTATTAATCCTTCTTTTAAGTAAACTTTCCTTATGCGAAGGGTCACTTTTAATAGTAACGCATTACGAAAACTTCCAACAAATTTACTCAAATTGAATTTTCCCAAATTTTTTTATTAGTTTGAAATTAAGTGCTCATTATGTGCTCTTGATATGCACATCCAAAAACACGGTTCCGGAACCGGAAGTAGTACTTTGCTAATAAGTAGATAAGCCATAATTATGAACTGGAAGCTAGACTCTCAAGTATGCCAGAAAAGTACTAAAGACAATTTTTCGTAAAAAAAAAAAACCAATAGGAATTTACTAAGTAGTTAGTTTTCAATTAATTATTGAAAATTAGTTTACATTTTCAAAGCAATTGAAAAACGATGATGTACATTATACACAATGGAGCTATAATATCACGTTTTACTATATATATTATATATATTTATTTATCGTATAGTAATATTATATATTTCCTAAAATGTTAATTTTTCTCTGATAAATCGCCTTTTTAATAAATTGGCATATAACTTTTATAGTATTTACTTTAAAAATATTTCAATATAATCACCAAAAGCTAATGAAATATGGTTTTTAGTAGTTCAAAATTCATGTCATTCCGATAATTATTAATGAAGAAAAAGGCTAAAATGATTGATATAAGAATTTTATTTTAAAGACTGTAAATTTTTAAATTATGACTGTCTTAAAATAAATATCTATCTATCTATTGTTAGCAAATAGCTATTTATCCGTTTTAGAAGTCCAGGCAGAGGCGGATTTAAGGGCGGGCGCAGCGGGCGCTCGCCCGGCCCCCAAGTTGGGTTTCATATGTGCAATTTTAATTACGTACAAGTTTACAATCGGCCTTAAAACCTTATATTTGCTTATTTTCATAAACTCAATACTTATTTTTTTATTATTTTTTGAATACTGATCTTTTCTGTAAAACTGATGAAATAAAAATCTAAATGAAAATTAAAAAATTATTTACAAGATGTTTTAATTTAACAAGAAAATTAAATTATTATATATTAATATTAAACAACAAATTAATAAAATGACCAACACAAAATTAACTCTGAATAATTCAAAATATCAGAAATTAAAAGATATATTTACAATTTGATAAAAAATATATTTGAAACGAAAATATTTTCGAAAAAGTATGTATTTAAACAACATAGTAACATAGACGAACGATTAATTCAATCATACTAACTTACAGATAAATCATTTGAAGATGATTGCAAGAAAAGATGTATAGAAAATCGAAAAGATTTTTAACCCAGCCAATTTCAAACGCATCGGGGAACACTCATTTTCTTGTTTTAAAAGAGTTAAAAAATATCTAAGAAATTCAATGTCAGAGGAAAAACTTAATAATATGGCTATTTTATATATAGAGAGCGATTTAATAAAAATTATTGATTATGATAAGAAGGTTAATAAGTTTGCAAAACGAAAAGAAAAGAAAAAATTTATTTAAATATTTTCAAATTTGGAATTTTTATTTCAAGTACAATTCTATGATTTTTTTGTTCATATTTTTTATTGTTCCTCTGATACGTATACTATTATTAATTATAATTATACTTTTATACACCTACATATGTTCAACTATCAGTTCAAAACTTTGTGATTATTGTTATGCTATTAATTATATCACACATATATTATATTCAAATATTATTGGAAATAAAACATTAATAGTACTTAATATATTTTATTTATTTAATAATATGATTAACACGCATTTTTATTTTCCTTGTCTCTCTCGTTTTATTGGGCAGGGGAGGGGGCAATATTTTTTCTGCGCCCGGGGCCTCAACTGACCTAAATCCGCCGCTGATGTCCAGGCGACAATTTTGCAAGCAGGTACCCGAACGGAAGACCCTTCTTGTTCTTAAGAGAATATATATATATATATATATATATATATATATATATATATATATATATATATATATATATACATTTATTACAATGCAACAGAAAGGCACTAGACTATTTGAATAAAAAGAGGTTTTTTTACTTCCATTTACGTTGCCATTCTTGTTAAGATTATTTATTCAATGGTAATAGTTTGTTCGGGAGGTACTAGGAAACAGGGGGTGGGGTATTTTTTATATGGATACTACCATTTTACTACTTATTATATCATTTGACTGATACCTATAACATGATAAAACTATTCAATGCTTTTTTAAACTCATTTTTAATATGTATAAATAAAAAGAATATTAATATAAGAACCATCAACATTGTTGTTTGACATATGACAGTTTTAGGTTAATTTTAAATGAAGTGACAAAAAACTGCTTACTAAGGTTTATAATTTTCCACAAATATAAACTTATTAAAAATTGCTTTCAGATTTATTTTGTTAATTTAAGTACACTTATAATTAACTTTATAAATATATAATAAAGTATTATATCAAAACATATATTATTTTAATTGTATATTATTAGTTAGAATATATATAAAACGTACTCTATTTTTGTACTTGTATTTGCTATATGTTCTCAGCCAATCAGGTAGTAAAACGTGATATTATAGCTCCATTGTGTATAATGTACATCATCGTTTTTCAATTGCTTTGAAAATGTAAACTAATTTTCAATAATTAATTGAAAACTAACTAGTAAACTCCTATTGGTTTTTTTTTTTACGAAAAATTGTCTTTAGTACTTTTCTGGCATACTTGAGAGTCTAGCTTCCAGTTCATAATTATGGCTTATCTACTTATTAGCAAAGTACTACTTCCGGTTCCGGAACCGTGTTTTTGGATGTGCATATCAAGAGCACATAATGAGCACTTAATTTCAAACTAATAAAAAAATTTGGGAAAATTCAATTTGAGTAAATTTGTTGGAAGTTTTCGTAATGCGTTACTATTAAAAGTGACCCTTCGCATAAGGAAAGTTTACTTAAAAGAAGGATTAATAAAAAGCACATAATCAGCACTTAATTCACATGACAATTGAAAACATTTATTTCAAAAAATTGCAATACGGAAATTCTAGAATACGAACAAATATGCCCAAGTACTATTTCCGGTATGTATAATTAATATTTGGCTATATATATCAAAAGCACATAATTAGCACATAATTATGATATAGTGATATACGAAATTTATTATTCAATTTATGGTATTTTTGGGTTAATTTGTGTTTCGGAAGCTAGCCCCAAACCGGAAGTTCTATTTCCCTTTGAGCACAAAAATTTTGAGTTTGGCACATAAATAGCACATAAAAGGCACATAATTTTGGTATATTTTATTTTCACTTTTTTCATACTTGAGGGGTTAGCTTCCCGGACCTGTTCTCAAGTTATAAGCGAACAGACAGACGTTGAATTTTTTTATATAATCTGTAGTAATAGTAATTAATAATTAATTAATATCTAGGTTTTTGAGACACTAGCTTTGGATTATTTCATCTTTGTTATATTACACAATTTTATACGAAATTTCAACTTTATAGCTTATTTCCAAGTTTAAAAACCTGAGAAACATACATACTTACATTGTACTTTATATGTGTAGGTAGCTAATAAAACTGGTATATGCTCTCAAGAAGATAATTAAATAACAATAATAGTGCTTCCTTAAATGGCATACTTCCATTTCAAATTGGTTTTGGTTTTTTCTCGCTATCTGGTCGAATCGCCTAGCAGAGAGAAACGAAGCTAATTGTGTGGCCGGGGTTTTAGGTCATTTGCATTGTCAGTTGAAAACCAAATGAGCTAAACACTAAAATAGACCGGTCAACGAAAGGTTTTTCAGCCTCTCTTTTCTCTACATTAAACACTCATTCACACACGCGTGAAAAACGAATTAATGTCCCGTTTCACAATTGACTAATTCCCGAACAAAAATTTATCGACGCTCTTCTCGTTTCTCTCTCTTGTTTCCCGGTACACACGCTAACGTGTCACTCACAGAGGATGGCTTTTTGCTGTCGCTTTCAGTCAAATAAAATCATCGTTCAGTGATATTTTGATTGCTCGTGAAAAAAGATTGTTTAGTAATCGCTAGAAAAAGATTTATGTGCTTTTGTTTTTGGTATCGGAGAATTGTCTGACTCGAGAATAAATAATTTTGTGTAATGCAATGAGACTGTCCACTATTTTTTTTTGTTGTTAGCAATTTAGTACGTACTATAAAATAATTTAAACAGATATTTAATTTTCAAACTTCTCGATACATGATTATGTGTATATGTAGTATAATATTTGTCTTGCTAGGATTCATTTTTATTTTTCTGATGAAGGTATATTAAAAATAGCCATTCACTGAAGTTATGTCATGAATTCCTGATATAATTTACGATATCAAAGTTATGTTCCATTTTTTTTATTATACAATAGCTGGGCTGTTCAGCTATATCTATTTCACGAATAAATGATGACGTTTTGTATGACATAATTTTATTGACTGGTTATTTTTACTATATATGCGTAGTGAATCGAAACTTTGGATTTTTAATAATTATAAACTTGTAACAGAACTTTTTTAATTAGCATAATTAATTCAAGTTATAAATAAAAAAAAACTGTGATTTGTACTGTAAAAAAATCTAATTTTACATAAAGTTTTTTATTTTTTACTAAATATAATATGTAATATTATATATTTTTAAGTATTGTCAATATGAAAATTATGTTATACATTTTTGCAATGAAATTTACAATATTAATGTATAATTAGATTTTACTAATGCCTGTAGAATTACAGACAAAATATTAACAATATAAACTGTAGTAGCAATTCAGAATAATTTTAATAAAACAAATATTTAGAAATGTATCTTTAATCTTAAGTAGTGTTAAAGATATTATTATTATTATTTAATCTTCAGGTATATATAGAACTACGTGCCAATGCGGTAAAGTTTTTACTATCAAAATAGACCCAACAATATTAATAGTAGTTTGATAAGAGACGCAATAGAAATTTACAAAGATAACATCAATGATTGTAAAGGCACTGATTTAAATAAAATTTTATTTTCTTTAATTAATAGGAGTAATTTATAAATTTTACAGTCTTGTTACTTGTAATTTGTTTCTAAGTTTTGCTTGTTTATTATTTATGTCATTTATATATGTTTCCTTGATGATGTGTAGTATATCGAAACAACAAATTTTAATTAAAACTTATACAGAACTACAGAACTTAAACCTAAAGTTTTATTTTATTTTAAGTTATAACAATTTTGAACACATATTTTAAAATAATTTATTAATTATTTTTTTTATTTACACAAATTTAGTTGGGCTATTTTACAAATCTATTTAACAAATTAAAAATTTATTTACAAGTTCTACTTTACAATATATTCACTGCCTGTTTTCAATTTCACCGTCAAACAAACAATAAAAAAACATCGTAACTCACTCACCTAGCAACATGAAAAAAGAAAAAAACAAGCAAGTCAAAGCGGTAAAATTTCCGGTGAAAAAAAAAATCACGACATCAAACCGGTAAACGAGTGAAGCACTAAAAGCGAACGTAGAACCGTACTAGCCAGATGTTGTTGAAATGACGCGTTCCGAAATAAATTTTACATGGAAACAAATGAATGATCGTTTTGCAATGACTTTACAATAATTCCAATACGCTTGTTTAGTCTCGATTCCTGTGTCTGAAGCTATTAACCCATCCGCGCCCTCTCTACGTTGTTGGTGCCGTTTTGAAACGGTTTTTTTTTTTCGTATATATAATTTCGGTCAAATAGCCCATATTCTGCTGTAGCTGTTTGATTCCTATATACTCGACACGTTTAACGAGAATTCCATTTAAATGGAGCTTTATATCCAAAGCGAATGACTGGATAGAATTTTCTGAATATAATTCTAGAATCGAATAAATAATTAGATATTTAGGACAATTATAAGGATTATAAGGACAAAATTGTAATTTTATGTAAAATATGTATATAATGTAAATATGTATCAGATTGATAAGAGAAGCAATTGAAATTTATAAGGAAAAAGCCAACATTAATCACTGTGAAGGCATTGAGTTAAATAAAATTTGACTTTTATTAATTAAAAATCTATAAAATTTTATGATCTAGTCACTTATTTGTTACCTAGTAACTTGTTTCTATGAACTGTTATTTACTGTAATGTCATTTGTATTAGTTTTTCTAATGAAGACGAGCGTTGAGTTTCGTCGAAACGTTTATTATAAATAAATTTTAATACAGAACTTGAACCTAAAGCAGTTTTATTTTATGTATTTTTATATAGTTTATTTTATTAGCAATATCTTTTTAAAATCTGATCTATATTTATTTTGTTGTGGCCATAAATACGTGGCGCCATAATCCGAATTGCGGATTAACCGTAGTAGTAAAAAATAAATAAAAAAAAGAAAAAAAATATTTTCTTTACTTTAAATAAATCAATCATATACAGGGTGATTTGTAAATAATTGGAAATATTTTAACTGGAGTATCCTGGGCTCAGAATATGAAGATTTGACCCAAAACACTTAGATAAAATGTGGCTCCTTACTGAACTACAGGGTGTTTTATTTAAAAATTTAAAAACGATTTTTGCCCAGTACTTAAAAACTATTTGACGTATCCTTATCATACTTGGCAGGAAGTGTAGGTACCGTACACCATACTAAATTATGTTAAACAAAAGTTTCTGGCTAGTGCCAGTGGCGTACAACAGGGGCAAGTGAGAGGTTGATCCTTCCTAAATTCTACGCCACTGGCGGAATTGTAATTTTAGCACAATTTTTCGATTCTCCAGTACTTTCTGTGTAAAAAACATACTCTTCCTTCGTAACGATAAAGTCACTATTTTTTGAGATATTTAAAGTTAAACATAAGACGCACCCTTGGGATTTTTTCAAAATTTGCTCAAAAAAATCTGAAAAAATTCAGTAAAATAGAGAAAAAAATTAGCTACATAATAACTAAGTAACTTTTTTCTCTAACTCATTCTGGTTTGGCAGGAAAAATTATTGAAAATAAAAAATTGAAATGTAAAAATTATTAATTTTCAATAATTTTTCCTGCCAAACCAAAATGAGTTAGAGAAAAAAGTTACGTATTTATTATGTAGCTAATTTTTTTCTCCATTTTACTGAATTTTTTCAGATTTTTTTGAGCAAATTTTGAAAAAATCTCAAGGATGCAGCTTATGTTTAACTTTAAATATCTCGAAAAATAGTGACTTTATCGTTACGAAGAAAGAATATGTTTTTTACACAGAAAGTATTGGAGAATCGAAAAATTGTGCTAAAACGACAATTCCGCCAGTGGCGTAGAATTTAGGAAGGATCAACCTCTCACTTGCCCCTATTGTACGCCACTGGCACTAGCCAGAAACTTTTGTTTAACATAATTTAGTATGGTGTATGGTACCTACACTTCCTGCCAAGTATGATAAGGATACGTCAAATAGTTTTTAAGTACTGGGCAAAAATCGTTTTTAAATTTTTAAATAAAACACCCTGTAGCTCAGTAAGGAGCCACATTTTATCTAAGTGTTTTGGGTCAAATCTTCATATTCTGAGCCCAGGATACTCCAGTTAAAATATTTCCAATTATTTACAAATCACCCTGTATATGTGCTATTGCTGAATATGCTTTAGGATATCTACATGATGTAAAATTTGAAGATACAGTAATAATTGCTAGACCAATTAATATTAGCAGCAGTTTAATAAGAGAAGCAATAGAGATTTATAAAGGAAAGAATGTCATAAATCACTGTGAATTAATTAAAAATTAATTATTAATTAATTAATTAATTAAAAAACTATAATTCTTATGAACTAGTTACTTATATGCAATCTAGTAACTTGTTGCTATGTACTGTTATTTACTTTAATATCATTCATTTTTGATTTGATGAAGACGTTCAGTTTCGTTGGATTTATTAACAGAATTTTAGAGTTCTGAAAATATTTTACTACGATAAATAGTAATTTTTAGTTTTTGATTTTTTTTTCTAGTGCAGATAATCGAGAATGTACTGTACTTGTATATAAAATTTTTATTTTCGAATAACTTGAAGAATTAACACCTCCATGCAAAGTAAATCAGTCTTGCTGCGTATTGCTCCGATAATGACAAAAGTGTTTGAGTCATTTGCATTTGAAATTTCTATCAACGCTTCAGGATATATATACAGTCAATGAATATTGGTACTACGTAGTTTCATTGTAGGTATTTGAATAATGAATATTATTTTTTGTACCGTTTAAAGTTTCACGTACGGATAAAAGAAAGAGGGATAAAAAAAAACAACACTGATTTATCTATGCAAAAATTCTGTTAGCTAAATGCAAAATATGTACTCTATAATATGCTATAAAGATATACCTCGTGTAATATAATGGAAATTTTCCTAATAAGTTCTTTTTATTTTTGAATACTTTCGTATGTTTTTCAATTAAAAAAAAATGATGTATTTTGTTATTGTATGTTAGCATAAAATTTACGTGTTTTTTTTTAAATATTAAATTATAATTTATAAATTTGTTATTGTATATAGAAAATATGTTAAGTATGTTTATTTTCGTGTATAATATATTTTTATTATTATACTTACATATATTTAGGGAAGGATAACTAATTTTGTATGTTTTGAATAATAATTTCTTGTTATTTTTGAGTTAATGTTCATTTACACTAGTGTTTATTTCAGGGGGTGTTTGGGGAAGGAAGTTTAAAATTTACATTACGAAAAAAGAGATTGTTTGCTTTATACAATTAGATGTGTCTAATTTTTATATAAAATATATGTTATAATTATTAATTACGCATGAATAGATATATAAAATAAAAGTTATAATTTCTTTTCAGTCAGGAATTTTATCTTTTTATATTCAGCAAATATGTATTACATAGTAACAAACTGTTATTAACACTGTGTTTGAACAAAGACAAAAGGATTTTTTTTTTCCAAAATAGCCCGAGTTTTAAATTTAACCAACTAGCGGTTTATTAAAAATTTTTCCAACGAGAGAACCACTATCAACTCGACACAACCGACGAGAAAAAAAATTGTAATAAAAGCTCCGGATAAAATTGCAGGTAATTTTAATTCTGTGTAAGTAATATTGCAGTGATAATAAAAACTAGAGGTATTTTGCGCTATCATAAACTGGTGTAACACAACATATGGGGCTCGAATAAAGCCGATTGTAGCCGATTCGATCCGAATCAAAACGGATTTTTTGTTAGTTAGAGACTATGTATTGCCTTTTGATTATTATTTATTTAATTAATATATTAATATTTAAAGGATATAATACAAAAACGTATAAACATGTAAAGTTACAAAAACTAAAATAATTAAATATCTATTATTATATAGTAATAAATCTTTTAAAACTGCTTTAGGATTCAATTCTGTATTAATTTTTATTAATAATCGACGTTTCGACGTATTCAACGTACATCTACATCAGGAAAAATGATACAAATGATACAATTATTAATAAAAATTAATACAAAATTAAATTCTAAACCCGTTTTATTTTATTATTATTATATTAATAAGTAACTAGATTAGCTAAATTTTATTTTAAAGGCACCGATTTAAATAAAATTTGACTTCTTTTAATTAATAATTTATAAACTTTATAATCTGCTTACTTATTTTGTTACCTAGTAACTTGTTTCTATGTTCTGTTTAATTATTATTTATGTTATTTGTATATTTTTTTCTGATGATGACATATATATATATATATAGAGTATATCGAAACGTCGATCCTCAAGCTTTATTTTTATTTTAATGTAACTGAAAAATTAGTTATCCGCAATTCTATCTACATATTGTAGTGGTACCAAATATTTTTTTTATTTATAGTATATGGGAAAAAAAGACAGAATATCTCGTTACGTTGTAGTCTTAAGTAGAATGGAGAAAAAACAGAAAATGTTTCTGATTAGCACTCTAGGAGACAAACGATAAAATCAGTTGATAGAGCCAATGCTTTGTCCGTATAATCACTAGATTTACAAAATAGAATACTTGTATGTATATAAAAATTATGAAAAAAAAATTGTTAAGACATTTATTCTACGTTACGAAACCGAAAGATATTACATCCCAGTATAATCTACGCGGGTGAGATTCTATATTTTATATATAAAACATTATTGCTACTGGTGTTCAACACGTGTTGTTCAAATGGTAACTGAACCCACTCCTCTTTTCTCGTGCAAGCTGAGAGGGAAAAAAAATGGTTCTCTCGCAACAGCGGGAGTTTAAAAAAAAAAACTGGAGGAAAAGAGTTATATTAGCGCTTTTGCGAGCCATGTGTGTGCAAATATAGATTAGAGTTAACGGCGACGTTTGCAAATTTTTGGGCGACGAGAAAAAAACGTACAGGCACACACACACTCAGTACGGGAGTTTAAATATTATTAATTGTCTAGTCTAGTATCACATATGGTATTTGTTTAACGAACTGGTTACGAGTTAGGTTAAATTTGCGACAATTTTTCGTTTTTATTTTTTTTTTTTGGATGTGTTTTTTTTTGTGATAGAATTTTATTGTATGTGTGAGTTTTGTTTGAAATGAAATACGTACGAAAGGATTTTTGTTTGAAGAGTTTTCGTATATATCAATTTTTCCAGCAACTAATCTATGTAATTTTTATTCTAAAATATATTTTGTATTTAAATTAAGCTGTTGAAAAATTGAAATATTTAATCAAATTTTATTATATTGATATATTTACTTTAATGGAGTAACATGATTGAGAGTATTTTGCGTGAGCGAAAGTTTTCAAGTAATAGAAATAGAAAAGCATGTATAAGATCTGGATAAAATAAGATTTAAATAGAAATATTTGGAGTTTTTAGAATGTATTATTAATTATAAATTTTACTAATCTATTATAAGTACAAAAATTTGTGTATTCATCTGAAATAAAGTATAATTTAAAATAAATCGGCTTTTGGTTGTAGTTCTACATCAATAAATTATTTTATAAATTATTAATAAATGTTAATACATAACCGCAGCCTAAAGCCGTTCTATTTTAATATAATGAGTTCTGAAAGATTTTTTTTTTTACTATGTGAAAGTTTAATTTATTTTTTTGTTATTCACGGGTACTTTGCTATTTCAGGTTCTTACTTCTTGCAACTTATTTTGTTATGAGACGTATATTTGTGGACAATTTTTTAACTTAGGTTTTTACAAGTTTATAATGTTTTTAATATAAAAAAAAAACTACATATTACAGAATAAATATTTTAGAATTTTTGAATAATAAAAGAAAAAAAAAAGTATAATTCTAATGCTGCGATGAACAATAACTTGTACGAATTAAACCATTTAAACTGTTTGTAAAATCGGGACCCTTCGTTGAAACCACCAACGAGCCGAGAGACATCAATACAATTGAAACTGCCTGCGCGTCTAAGCTTAGTAAAAAAAAACTATAGTAAATTTACGAGGCAACTTTAGGATTTGCATGAAATGGCCGCGATATAACATTTTAATGGGTGAGAGTCAACAGTTAATCTCTTCACACCGTTGGGAGATGGGTTGGAGACTTAGAAGCACACCCCTCCGTTTCTGACTTACGTTTTAGCTTGACTTAACCGTACAGAGCGGAACTTCGGGAGACTTTGAAACTGACTAGGAGATGCGTCGAGCTGTACAATGTGGATAATTAACAGAACTTATTCGTCTCGCTGCTCAACCGCAATTCGTCGGATTGACAAACGGCATTTGTGCGCGAAATTTACGGCCGCCATTTTAATGTTTGTTTTAACGACTAACCGTTTTCCCGTTTAAGATTAGAAGAAATTCAGCCTACACTATGAGGATGGCCCACCCAGGGATCTCTGATGTCAATTTTTAGATATTCTTAAACAGTGATGAGAGTATCTAACAAAAAATTTTTTTTTGCTAAATATATATAAGGTTGGACAAATTTTTTTATTAATATTTCAAAATTAAAATTAATTGGCAGACACAGAGATAATATTTAACATAATTACAATTCTATTATTTTTATTTAATATAAATAATTTTTTGAACCAAAATTTCAAAAATAAATTATTAATTTAAAAAATACAATAAAATATTTGGATCTGAGATAAATGTTCGAAGGTGTTGTTTTTAAATTTTCAATAAAAAAATTAACAAAGCCAACTAGTTTTATGCTATTTATGATTAATTTAATTATTTTTTAAAATAATTTTTTTTTTAAGAAATACTAGTTCACTATTAATTGACCGACCTGTCATTGTATCCAGAAAGAATAAGGTTTCCAATTATACAAAATTTAGCTACTATTATCTAGATTTATTTTTAATAATTCAGATTTTGATTTTTGATAAAAGATTATTTGTATTTATAGTAAAAAATTGTGTTAAACTACTTTTGTTTTTACTGTTAGATTTCAATTTCCTTCAGCCATTTATTATTATTTTGAAATTCAAAATAATACTACAAAAATACAATATAACTGATACAAAAATAACAATATTTTATTTTTTAAATTTTGTGAATAATTTACATTTGTTGTCTTCATATTTTAGTTGATTCGTAAACGTAAACAAATATATTTTCGAAATATAAATATAAAAAACTGGAATAAAATAAAATTTACGATGCATTGTTTTTACGGAATATTTGTACATGATTTATTTATAACAATATTTTTAAATATTTCGAAAACAAATTTTCTACAACGATATTAAATATAAACATCGTCATCATTACCAATGCATGTTTCGAGATACGTAAACGAAGCAAAATAATAATAAAAAAATACAGCTACATAAAAATGTATACGAGGTTTAGTAATTAATTATGTGAGCTTCGTAAAACTGTAATGTATAACAAGGATTATATTGTTTATTCAGAGTTTAAGCGTATACTATAACGCAGCTCCGGTATATATATTGTAACAACCAATAAAACATTGTTTACCTAATAATTTACTTCTTATAACGTTTGTAATAAATGTTAATGACTACTAAAATTGAATTTACGGAGCCTGTGATCATAAATTTTGCATAGAAGAAATTTTGTTTGAACTTGCAACAAAACAGTGTCCGTATTGTTAGATAATGAGCAAGTATTTGTAAACATTTTAGTTTATTAATAATAATAATTATTTCTAAATTGATCAATAAAAATAAATGTTTTATACATACATACACAATTACGCCATATACCCATAAAGGTGTGGCCGAGGGGGAAACCACTTGTAAAATCTGGTGTACAAATTTATTAAAAATCCTAGTAAAATCCGTAAAGTCATGGTAAAATCTATTAAAAATATTCTTAAAAATTTTGTAAAATCTCTGATAAAATTTTGGAAATTCCGTATAAAATCCGTAAAATCAAACGAAGAATGACTACAATCTTGACAATCATACGTGAAATTTGTAAAATCAGGTGTCCAAAATATGAAGAAGTAGTTTTCTCCTCGGGCGTGGTAGAAACTCTTTATTTATGCATAAATTAGTAATTTTCAGGCTCTCAATATTTTTTTAAAAAATTGCATTTATACCAAAAATACGCTGTGCTAGCAAACTAAATAGTAAATAATTTTATACTAATTTTTTTAAATAGTTATTCTGTAATTAACTATCATTTTTTTAAATTAAAATTTTAGTTTCTATTAGAAAAACAGTTAGTTTTCAAGTTTTGAGTTAAAAATAAAAATAAAAATAAAAATTTTCTTGTAAATAAAAAATTGTTAATACCTGAGAAAAAATTCTAACGTACTAAGATTCAAAAGTTCTGTCCGTATCATTCACACTCGTTTATGTAGGTCATTGGAATAATTGCAAACAATATATTTCAGTAGAACAGTTTTTTTTGTTTAAAAATGAAAATACGAAATTAATTAACAAAATATACGAAAAAAATCAATACCTTTTAAATTATTAATATGAGAAATGTAATTTATATACATCAAATGATTTTTTAATTAAAATAATTAAAACACAGGCGTACTTTGATGTACAATTTATTAATTTTATTAAAAAAAAAAAACATGTTGCTATCATCTTCTGTTCTTCAAATATACACGAATAAATCAATTAAAAATTCAATTAAACAAATGTTTGAAATTTCAAAAAATTCGTTGACCTGAAAAAACGCAGCTCATAATTTATTGACATTTGTAAAAAAATTTAACATTTTTTTTTATTATTATATCCCCCCATTTAATAAAAATCAACAAAATATATTCAATATTTACACATCTTGTACACGTTAATGATCCGTATATTTGTTAGCAAAAACGGTTTCTGTTAATTCCGAAATGTTTTTTGTTTACATTTTGTACGAGAAACAAAAAAAATGACATTTATACATTGCTAATACAAACATATATAATTTATGTTATATATCTGTGACAATTTTGGAGATTAGTTTCGGTGTGGAATAAAATCTGATAATAGCCGTCATATTTCATAAGGGTTCTTCAATTTGGCGCCATTTTCCTATTGAAATGCAAATTTATACTACTTCGCTTTAAGAGCTATAACACTTCTGATATTCATTTAGATTGTTTGTATGTTTTAATTCTGTTTTTACATTAATTAAGATTTTTTTTTGTTTTTGTTCTTATTCTAAATAGAAATATTACGTTTGTGAACATAATCACATTAAAATTGAAATTGCATTAAATTTTATTACTAAAAATAATGTATTTTTTGAAGAGTTGCTTGCCTGGATAGAAATGTTTAGAGATAATTAATTTTAGGATAGTGCAAAGAGTTTGTGCCACATCCTTTTTGGGTATATAACATGATTGTATATGTATGTATATACATACGTATGTTATTATATAGTGTTTATCAAAACTGTTTTATTTATTCAAAATCTGTATGTTTATATGATATTAATTTTCATATGTAAATGTTTTATATTTGTTATTAACATATTTTTTCAATAATTTAGTCAAAATAAAGCGACTTGAGGTTATAGTTCTCTATAAATATTTATTAGTAAACGACGGACGTAATCTTCATCAGGAAAAAAGATACAAATGATATTTACAGTAAATAAACAGAACATAGAAATAAGTTATTAGGTAACAAAATAAGTAACTAGACCATAATACTTATAAATTTAATAATTTTATTTTAAATTTTTTTTAAATTACTACAGAACTATAAATATTTTTTTTTTATTTCCAATACTGAACAACGTAATGTATAAAATGTCGTAAGGAATATGACGAACATTTTTTTTTTGTTGTTAAGGCGAAATTTTTAAAATCCTTATCATAATTAAACGTCCAATAATTAAGAAATTCCAATTATAGAGAAAGCACATTGCCAGCATAATATTTCTTCTTCCGTGGATCTTCAATATCTCATCAATTCGGGAAGGGAAAGAGAGAGACAATTCCCGGACGATAATATCTGGAACGGGAGAAAATTGCATCGTTCAACTTTTAATGCGTATTAAAGGAAAATTGACCGTCATGAATTCGGATATTAGAAATATAAATCGTCGATTACTGTCCTGCTAGCACGGGAAGACATTGGACGACAGAGATTTTTCCTAGTTCGGTCGCCGTTTCGTCCGGATGCTATTACAAAATAAATCCAAATAAAGCTTCGGTCGTCTCTTGCGCGCTACTACTCCCGTATCGTGCTCAAACACAAATCATTGTTCACTTTTCTTTCGCACAACCAACATGGATTCTATACCGTTCTTGGAGGTCTTGTAAACATAAGCGACAGTGCTACACAGGGACCACTGCTAACTTCGATAAAAAGAAATGTTGTAAAAGATAGAAATATATCGTTTAAATAAGAATATATATAGTATAGAACTGTATTTATTATTGATTTTTCTGTATAATTTATTATAAAAAAATATTATTTTGTGGTTAAATAATATTGAGTTTAACATAAAACGTTTGAAATCTTCTTTTTTTATACTGAGTACTAAAAATATTAAATATAAAAAGGATTAGAGCCGCAACTACTTTTTTCAAATTTATACGAATATTCAATTTTATTCATTCTTTTTCTTCAATTATTAAAAATTAATATCATAAAAAATATTCTGAAATGTTTCTTTCAACTGGTAAATTGATAATGGTTTGTTATGCTATTACAAATATATATATATATATATATATATATATATATATATATATATATATATATAAGTATTTTACTAACAATTGTAGAACATTATATTTGTTACGTGATTTGTTAGGTTTAATGTTTCTTTGGTTGAATATGCAATTTCTGACAATTCTGGCGAGATACATGCATTTCTTACACTTCTTCATACATTTTCAATAATTACATTCAAATTCAAGCCAAAAATAAACACTGTAATTGTTATTATATAATTTTCAATATATCTGCTGAAGATGGCAGATTAAATACATTTGACTGTGTAGTCATATTTGGCGCTGCCACCAATTGTGTATATAGTAACTAACTACTATAATAATCACAATATGTGATGATCTTCTACATAGACAATATAGCAACGTAATATTAATATTTTGCAGGATCTTTTCTTTTAGTGCACGATTAAAAAAATTGTATGCTGCTTATATAGAATGTGTATTTTTAGTACTAGATATATAAATAATTTATTATATCTGTAAATGTATTAATAAATACATTTTTTAGAAAATTTCCACACACATACATGTAAATTCTACTATAGTAAGTGTTTATATGTTTATCACTTATTTTTTAAATTAAATTTTTTAAATCTTACAATTAATAATTTTCTATAAAAACCTTTTTTCTTCCGAAACAAATATTGTATTTCAGCGAATACTACAACCATTGTATTTACAACGAAATATGATGTTAAAATCAGTAGTCTTGTAATGGGTCATATATACGGCAACGAGATATAGGCTAACATGTTCAATTTCAGCATTGTACTATAGTGAATGCAAAAGCTCGCGCCCGCTCTCACAATGTACTTGAAGCGCAAAAAGCTCTACTGGAAAACCGGTTCGCGCTGAAGGCAAAACATGAAATTAACGTGTTTTGCTGCCACCGTATATTGCCCGCGGACATTTTAACCCAAAGAGAGGAAAAAATATATATATTTCTCGTGTATTATACGGTGAAAATGTTCACACACCTATTTAGGCTGACGTTAACGATATGCTGATTGAAAATTTTTATGTGAATTGCTTTTTATTTTATTTATTTTTTGTCTTCGTATTTTATACGTTCAGTTTGGTATTATACAAAATTAATTAAAAAAGTGTTGTTGGACTTTTATTTAAATTACTTATCTTTATAAATTAAATGGATTATTTTAATTTCTTGCACGGAATAATTTTCTTTTTAAATGTATTGTGTATTTCTGTCTGTTTTTTTCTATCAACATACTCATAGAACTAGTATGCACTGTATGAAGCATGCGCAAAAAATAGTAAATTACAAGCTAATTCCACATAAAGTATCTGGATTAAAGCCTCTTTTAGACTACCGTTTTAGTTGTCACATTTTTAATATTTATTATGTCATTTATATATATTTTGATGATATACGTTCAGTATACCGAAACGTTGAATTTTACTATAAAATTGAACAGAACTTTAACCTAAAGCCTTTTTATTTTAATATAGGTGTTTGGATTGGTCAAATTCATAAAACTGAAATTAATATGCAATCGATTGAGGCTTAAAATAAGCAAAGCAAACTAATAATAAGTTATTTCGATTATATGTTTATGTACTATATTTTATTGGGCAAGTATAAGTTATATTTATAAAATAATATATTAGAAAAAATAGAACTATATTCTAAAGCCATTTTATTTTAGAAAAACAGTGTTTATTGTATGAATAAAATTATAATAAGCAAAGTTTGATATATTTCATGGAGTAAAAACTTTTACATTAAAATAAAAACAACAAGAAACTGTATAGAAGAAATATATTTAAAAATGTGTTCTACCAGTGGTTAGCAATTTATTTTTTATTAGGTTGTCGTAAAGTTTAAATCGTAAGATAAAACAACTTTGGAAAATATCAAGTTTTGTAATTGCATTCTTACCTTTTTTCTTTTGGCATTTCTTCGTGGTTTTTATTACTTCTTTCTTACATAAAATGAATGAGAGAATTTTTACTACTCTGCATGCAATTTTTGTCGAGGAAAATAACGAATAAATACTGCATTTTGTTTCTGTCTATGTCTCGAACTATAGCTACTTAAAAAACTACATGGATTTGTTTTTCAAACTTGCGTTCTATCATTTTATATGTCAATATATTTACGATAAATACTGCAATCTTAAACTATAGGAAAATAATTCCACTTTACTATTTGCTTCTTTGTTTCCAATAAAGTTTTTATAAATAAAAGTAAATTATCTTTCCGTACAATTGCATCTATAGTTTGATTCTTTTTCTAAAAAGATAATTGCGTATATTATGTATATGATCAATTACATTCAAATGAAAGTTATGCATTTAAATACATCCGTAACACAAATGTATGATATTTGAGAACTTCAAGCGTATTAAAATATTGATATTACGTTACTATATTGCCTATGTAGAAACAGATTATTTTGTTACTACAAACATAATGTATATGTTATGCTAGTAGTACCAAACATAACAATCAATGTATGTGTATATCTATGATGATAAGACCGGCGGGTATATTGAAAATTAGTAGGTTATAATTGATAGTTGTATTGTTTATTTTCGCTAGAATTTATATTTGATTATTGAAAATGTGTAAAGAAGTACAAGAAATGAAAGAGATGCATATTAATTCACACAAATCACGTAACAAATATAAATAATAACAGTAAAAAAAAAATTAGAACTCATTATAATAAAATAAAATTGCTTAAGGATATAATTCTGTGTTAATTTTTATTAATAATCAACGTTTACGTGGAGTACATGGAAACGTTGATTATTAATAAAAATTAATACAGAACTATATCCTAAAGCCGTTTTATTTTAGTAAATATAAATATATAAATGTAGTACTGTTCTACAACAATTAATAAGGTTATTTGACATGTATTTTTATTTATTTTTAACAAAAAAATAGTATATTACGCTTTTTGTGTTTCGTCTTCTTAAATTGATGACATAAATTAGTACAACATAGTGATCACATGATACATTAATATACAAAGTCTGAGTATGATAGTAATTTTGCTCTATATAGAATTTTTTATCTACCAATTATTATTCAGTGACAGCTAAACAATTGTATGATACACCACAAAAAAAACTTGAACTATTCTGTTCAAACCTCGGAAATAATTATCTTAGCATAACACAAAAACTCTTGAGAACACGCGAAGAACTTGAACTTTTACAAGTACCAGCCACACGGGTGGAAATTCTACATGAAATTCCAGAACGATAATTATGGCCACCGTAACAGGTGCAGTAGTACCTATAGTACACAATTGTTATTCCATCCAAATGGAAGCAAATGTATAATATTTGAGTCCCAACTGCATCATAATGCATACATAACCTTATTCTGCCCCTCATACAATAGATTCGCTTTTGTCTCTTAATAATACCAATTTAACAATGCCTACTGATTATTTTAAAAACATATGCAATTGTGTGTGTACATCATTTCGAGAGATTGTAATTGTGTTGTTTCCTACCTCTCTTTCTGTATTGTATTATGCGTGGTGGCATATTTATATGTTTTAATGTTATCGTTGCTGTAATTGGATAGGTAGGGTCGCGCCATCCTACGGTATGTTGGCGGAATTACAATCTTGTTTTCTAGCTGTGCTGATTTATTTAGAGATTTTTATCCGACATTGAATTAGTTCTAAATGGGGAAATTATTTTGTATTTGTTAGTTTTGTTGGAGTAACACAACGGTTATATATTTATTTAGGTTTCAGTGCTTAGAGGAAAATAGTTATTTGTGTCTGTAGTATTGAAAAAGCTCTTTACAGCCGATATTTACACCTGCGGATAAAATGTGGAACAGTTAACTATAGTATAAAAGTACATATTTTGCATTAAGCCTCATTTAGAGTGTCATTTTAGTTTTAGTTTTACACACAAACACACGAATTTGACCAATCCAAACACTTAAAACTGAAAATTTAGTAATACAAAATACTAGATTATTCAATTTTATAACTAGTTACTTGTATTTTGTTACCTAATAAGTTGTTTCTATTTTATTTATTATGTCATTTGTATACATTTTTTCTTATACCTGCGTTTAGTATATCTAAACGTTAAATTTTAATATAAACTTAAACAAAACTTCAAGCTAAAGCTTTTTTTTTAATATAATAAGTTCCGATAGATTTTTTTACTATTTGTTTTATATAACATAAAAACAAAAGAATATATTTCAAGGAAAATGTTCAAATAAAGGAGTTGATATCTTAGAAAATTTAAAATTTTTACAATATACTCTATAGCACACTAAATATTTTTCTATTTCAAACCTGGAACTATATATTTTACATATTCACTCCGTATATATATGTATGTGCTATTTAACAATTTACCATATTACATATTTGATAGTATAGATAACTACTCGCCATGTATGTAATGCACCAATAATGTATGCAACATATGCGAGCAACATAACCACACAGCGGTTTCCGTTTTATGCCATTCCGGTCGGATATGTTAGGGGCAGCATTTCAATGGCGCCATCTCTTGTTCGTAACTACGGGGCGGGAGAGGGATACTATATATATATATATATATATATATCTCCAACTGAATTCTCTCGATTTCTCTGACATATATATTTCTCTCTATCTTTTCCCGCCACTGACACGTGATCGAATTGAATCACGCAGGAGAACGTGACATTTCGGTCTCGCATGACCGAACGTTC
The DNA here is from genome assembly GCA_963966155.1 of Clivina fossor. Classification (NCBI taxonomy): domain Eukaryota; kingdom Metazoa; phylum Arthropoda; class Insecta; order Coleoptera; family Carabidae; genus Clivina; species Clivina fossor. The sequence goes on from OZ014566.1 coordinate 3,424,000, forward strand.
TTGGGAGATCGGTAAGGTCTTGGAACTAATCTCCAAAATGCTATAGAATACACTTTAATCTTTGTATTACGTTCGAAGATGCATAAAAAATAAGTGAGATTTTTTAGGTATTTTTAAATTGTTGCAACAAAAAACCTCTGTTGTATAATACTCTCTTTCACCTAGCTAGTAGTCACAAAGCACTGAGGATCACATCTACGATGTATAGCGAAACGTCTGCGACGAGGATAGGTCGACCACAGCATACTAGTTCAGAAAATTCTAGAAATTCAATGAATATCGACCGTGAAAGTTTAAAGATTAATAACTATTACTTTCTTTATAATTAATAGATAATTAAATATATATATATATATATATATATATATATATATATATATATATAATAGTAAATTTCATGACTAGAATGTGTTATAATGCACAAAATTTTGATGGTTAGGTAGTTAAAGGTTAGGTGTTCGAATCAAACTTTTATTTAAGATTTTGTGTCAAGTTTTCGGTGATATTTTCCATCTTCTTCAGGATATGTTCTTTGTTTCTCAATTTTCTAAAAAGAACATGTCCTGAAGAAGGTGTAAAATACCACCGAAAGCTTGACACAAAATCTTAAATGAGAGTTTGATTCGAACATTTAACCTTTGACTACCTTCTCATCAAAAGTTTATATATATATATATTAATAAAAATTTAATGAAAAAAAATTTCACGCAATAAAATTGTCCGCATTAAAAAATTGATAATCTAGATATTTGTATCAAATTCATAATCAAATTATTCCGAATTCATCTCAATATCATATGTCATCGAAGCGAAGTAAAGCAAAACCGACATTTTCAGTTTTAATTTTCATTAAGCGGGAGAATCATTGTGGAACCTTATCAATGAAAACACTGAAAACCCATGTCAATCAACCGTTTGCTATATTATTAATACCTAGTGGATCAATGTGTGTGTGTGTGTGCGTCGATTCCTTCCCCTCGATGACAGCGCGTACCGAAAGGGTTAAATATAGAAAAATCAACGGGGCTACAGTCATCGTTTAATTAAAATCCGGCCACAGTACACTCGCGCTCGGATAATGAATCTATCTGTGTTGCGCGTTGGTGAATATATATTAGGTTGACAGTGGCTGCGCTCGCCACGCATTGTACAATTTATATTTGAAATGTCCAGGCACTTCCGGGTGTTATCCATTAAAATAGCCACGTTTATACTTCATTGTACCATTATTGCGATGCACCACGACCACCCAAGATGAGTTCATTTTCAGAGACACTTTTTTGCATTTATTGCATTAACACATTGTACGAATTGAATCACGAGAATTTTTGGAGTTTCTACTTAATCGCAGTGAGCGTAATATGTATTTACAAGTAATTAAAATGGGATAGCGAAATAGGACAATGTAACAACCATTAATAGAAATTCACAACCGTTATTTGATATGCACATTAAAATAGCATATTAGACATTAATTTATAAAATAAAACAACTTAACAAATGAAACAAATGAAATCTAATCTAACCTAATCTAATCCACTGACGTGGATTTATTACATCTGGCGTTAATTTGCGTAACCTGACGTACAAATAGCCTTAATTGTTTAAATGTTTATTTATATACTCCATTTTAATTAAAAATCGACGTTTTGCCTTTTTATTCTGAAAGATATTATTGCTTTTATAATTATTTTAGGCAGTAGTCAAAAAATTCACTTGCTGATGGAATTACCAACATTGTAAAGTGTAATTTATATATACAGATAGTGTCATTTTTACACAAAGAATAGTGTTATTCTTAAAACCAAATCCGACAGATTCTTTACTGTATATAATCATTTTCCGGGCGAATGCAAACGTTTCAACAAGTGAATCTATCTCTAGTTGAAATAGAGAACTTCTACATATGTGTTAAGCATCATTTCCAAGCCAGTTTATTCTTATGTGTGTGTGTGTGTATATAGTGTAGTTACATAACACTGCGCTTAGTAGGAATAATTAGTGTTGAAATAAACTAAGTTTGCACCCTGTACATAGTACACCATAGGTGGATGTTTATCTCATGGGTCAACACAAAGTTAAAGTGCTGTAAATAGCAACAGGGTAACTGTTTGACATTAATGAGGGTATAATAAAATTAAATTATTGTTTATTACCGCATTTAGTATTCAAATAGACTATTTTCGTATTATTATCTTTTCCTTAATTACTGTAATGAATAATAAAATTGAAAATAAAACTGGAAAAAAAATCAATTTAAGTTTATAGTATAATTATAAAGTCAGTGTACGTATTTATTATTTCGGTGTATTGTAAAAGTTACGCAACAGAGCTACAGTTCCTGAAGATCTTACTTATATTATATATTACAAATATATTGCTTAGCAATGCTTGCTATAAAAAAATTTATAATTAAAATAAAATGACTATAGACGTACTTAACGTACATCTTCATCAAGAAAAATGATACAAATGACATTTACAGTAAATAAACAGAACATAAAAACAAGTTACTAGGTAACAAAATAAGTAACTAGAACATAAAATTTATAAATTTTTAATTAAAGGAAGCCAAATTTTATTTAAATCAGTACCGTGACAATGATTGATGTTATCTTTTTCTTTATAAATTTCTATTACTTCTCTTATCAATTTACTGTTAATATTGATGGGTCTTGCAATTATTACAATATCTTCGAAATTTTCATTATGAATATTTTCTAACGCATGCTGTGCAATAGCAGATTTATCTGGATAGTTTAGACTAACTTGATGATAGATTGGAAGAAATTTACTATGTTCAATATAATTATTAGAAAATTAAATACACAATTTTGCAAAAATTCTATATTATTTTTTATACCTACTATGTTAGTTAGAAACAATTTTGAAAAAACCATATTAAAAAAATATATATTTTGCAGTTTTTTTTTATCTCTAGAATTATTTATGTTATTTTTTTTTTTTTCAAAATAATGTTTAGTTTAGAGAACATGTTTTATACTAAAACTTATATTAGGCTGTAAATAATTATACGGCACGGATATTTAAATATAAATCAATTTAAGTGATCGTAAAAAAGCATTAATAAAATGTTTTATAATCAGGATGCAAAAATAACTGTATAAATTTAAAATTCAAATTAAAATTTTCTCATATTTATCTGCTTACATTAGAATTTTTACTCAACCAATATTTTTATGCATCTATAAGATAAAATCCATTTTAAAAATAACAGAAAACGCTTCAGATTTTAGAGGAATATTTTTTTTTTTTGTAAAAATGGTAAAATATACGTATCGCGAATAAACCTCACGTAGAACCAATAATTTCAGTACAAAAACGTTCCATTATTTTTTACAAAAAGCATGGATATACATCGACAAAATAAAAAGGCATATACGGGGCGATATAAAAATTGCCAATTCTTTTTCGCAATCGTACAACACACACACACACATAAAATTCAATAGATATCGCGCAAGCGAAACACGGCAAAATAAATTATCAAAACATTACTCAAAGTCAAAATCATTTCTCTCTTTTTTGCGTTTGTATTATCCTGTCTTACTTGGTATTAATGGTTGTGTTAATAATAAACGTCTGTGGATTTATCATTGTGGTTCAGAGTGAGCCGGTTGCATTGTAAAACAAATGACTATTTTATATTTCATTCTATCCTCTAGCACAGCCAGAGAGCGCACACTTTTGGTCCCAGCTGCGAATATTTTCATATACGATGAAAATGCATTTTTTACTAAATCCCTAACCCACCCCCGATGTTTTCCCATTCATTTCGCTTGCTTACAAAACGGCCTGAATTATATTCTACTTTGATATTTTTACGTTTTGACAGTGACAAAAAGAATACCGATTTTACATAGACACTAGATTAAACATTATATTTACGAAATAGTCCAAATACTCCAAATAATAACATTAAAGTTCCATTTTGTCATCATAACATGGATTTACATTTTTCTTTTTAACAAAAATCTCTATTTTATATATACTGTGTATATTCTTGTATAATCAAATATGCAGTATACTTTTTTTGAAAATACAAATTTTCACACCATAGCGTTATACTTGCAACAACTATTGTTGGCAGACTGCGTAAATTGAATTTTGCAGGAAAATCACAACATAACAATCTAACAAATGCTCTTGTTTTCATTTTATTTCCATAGCAACCGCATTATCTTTCCCTGTCGCTCGCATTACATATTAGCTATATCCCATTTAAAAATTCGTAATTAGTGTCGTTTTAAAACAACCGCGTTAAATAAAACTTATATAATTATTTCGGAGAGTTAACGACAAGAACCAATTAAATACGGTTCAAAGTTACACAGTACTCTTTCATCGAAATCGAACTTCTAACATTACGGATGACAAACTCGAATCGATATTGGTTGCAATCAATTATGAATCAGTATGATGTCAATAACAATATTCCATGTTTGTGTAACATCTCGGCAGAAGCCACCAAGCCAAAGGCCCCAGTTATTTGTCTGTCGTCATGCGTGGTAGACGAAGCAGCCGGAGCAAAACGCCAATATAAAAAGGCAATAAATGTAACTCGACTAAAATTATTATTGTCGTTGGGGCTTCTAACAGTGTTTTCATGTTTCTCTACCGTGAGCGCGCGGGAGCTGAGCGAGCGAACCAAAAGTCATTTTGTCGAAAAGTTTTGCACGCCGTCGTGCCGCGGAAGATTCGCCCGCCCGTTTTATAAACCACAATTAATCTTGATTTATTAACGATGGGAAGAAGTTAAGACGGGGAACTTGGAAAATGATCCAGAACCGTATGTGTGTGTTTGTTCAGATTCATTCTAACCGAAACTTTAGAAGAACCAGTTTTGTTGTAGTTTTCGTTTGGTTGCCGGTTGCACAATAGAGGAAGACATGGAAAACTGGCACACTATAACAAAATAGTTAACAGTTTGATTCTAATGCATATACCTACGGATCGTATAAAATTAAATGTTAAATTTTTCTTGTTTACTTTTGATAAGTAATTTAGATTTATAAACATCACTTTTTTGTTTGTTTTTGAGATATGACGGCAAATTAAAGTTAATATAAGAAAGAACGTTTTTAATGTTTTATATTGAGTTGGTGCATAATTATCAGGCTTTTTGTAGGCGGGTTATTTGTTAATAAAAATTACTGTTTTGTTTACTATTTTTAATAAAAATATTTTATTTTCAAGTATTATGTTTTACCACTTAAATAATAATTTAAAAATCTTTTAATCATTTAAAAATGTAATTGTTGAATTTTTATGTTTCTTTTTTCATAATATATATGCTTTTACATAGATTTCATATATTAAATGTAAAAATAAAACTCCAGGGTCCGTATTCTCACCTCACTTTTTTGTGAAAAGTGCTTTTATTATTAATTTCAAAATAATTTTTTTGCTTCTATATTTCATTAAATATAAATAGTTTTTCTATTCTTGATAACTTTCATTATATTTGATATTATAAAATTTTAATAAAGTATTATAAAATGCTTAATAAATAATTTGAAATAAACGTCAGAAGAACTTTTGGCAAAAAACACTTTTATAAATGAGGTGAGTATACGGGCCTAAGTTTTTTCACAAAATTAAGAATAAATCTTTATTCTACAATTTCTGTTGTTATGTTATCATCAGAAGATTAAATAATTTTATTTATTTTTGTGTGTTTCTGTTCATTTGTTTTATCTTGCTTTTATAACATTTATATTGTTTTAAAATCAGTATTAGTTAAAACCCAGCTCGTGGTATCAATCAATTTTTTGAGCACAATATACGATAAACTACAATAATTTCTAGTAGTAATTGCACAAAAACACCCCCAAACATTGCAATATTAGCGTACTATAATATACAAAGCCATTCGGAGAAGTATATAATATACAGTTTTGCAATTTCCTTTTTAACACAAATACATATCAAAGAGAATTTCTATATATTATCATCTAACACAGAAGCGGAGCATCACTGTGTGTAGCAATTTCTCACACTAAATACCGCCATTTTGATTGCCACACGCATGGAAAATCACTTTGAAATAATAAACCTCTTCTAAAATCCCGTCTGTCTTCCTTTCTAAATAATCAGTTATATATCTTTCGTCATTTAGCGTAACTTCACCTTTGATTAAGAGAATCTTCTAATCAGCTTCCACGATAATGAAAATCTCGAAGGAATATAGCAATTTAAATGCTTTATTTAACAAAAGCAGTCAGACGTAGTCAACTGTTCTAACATATTTGTCACTTAAGAACAAATTTTATTGCTTGGTTTAATATGTTTTTCAACGTATAGTTTGTTAATAAATTAAGATTCATTGCCAATGTTAATTTTGAATATAAAAAAATTAATAATAATAAAAATTAATTACATTTTGCTTATTTTTTTCTATTTATTCAAATGTCCGTATACGTTGGAAAATAAAAATTACACAGACTAAAAAAAAAATATTTCAAAACCAACGTTTTTATTATTAATACAAAATTAAACTTACTTTTGATCTGTAAAATTTGGTAGACATAATTTTTTAATAAAAATAAATAATAGTAACTTATAGTATAACTATTTTGAAATCTATTTATAAATTTTCTTATTATTCAATTTAGGAAAAAATGCATATATGATTAAAAATTATTAATAATTTTTCACTTTAATTTTTTTCCAAAAAACACTATTAACTTAATCAATAATTAACTACACAATTAGATTGTCTAACTGTTTTTCAAGCTTTTCATTAATTGGTCAGTTAATAATTAAATCACAATGTTAAGCCTCATTCGGACTGCTCTTTTGCTAGCGAAATCAGTGTTATGTTTTGGGGCAAAGTTAGTGATTCTGAACTAAACTACAAGTTTTTGTTTCATCGCAACCGAAATTTGGCCTGACCAAGGTTTCATAACCAATATTCACTTATATCTTAAGACGGTCAATCTGATTTCAGTAACATGAGATAGCGATGTATATCTGTTTTTATCAAAGTAACGTCAAATTTATAATATGTGTACTTAACAACATAATCTTTAATCATAATTAATATTTTCATCAGAAATAAATAGTTTTTTTTTTTTACTTTTATAGAATAGTATAGATTATAGAAAAATATTATATCCAATTCAAATTTTTTTCAAAATTTTATTTATTTTATGCAATGCAAGTACCGTATAATATGAATAATTTTATAAAATGTAAATCAAAAATTAATTTTCATACCGGAATTTATGAGAAACTTTATTTTCGAACATTAAATTACATGAGTGCTTTATCTACGAGTTAAACTAGCAAACTTTAACGTATTACGTTAAACTGCTCCAAAAAAAATCCAAATTTACTTTATGCGTACATCGACAAACAAATAACCTAACTTTTTAATTTATATTTGTACAGTTTTGAAATAGTCTATATACAATAATTCTCTATTGCGTTATGAAATTTAATGTTTTATTTCAACTATAAATTATTCCCCTAGGTTCCTAGTATAAAACAAAACACGCTCTGTAAACTATCATTTGTTGTTTTAGCAATCAATAATAAGTAATTAATTTATGTTATATGTGTATATGTGTGGCTCGGTGCCTAGAACTCATATGACATATAAAAATTATGTATACACAGTGTCTGCTAAAAAGTCGGTATCATATGGAAAAAAATTTGTATTATTTGTTTTTATTAAAATAACCACTACGGAACTTTTTGGTATTTGTCTAAAAATTAAAAATCACTTCCGATATAGGTAAAATTAAACAAGAAAAAAATTCAGTTAAACCTATTTTATTTTTTCATTTTTTTTTTTAATTTTATTTCCCGAATAGTAACAACAAATAATTAAATATTAAATAACAACAAATAACAATTAAAATTAACTGAGAAACGATATTACAAAGTAAAATCACATAAATAACGATCTGTAAAATCACACTATTGGTGCGCAGACTTTTTCCATTTTTTCTGATTGGTTTAAATCGATTCCGCTTAAAATTTTCGAATTTAGTTCAAATATTTTCCGGGGGCTTTTGTTCGCTTAGAAGCACTATACCTCGAATCTCATAAATTGGTTTATTTGTCATTGTTCCACTAAGGTTTTATATATTTGCTCACAATTTTTTTAATCCCCATCTCATGCGAGAACATTACGGACGCATATATTTCGTTTTTGTTTTATTTTGACTAATATATTTTTATGATATATTTTACTGTGTTATTATTATTGTTATATATATATATATATATATATATATATATATATATATATATATATTTATTTATTTTTATTTTTATTTTAGTTTGTTTTAGTTCAAATTCCATTTATTAATGTGAATAATTTTTTTTTTACAAAATGTTTCTCTTCAATTGTATGTACATTATATTAATTATTCTATAATCTTGTTATTATTTATATACATTGTATTTTACGTTATATTAATGTAACATGATGTTGATATGTTTATTATAATATATATGTAGTAATATATTTACCTTGTGGAAATTATTTTAAAATTTAATATTTAATCTAGAGCTAGTATAACACAATAAGCACCATTTTGTAATTTAATTAGTTGTATTTTCTTACCTAGTAACTTGTTTCTTTTGTTTATTATTTTGTATATATATATATATATATATATATATATATATATATATATATATATATTATATATAGAACATAATCCCAAAGTTTTTTTATTTTAACGTAATATGTTCAATGATTTATTATAGTGATCTATAACAATAATGACAAATGATTACTGATTTCAAACTAAATTTTTTTTTTGTTGTTGTTGCAGTGGTGATCCAGTCTGTATGTTTCGTATCCGGTCAACAGCAGTATTTCCGGATACAGCCTCGCGATGTCAAAGTGCATGAAGGTGGCGAGGCAATGCTTGAATGCGAAGTGGGCAATTTAGCCGGGCAAGTGCAATGGACCAAAGATGGATTTGCTCTAGGTAAGGACAAATATATTTCGCACGAATTTCATAATTAATTATTATTTTAAGATGATTAAATTGTATTTGTATCGAAATAGATACACTGTAAAAAAAATATATTATTTTACATATAATTTAAAACTGTGATTATTAAGTTTAAAGGAATTATTTTTAATATTTTATTTACACAATACTAAAACAAAAAAACAAATAGGACACAAAACATTTCCAATATATAACAATACACGATAAATCATTTGTTTTTAGAATTTATTCAATATTTTTCTTTGCCCCTAGATAGTTATTTTTCACTATCAAAATATTTGTTGAAACAACCGAATGAAAAAAGCAGAAAACAAAAGTTATATAAATTCAGTTCGTCGCATATAGATGCTTTAAAAGCAACAGAAACAAAACAAAAATCTGAAGTAAAGCCAATTACAAATAGACAAGCAAAAAAAACTGTATTAATAGCTTTTTGAATTTCACCAAAGTGGCGGCGGTTTTGGCTTAAAATCAGCTCAATGAATGTTTTTAAAAATAAATTCGATTAAATCCTTTTGGGAATAGCGCGCACGACAACGACTCACCGAAATCATCGATACACCGAAATGGTAGACCACGTATGCTCGTCGCGTCGTTATTGGTTATCAGGTTTGAAAAGCAAATTACTACGACCGGGTTTGGTTAGGAATATATTTCATTACATTGTTTTTTTTATTTAGTTTTGTATACGACTTGAATCGTTTTATCGTATAATTTTATTTACTCTACGATGGCTATTTAATTTTGTAAAGATATTATTTCAATATTGTTTGATAAATATAAAAATTATTTAGAGTTTAATTGGGCAGTTTTACAGTGTGTTGATAAAGTAAGGAACAAAATTCATAATTTCGTTATTTAATGTTTTCAAGAAAAACGCTCGGACATATTATTTATTACATAACATTAAATAACAAATTCTAGGATTCTGTACAATGTTTGTTATATTTTATAAATTGGTAAAACGTAGTAATCATTTTACACAATCCCGCAAAATTTTATGAATATATGCGTTAGTGCAATAAGTACTTCCAATAGTAATTGAACTCTAATATTTTCTCTTTTAGGTTTCAGCGCGGTAATACCTGGTTTTCCGCGTTACTCCATCATAGGCAACCGTCAAATCGGTGTCTTTAATTTGCGTATTAGTAACGCATCTTTGGACGATGATGCCGAATATCAGTGTCAAGTTGGTCCAGCACGTTTCAACAAGGCAATTCGGGCCAATGCAAGACTTTCTGTCATCTGTAAGTATTAGATTTATATACCTCTCTACAACCCCAGTATTACCAACTATTGATAAAATATGAATTAGTAGTTAACTACAGAATAAATGTATTTTAATATAAAAATATATATATAGTATTTCTTTTATTTACACGGTCTTTATATGCGCAAATTCACTGTTTTCGTAGTATTGTGCGTAAATGATATAACTACTATACAACATTTATTCTATGGTTAACTATTCCATCTCTAATTCAGAATAGGAAATACAACCCTAACTGTGTTTCTTTGTTTCCTGTTACAACAATCTTTCTGCCAACATAGGCATGCAAGGTAGTTTATAAATTTGACGTATAAGGTTCGTCCATTACGGAATTAAGAGTACCTTTTCGACAGCAAACAAATGTGTAGTTGTTATTTTTGCGGATAAATCTGGCTGCTTTTTGAAGGGATTGAAACGTGGGACGGGATTGGGGGTTGGGGGGAGGATGTTTCCAAAAGCGATGGAAGGTTTATTTGTTTGGGAATTTGTTTGAGATTACTAGCGGATGCTGGTAAACAATACGCGACCACATACACTGGCTTGATCAATATGACGTGATTTTTTTCCCGTTCCGTTTTGAGGGGGGGTAAATAAATAAATGGATTGAAACCGGTTTTATATCCAGCTGTTATTAAATAAAGTATTATTACGACTATTTTATTTGCAATCATAAATATATGATTGAAAAATCTTGACAATTACAAAAAACTACAGCATATGAAACTGGCGTATAACAAAGATATTTTTACAAATATGTTACCTGAAATTAATTATATTATAAATACAATTGATCAATTGATTCCCACTTTATTCTATTATCAAGTACAAATTACAGATAAAATATGATTTATGCATACTAAGATTAATTCGCAAAAATTTTAAATTGGCCGATTTTTATTATATAACTCAATTATTTACTAAAATAGAAAAATTGATTTTTTTGGTACTTTTTAGATATTTTTGTGAAAAATTTCAATAACATAAAGAATTTTTAGTATTTAGTTTGTAATTTTTGAGTTACAATGCAAAATATTAAAGTTATTAAAAAGGCCAACATACTTTTTTTAAATTCCTAATAATAAAAGAGTTTCTTATAAAACGACAAGAAAAAAATTAATTATCCTGTATATGTGGAATCAAAAATAGTAAATACTTGTAGAAATAATTTTTCTAATCAAGTAGATTCATATTTTAAAAAATAATCAAATTATTGCTCCTGTGACAGAAATTATAATCTTATATATAAATACATGTTCTAAAATATATTACAATATGAAATGGTAGTGTTTTCTTTAGTGTATATTAGTGTATAAAAATCATGATGTGCTGGGCGCATCAGATTTATAGTGTATATTGTGTTGTATGATAAGACCTATCACAGTTGGAAGCCAATATAAAACAAAAGAAAAACTCTCTTGACCAACTTGGTTTGAATTTATAGTAGTGTCGTTTTTTAACCCTCTTGCTACTGGCTCCCAAATGCAGAGAAAGCGCGATAGAGAGAGCGCGTGAAAGATTTTAATCGCTTTATATCTTTTCCGTTTTCCGCTCTGTCAAGCGAAAGAATTTTCTTCCGTACTCTTTTTCGTCCATCAAGTCCACCATTATCCACCCCTTTCCAAACGAACGAAGAAGACGGCGAAGAAAAAGAGGGCATCGTTTTAAGACGTTGCTTTTCTAATGAATTTTTTTTCTTCGGTTCGAAGAAGAATGTTGACGGTAAAGCTGGCGGAGTTATTAAGACGCCAGTTTATAATTCGTCGAATGCTTTAAAAACGGCCTCGTTTTTTTCACGAAACTGTTTTTTTTCTGCTAGTGCTTAGTATCTTTTCGAAATTCATTGCTCGTAAAATCTCGTTTAACACACCTTTGCTTTGAACAGGCTGTGATCAGTTTTATTTTTGTCAATTTTCGATGCTCCCTTCCATATTATTTTTTCGGACTAGTAATTTAACGTAAATTCGAGAAAATAAAAGACTTTTCATTTGTTTTTCTCTTTATTCTCATTTATTCATATTTTGTTATTGACGTTGATGTTTTTACTTATTCAATTTAAATTATTACGTCTAAATATATATTTTTTGTAAATTTTTGCCGAAACGAAATATATAAAGTCTCCATACTTTTTCTTAAAAGTTAAATATGGTACACGCCGTTCATTAGAATCATGGATAATATAATATAATGGTATGGACATTTCGACATACTCTACGTACATCATCGTTAGTAAAAATTATACAAAATAATTAGTTAATTATAATTTTTTCTGTTGATGATATTCGTAAAGTATATCGAAACTTCGATTTTAATTAAAATTTATACAGAACTTAATACTAAAGCCTTTTTATTTCTGTATTCATGTTTCTTACAGATAATCAAAATTATTGTTATATTGATCTACCTGTATTAACAAAAATTTATAGTTTCATAATATATAAGCAACTTTCAGGCATTGCTATTTTTAATATCTAAACTTCATCAAAGAAAACAAAAATATATATCAATATTATGCAACTATCATTTTTATTGTATTTCTAGCAAAAAATATTGTATTTTATTGTTAGAAACAAAATTATTCTCGTTGTCTGACGTTTGATGTCTGTGTTAAAGTTTTCTAAACATACAAAGCAACAGACAATAGAGGGTCTAACCTTGCGCAAACTGCCGAGCAAAATGCCAAGAAAATGCCAAAGGGCCTAACGCACACCATATACAAGTGAAAACTATGTTACAGATGCCAGATAGCTGTCGCATATCCTGCACTTCACAAATTTCCTGCCTCGTGGCTTTATGCTCTCACGCTTTCTCGGACTTTTTTCTCGACTATAAATTGTCCGATAAACGGAAACGATGTACTCGTCGCAATGCGTGTAAAACCGCGACCGGCTTTTCTTTTTTCTGCTTCTGTATCTTGTTATTGTCTGTCAAGCAATTGACTTACATTTTATTGTGACAATTGAAGAACGAAGGGGAATGAAACAAAATTTAGTTAAAATGGGGTGTTTTGCAGATTTTTTTGTTGGAATTTTGTTTAAAATTATATTATATTACTGGTTTAATAAATATATAAAATAGAAAACTGCTACTACTATCATTCTGTTAAAAAAACACTTCGAAAAAATACAAAGACCAACAAACGAAAATTCTCTTTAAAATTCCATTAATTTCACAATTATGCAATATAAACAAAAGACAAACGGCCTTTCTTTTTTCCCCGAATGCAGTTCTAAAATCCTAGCATTCTTAATTACGAAAGAGGGGACTTTTAAAAAGAAGAAGAAAGCTTTTTTTACTTTAAATTTAATTAATTTGTGGGACAATTTTTTTTTCAGTCTTTTATGTAAACGAAATTTGTCTTTCGAATCTAAACGAACAGTTGTATATTCAATATGAAACTTTCTTTTTGAAATTCAGTTATATAATAGTAAAAAAAAGAAATAAATTTTTGTGCACTTGCAAAAATATTTTGGTTTCGTCAATATTTGTATTTAATTCCTAATAGAATAAAAGTCAGAAATAAACATTTATGTAGTAAAAAAAATTTCAGATCTCATTATATTAAAATAAAACGGTTCTAGGTTGTAGTTCTGTATTAATATTTATTAATAATCAACGTTTCGACGAGGATACTTAATTTTCTGATTCGATTCCAGTATGAAACACAATCAACAATTTTATTATTTTAGCAATTTCATTCTATAGTGTCACAAAATCTATAAACCTCTGGAACATTTCTCAAAGAATATCTAAATAACAATACTTAATGTTCATATTATGTACATGCAAAATCCTTTTTTTTTTTATCAAAGAATAAAACAAAACGTTGAAACAACAATGAATGGGCTAAACTCATTCTGCGCCCTTCTTAATTGACTTAGCGAGCGCGGGGGTGAGTGTAACGTAAAAACACTTGACTGGCCGGACTAAGCTAACAGCAACTGCCTCCTGCCACTCTCCTGCTTCCTGTTAACTGGAAACCTCGAACAGCCAGGAGTCCCCCCCTCCAGCTAGCGTACCGCTAGCGCGCGAACTGGGTGTTATTTATCAAAATCAATTTTTTATAACGCCTGCCAGGCTAGGCCCCGTATACACGGGTAATGAGGAGCAAATGAATTGATCCGGGGACGGAGGAAAACGCTGTACACGATTCCGAAAACAGGTTTTCGAGTGTTGGATTATCCTTTTACAGCCTTACCAAGTAAAGTTATTCGCGACAAGATTAACAAAAAAACTGATTTTATAGTTAATTTTTTCAGTACTATTAAATTGAGTTATTACTATATAAGGAAATTACTTGCTTAATTGTTTCAGTATATACAATAAAAACTGTTTTATTCGGCATTATACAGGCTGGCCCAAAAGTCGCTAAACTAAATAAAATTTAACATAGTAAAATTATTTTTTTAGAACTCATTGTATTAAATTAAAACTGTTTTAGGTTTGAGTTCTGTTTAATTTTTTATTTTAAAAACGACGTTTCGACGAAACTCAACGCTTGTCTTCATCAGGATAAAAATTCTAAATTAGTATTTTTTATTCTGATGAAGACGAGCTTCAAGTCGTTTTTAAATAAATAATCGAAACATCGTTTTTAAATAAGTAATTAAATAGAACTTAAACCTAAAACCGTTTTATTTTAAATAAAATTTATTTCTAAGAAGTGTGTTTTCTGTTTATAAAAGAATAAATGTGAATTATTAATAAATAAAAAAGTTATTTGATTTTAAAATGATGTAGTGACTTTTGGGCCACTCTACTTAGCGGTATGTTCTTATGTTACACTTAAGAATTACGGGAACTGATATATATCATTTGATAATTTAAATATTTGACTATAATTAATTAAAGTGGTAATTAAATTTTCGTAGTTAAATTTATAAAGAGAAATTAAGTTTAAGTTTAAATCAAGACTGAAAATCGATTTAAAGAATCGAATCGATTTGCTTCGCAATTTTCAATATTTTGTCGATTTGATTTTCGTTTCGGTTTAACATAAATGAAAATTGGAAATTTTCGGGTGTGGTTTATACGATTGAATTGCGTCACATAAATTTTTTAAAGGAAATTGATAATATTTATTATTCTTTAATAATTTAACGACAAAAATTTATATTATAGTTTTTTTAATTTTAATAAGTTTGTAACAAAAATCAATTATTAGTTTGAAATATTATAATTAAAATAAAAAGACTTGAGGATTAAGTTCTGTATAGATTTTAATAAAAAATCGACATTTCGACGTACTCCATGTACATCATCATCAGAAATTAATTAATTATTAATTATAATAAAGTCGAATAGTTTTGCAATATGGCCACCGAAAATGACAGATTAAATACACTTGATGTTGTAGTTATGTTTGGTGCTGTCATCAGTGGTATATATAGTAACTAACTGCTGTACAATAACGTCATTTTTGTACTAGTAGCATAATGATTTCTTTCTCTTAATATTAATACGCTTGAGGAAAAACTAGATTATACGAAAACCTAAACGAAACTTAAATCTAATGTATAATAATAACACATTACAACACATATTCATACATACACTCATCCATCATAAACCAGCGACTTAATTACGCTGGGTCACCACATGTAGGCACACACATGTACCATCAACCAACCAACCAACCAACAGCTAACAGCCGTCTTCCTTCCATTCTGCTGAGAATTTTCGGACAGATAGCATAATGGTTGACATTTTGTGTGCGGTCACGTCTAGACAATGAATCTCTTCATGTTGCACACGTACCCACAACCGAAAGCAGTAAGCAGACATGGCCCAAGCTTTTGCGTCATTTAAGCACGCCAGCCCCCGCCCCCCCTCCCCCCAGACCAAGCCCGTTTGTTACGAATGGATTACCTGACCTAGCCAATCCTAGCCCACCCCTAACAGGACTTATTCGCCCACCGAAAAAGCTAACGTGATATTACATACATGTTGAATTGGTTTATATATGTATATTGTTATGTTGGTTTTTGAAAATGAATTCAAAAATTTTATGATAGATATAATTTTTTGAAATGAAGGCTTATCGTGAAATTTGTGTTATGTAAAGTTGTACCGAGGATTTGGCGAGACAGAAAAATTTTGTTTTAGATACAAGGTTTTTGTATTGAACTCAAGGCTCAGAGTAAAAAATCTTTAAGAACTCATTATATTAAAATATAACAGCTTCAGGATTTAGTTCTGTATTAATTTTAATTATAAATCGCCGTTTAGACGTACTCTATGTACTTCATCATCAGGAAAAATTATATAAATGATATATATATATATACAATAAATAAACAGAACAAAGAAACACATTACTAGTTAACAAAATAAGTAACTAGATCATTAAATTTATAAATTTGATTAAAGGAAGCCAAATTTTATTTAAGTCAGTGCTTTTTTTATTTTAAAAAGTTCATTCTATAATATAGTACAAAATCTTTCGGCACTTAGATATATATTAAAATCAAAAAAACCAGTTCTATATATGTTTTATCTAAAAATAATTAATATGATAAATAATTGTGTTTAAATGTTTAATTAACATTTTAATAACATAATATTTGTATATTTATACGTATATAATAACGTCAGTTACCATTGTAATTCTAAAAAGTATTATTTTTAAAAATATTAGATTTTTCAATTCCTGTTTATATTTTAATAATAACAATACACTTAAATATAAACAAGCAAACTACTCGTATAGATAGTATATTCATTAATATTTTATATTGAAGTTTGCAAATTCGTTTCTGTTATAATTTTAACTACATCGTCATAGAATAAATTATTACCTAATATTTAACGCATAATTCTTAGAAAATATTGATCAAAAAAAGTTTTGATAAAATACTCGTCCTCGGTATTATTCATTATAGTCTAAAGTAGAACAATTTATCTTGCCAAGAGTTGATTAAATATTTTGAAACATTAAAAAATGATCGTGAATAAGGAGGAGTGGGAGAAAAGTTTCGAACCAATTCCAAATATATGAAAACTTGATCGATTTCTTTTTCCCAACGTTAGCGTCAGCCTACCGTAAGTTGAAAATCGTATCAGACCCTTTTTCAGTTCAATTCTTTCCTGTTCGTTGGACACAATCTACGACATACGTCATCAATAAACAAACAGAAAGACCAAACGACGCACTGTTTACTTTTATAAACAAACCGAACACGTCGCCGAATTTTCGAATTCGAAATTCGCTAAAAAAAAAAAAAAGATTCCTCTCGCGTTTTTTTTTTTCTCCTGTTCAGAGTTTTCTGTGTGAGTTTTTCCATGATGGTGCCAGCATTTGAGTTTCGTTATAACCCATGTTTTAAAATAAGCAAACGCGGAGGGAGTTTAGAGAAGACCAAGTGAACAGTGGCAAAATGGGCGTTAATGTTTCCCGATGTGCAACTGGGTTTTGAAAACCATAAAGCGTTGTGCTTTGCGCGCCGAAATTATGCAAAGTTTTACTGTAAATACGTGAAACCATTTTGCTACAAGCGCGTGCGCGCGCTGCTCTCTCCGCTTTACTTTCCGCCAAACTTTTACAACGCGGAATTGTTGCATGATGGAGAAAAAACAAAAGAAGCACAAAACAATTTTACACTCCTAACCTGCTAACATTTACAACACTAGCCACAATTTAAATGAATTTTGAAATTTGTCTGCTACGCTGTTTTGCGTTTTGCGAATTTCTGATTTACGTTAGGTATACACAGATACGCATTAACATACATACAGGATAGAGCTCAAAAGTCACTAGATTATTTTAAAATGAAATAAGTTTTTTATTTATTAATTTTTTATAAACAGAAAACATCCTGTATATATTATTTATATTTATTACGTGATTTCTGAAAATTAACTAAAATAATTTATATTTATTAATAATTTACATTTAATCTTTTATAAACAGAAAACAAACTTCGTGGAAATAAATTTTATTTAGTTTTGAAAATTACATTTTTTAAATGGTCTAGCGACTTTTGGGCCTCCCTGCACTTCTAAATATTTATGATAAAACAAATGTCAAATTATGCTCAATTAGATATTTTAGAAAGTATCTATATTTTCAAAAATTAAGGAAACCTTATTAATTTGGACCTATCCTAAAATCAACTCTTTTCGATATATTATTCAATCAAAATTGACCACGGATTTTTACCTCGGTTAGCAGTAATATAAATTGAATCTTTCGCTAATGATGATAAAAGCTTAGCTTTTCTAAATACGTATATAGCTTTTTTTAATAATATTGTTTATGGTTTAAGGGATATTATTTTATTTTATTATTTGACAATGTTTCTTTATGCAACTGACCAAAACATATCTATATAAAATAAAATTTATTGATATAAATTAAGTTGTGAAAAACATCAAATTAATAAACGACAAAAAAAAAATATTAAAATTTTCGTCATGAATATTGTTCGCCATACATATTTACAAATTCTCATAAAAATCCGATTGTATGTATGTGAGTGTTGTATTTGTACTGAATATAAAGTACAACACACACCCTCTGTTTTTTTGTCCACCCCTATGTATCCATGTAGATACAGACAGACACAACCCCTCCGTCCATTCAAATTACAGCAAATGCGTAAGAGAAAACATTTTCAACCTAAATTTGCATGAGTAAATCCATTGAATATTTGAACACTACACCCCCGTTCACCCGTACCCCCTTCTATACTCTTCGTCAATATAACCTCCCTCCCTCCCAAACCCCTTCACAGCGTAGTGCCGATGTGTTTGTACAGACACATAAAATTTGTAATTCTGTCGACATAACACCACCACCAACTTGGTCCTATCCTCGAAAATGTTTTCAATTCCTGAAATTTTCGGAAATTTATTCTCTGTTTGTCATACATGCTAATATTTTGATCGTGAGAAAGTTTTTTTTTGCACTTTTTACGATAGTCGCTATTAAATATTAAATTGATATATTTATGTGCATACAGTGCATCTTGATTTTCATGGAATACTATAAATTATAAATAATGTCCCAAAGGGTGACCGATTTCTCTGTAACTATTTTTTAGATATTATAAAATTCACTCACTTATCATTTATGTTATGTGTGTAATTCACAAATTTTACTATAATTTTGTTTATAACTATTTGCATAATATCGAAAATATTATCCCTGAAAACGCTTCACTAATCTCCAATTAAAACTTGGAAGCATTTTATAAGCGGAAGCAAAATAACAAAATTATTATAACCTCCCACACACACAGATCTCGCCGAATTCATTCGAAGTAAATCAGTTTTCGGTCAGTGGTCACGTTCTTCGGTTACGAGTTAGTGATGCTTCAGAACATGTGAGAGTGGCGCACAGGAGAGTGTCGTGTATGGAACCAAACAGATGATGCATGGAATAGAGTCAAATAAATCGGATCTTTCCGTATTTCTCCGTGGGAGATCTACCGTATATATAGCTGATCTGTCCCAAGAAGATGGGAATTTAGTCGATAACACGGCTGGCTTTTTTTCACTTCTCAAGTTTTTCTTTTTAATATCGATTCGCTGTTTTTATTCTGTTTCTTTTTTATATTTTGTTAAGAGTAATTTATAATCGCTAATTTGTAGTTTATTACGCTGATGTTGATATGTATTAATACAAGTTGAACAAATATATGTATATACTATTTTGCTAAAGTCAAAAGTCATATTGCAAAAAAATTTTGTTTGAAATAATGGAGATTTTTGTTTGTTTTTGTAAACTTTTTCAGACGAAATTATTGCTAAAAATTATTTATAATTATTTTATAATAAATAAACTGGAAATTATAATAATAATGAATAGAGATTAAAATTTGTAAAATGTAGTAAAACTATTTCATATTTATAGCAACTTATATCCACATACTAAAAAAGTGAATTTCAGCTCAATTTATTGACTTTTTGACTCAAAAATACAATTTTTGCAGATACATACACAATCACGCTATGTACCCAAAAGGATGTGACACAAATTCTTTCCACTATCTCGAAATGAATTTTTTCCAAACATTCTTATTTATTCCAGCAACTCTAGCTTCATTCACATTCATTATACTACTCATACATGCTTTTCTATTTCTACTATTTGGAAACTTTTACTCACGAAAAACACTCTCAATCATATCATTTCATCTACTCATTGGACGTCCACGCAAACGTATAACCTTAACAATCAACCCTTTAATTTAGCAGGGCACAAGTAAATGTTAAGCAAGTTACACTTTATATTTTTCAGATTGAATTAATTTTCATGAAGATAAATAATAAAAATAATATTTTTTAATCCGAAAACTATGTATTATCAAAACAACAATGATTAAATATATGAGACGTGCAAAATATCAAATTTTGTGTTTATGTGTTACAGAATATTGATTATCAATAATTTCACAAACGCATTAATGTCGTCAAGTACATAATTTCATTAGATCTTAATACAATATACACAGATGACTGGGCAAATTCACCTTTAAGATTTAGTAAACTTAATATAGTAAACAGAACTTCATTATACGAATAAATCGCGTCATGTTGTTACTTAAACATATAGTAATATTTTGCAAAAAAATAATTATTGTGCTTGTGCGTAAAACCATTAAACTAAAACGGCAGTCTGAATGAGGCTTACTCTGCGCTAAAATCAAACACTAATTTTGACAAAAAGTACGATAGCTTTATCGAAATTTTATAAAGACATTTGTGTAATGCCACTACATAAGATTTTGATCAATGACAATACAAAATTATTATTGAATATTAAAGTAATTTCCGTTTTAATCGACATTAAAGCGATCTAACTTTTAATTGCAACAAAATGTTTATTTAAGAAGGAACTACTAATCACTCATACTAACACAAAAAGGTCTTGATCCTTGGAACAAATTCCTTGTAAGAAAAAACACAGCTAATAACTAGGTCCGATGCAAACAAAATCCATTTTTATTCGCCGCCATTTACCTCGCTCAAGTCTCGCGTCGCAATGCGTCGCTCGGCAAATTTTACCACACATACACGTAACACACACACATTGAGAGCGTGCGTCTTCGTTCGTGGTTAGACGCGGGAATGGTTATGTTAAAAGGTTCGCGACTGGGATTTGCTGGCCAGCCTTAACGAGCTCATGAGACCGCGTGGATTACACGACGCATTTTTTGGCATTGGACGGTCGGGGGGTGGGGGGTGGGAAAGAACAAATGAAAGCTGCGTAGAGCACCATACATGAGACAAAATGACGAAATAAGAGAATGAAATGAAAATAGGAAGGAATGGAACACATCGTAAACCTAATGGTAGATGATGATAATTAAAATGTGTAGGTGTGCTTCTCACGTACAGGGACAGGACATGATTCATTTTTAATTAGAATTTTTTTCTTTGTTTGATTACTTGTAAGTAAAAAACGAACAATCAGCCGTATCTCACTTAATTTTAAGAAAACAAACTAAACATTTGAAATTATATAGATTTTATTATTGACCAAATAATTATATACCAATGTTGAAAAGATATTTTTATATACATATATTTTGTAAATCCGTGTTTTTGGGTGCGGAAAGCGTTTAACTAAGTCTGAATTTTGGGAAAACTCATTTACAATATGAATTTATTTTTGTCATATTGAATATTTTTACACATTACCAATATTTATATTACCAAATTTATTTTCATGGCATTATGATAAAATATTTTTTTTTGTAATTTACAGTCCATATAATAGTTTATATAGTTTTGTTATTTTTTGGTCATCACATTTAAATTTAAAGAACTTTAGTTTAAATGATACTTTAACTTGGTGTAATAGAAATATAAATAGAGCAAAATGAAAAAGCTTTAAGATTAATTTCTCTATATATTTGAAAATCGACGTTTCGTTATACTATACGTATATCATCATCAAGAAAAAATATACGTTAATTTTTAAATAAAATATATACAGAACTTAATCCTAAAGATTTTTTATTGAAATATAATGAGTTTTGAAAGATTTTTTACTATGTTAAATAGAGGAATTCTGAACATGCATATCATTTAAATGTAAAGGAATTTAAGCTAAAGTAGTAACCAGAAATGAAATATACTTAGTTCTTTAAATTTCAAGATTTAAACTAAATTTAATGACCAGAAAAGTGCCAATAAATATGTAAAACGAATAAATATTTAGCTAATAATAAAACAACTTATTTTGCATATTATAATTTATAAATAACTCGAATTTTTATAAAACAATTTAATTGTTTTTCTTATTTATTGCTACACTGGAATATAATTTATAGTTTATAAAAAAATATTACCTATTGTAACGCCACCAGCTTAAAAGTAAATCATGAACAAAAAGTAGTTCATACTTTATTTTTTTATATTGAAACAATACAAAGAATAATAGCAAAACAGTTAAACACGATATTAAATAAAATATTTGTTTAATGTACAAATAACATAAATACTGAATAAATAACAATACAATATATTTTTACTAAACAATCTTATATAAATATAATATCTCATGGTTATTCGGTTTTCCTTTAGGGAATTTTGCAAAAATCATAATTTACCCAACCATATTTTGCACGACAAAATTTCTTCGTGACGTGTTAGCAAAAAAACAAAAGTAGAACGCAAGCGCGAGAAGCGAATAAAATTTCATCGCGAGAGAAAATGCCTTGTTTTTGGCGAGCAAATATTTATCTTTTACTTGGTGTTTCTGCCGATACGGCATATAAAACCAACGTGAGAGTGAGACGAAACCCCCCCAGCTCTTGGTTACGGGGGTGGCTGAGAGTCGCAACGTCACCACTACGTGTGGCAAATCACTAAACAGCCACCCCAAAGTCTGTGTTTATTAGTTAGCGTTGTGGTAACGGTAACAGACTGCAAAAGAAAAAAAAAGAGTAGAAAAGAAATGCACACAAAGCATGGAAGATGACATTTTCTGCGTTTGTAACAATTGGCACACTGCCAAATGATGTTACTTTATATAGATATTCGTGGAAATCAAATTAGTTTCGTTGCATATTTGCTGTGTTAAAATAGAATTACGTAATTTTTGGTTTTTTATACATAAACATGCTGGAAGAACACATGTACACATTTTTGTGACATATGAATCATTTAAAACATATTTCTTATTTACGTTAAATCGCAATTATTTATTTTCATTTAATAAAAGTTTTATAAATGGAAATAAATATTAAATTTACAGGTGCTTTTAATTAAAAGTTTCTCTTGATGTATATTTTAAATTATTTGTTATTCTTTAATTCGGAAATTACAAATAAATTTAGAAATATTAGATGAAAAAAAACAATGGATAAAATTTTTAATAATTTGTTTATAAATTGTTCTTTTTTATAACGTACTTTAAAACCAACATTTTTTACCATTAATTTAAAAGTAATCATACCTTTGATCTTTTACAATAATTGGGTTTTTATAATAGAAATAAATTTTTTAATAAAAATAAATAATAGTAAGTTGTAGTACAACTAGCTTGAAACCTTTTTTATAATTATATAATTTTTTTAGAAAACACTATTGTTTCCAAACCAAATAGTAAATAATTTCATATATAACTTTTAAAATTGTTATAATATAACTTACTATTATTTATTTTTATTAAAAAATATTATTTTTATTATAAAAATCCAAATTTACACATCAAAAGTATGTTAACATTTGAATTAATAAAAAAAACGCTGATTTTTAGTGTATTACATATTTTATCACTTATGATTAAATGTTGTATATTTTTCTAATTAGTTTCTGCATTATTAATAAATGTAACTTTGCAACAATGTTATCAAGTGGATCTTGAAATATAAAACTATTAAAATTATTCAAATAGGAATTTACACAAATCCGGGAATAATTTCAACGTAATAATAATTAAGAGATTTTACTTATGCAAATAAAAACAAACGACAGGCGAGAGAGCCGTGTACTTGAAGCGTACTAATGGGTAGTCGTTAATTATATCAATAACGCTTTTTGCTGATTAATTCCGTGTAACTAATTTCAACGGGTATAAAAGTGCTCTTCTAGCGAGCGAGAGGAAGGAAATTTCAATTAATTTTAATTAACATTCTGGTGTATTCATTCTGTTTTGCAGCACCTCCGTCGTCGATCGAAATCGTAGATCATTCTTCTAACTCCAAGATCGAAATCAAGGAGCATCAGGAACTGCAACTCGAATGCCACGTGCGAAACTCGAAGCCAGCTGCTAAGATAATCTGGTATCGTGGTAACGTCGAACTAAACATAGGTACGTTACTGGAAGTTTTTAAGTTTTCTCGTTTCCATCTCTAACCTTATCTGTGTTTTAAAATTGAATAGACAAACGCGAGGACCAAGTTCGCGAAGTACCGGGAAATACACCGAAGAAGACCAAACGATACGATGTATGGTCGAGGATTACGCTGAAGCCGTCGGCAGAAGACGACTATGCAGACTATACTTGCGAGGCGCGCCATGAAGCTCTACCGTCTGATATGCCCATGAGAACTACTGTGCAACTTAGTGTACTCTGTAAGTTTTATGAAATTAATTATTAACCGCATTTAGAACGAGTTTCTGGTGACGACGCGTTTATTCCTCCCAAACAAACTCCACTCAACGCCTCATGGTTTTTGCATGCCTGGGAGCTTGGCTCCATTGAGGGTTTCCGAAACCGAGTCACGCCAAACTTCTTTTTAGTAGCATCCGCGCGCCCGCGTGTTAAACACGGATACGTAACGAGTTTACTTTTTAATGCAGATCCACCGGGAGCACCGTATATCGAAGGCTACACGGAGGGTGAGACTATACGCCGGGGTCAAACAGTGGAGTTAATTTGTAGGAGCCGAGGTGGTAATCCGCCCGCACAATTGATCTGGTACAAGAACGGGGAGCAGATACGTATGGCTTACCGTACGGCAGGACGTGTTTCGGAGAATGTTTACACTTTCACGGCAGATGCTAGCGATAATAAAGCGCGATATAAATGCGAAGCCAGCAACATTATGTCGACTAAACCGCTCAAGGCTGAAATAGACTTATCAGTTTTATGTAAGTGAAATAAAAACACATACGTACATGTAGAGGTCACATCACATTTCCCAGTGGAACATTGAAATACGTACTAACATATACATATATTAGTTAAACATAAACATCTCATCTACTTTTGCTAACAAGAAGTAATAAATATTTATTTAAAATATGTCTGAATCTGAACAAGTAGTTAAAAATTATTTATAATTTTATAAATATATTTTATCATACAATATTTCTTGTAATATGTTTAAGATGATTTCAGTGGCATTGAAGTCAATATATTTTTATAATTTTCAAAATAGTCAAAAGATCTAAAATTTATCACTTGTAATATTACTTCACTTTCATTTTTCAATTAATCTTTGTTCAATTTATAAATAAATTGAAAGTGATATAAAGAATTTTTGTAGTTTAAAGATATATAAACATACTTAAATTTATAATTAATACTTTTTACAATATTTCTTATTAAATTTACTAATATAAAGCAATTTTATACTTTGTAAATACCTATTATCAACACAGTTTATTAATGAACATTAATAAAATCGCTTTCTTATAGTTTCCCCCGCCCATGTGACAATCTCCGGTCCGACAGAAGCAAGAGTAGGTGATCCAGTACCTTTAACATGTTCAACAGCAAACAGTAATCCTCCAGCAGAAATCAAATGGATGGTGGGTGGAAAACAAATGCGAAACGCTACATCGCGTACCGTTGTATCACCAGAAGGTGGTTGGATAACCAATTCGAATATTACGGCAGTGGTTGAACCAAATAAACGATCTTTGGTTGTTATCTGTCACGGTTTGAATATGCAACTTACTGAGAATGTTGTCAGCACTCACACCATCAATGTGTTATGTATGTTTTTGATTTTGGTTTTTCTGGAAATAGTACTAAAAATTATTTTTCTGTTATTGTTTATAGATCCTCCAGGAGCGCCTATAATTCAAGGATATGTAGAAGGAACAAGTGTAGCTGCCGGAACTGTTCAGAAAATGTCTTGTATCTCGTCCGGTGGCAACCCATTGGCTACTTTAATCTGGTACAAAAATGACAAGAAGGTAAATAAAATAAAAATGTAATATACATTTTAATTAAATAATCAAAAATTTAATAACCAAATGTGTCAATTACAATTAAATTTAAACTGTATTGTTTTGTAATATATCTTTTAAATTATATAAAAATTATTAATTGGCAAACTTTGGAAAAAATAATTTAATTACTAAAGACTAATTTATTAACAAGTGTATTTTATATTACGATTAATCTTGGATTACTAAATAGGTACTCTGAACTGCTAGATGTAAGGAATAATCTAAATTTACATTGTTTTTCAGGTTAACTCTGTAATAAAACAAACAGAAAAATCTATATCGGCCGAAATTACAATTTTAACAAATGTAACAGACAATGAAGCTAGATATCGTTGTGAAGCTGCAAATTCTGCAACAGAAATTCCACTTTTTGAAACTGTAACGATGAGCGTTCAGTGTAAGTCTCTACATTAATATTTTTCTTGAAAACTTTTATTTTGTTAAACATAGAAATTTTCTAATTTAAATTACCATATTTCAGTTCCACCCGATCACGTAAAAATCAGACGGGATCCACCTGAATTTAAGCCCAATGAATTAGCTACATTAACCTGCGATTCCAGTTCGAGTAATCCACCAGCTCGTTTGTCCTGGTGGCGAGAAGGTATTCCCGTGCAGGGTTTATTTAATACATCCAAGTCGGGGTTGCACGGTGGCAAAATATCGAGCATTGAATTGAAACTGAATATAACAAAGGACTTAAATGGAATTGTATATACGTGCCAAGCCACTAATGAGGCATTACAAAGAAGCGTTCATGATGCAATCACATTGCAAGTGCTCTGTAAGTATTCCAGATTTATTCCATTGGCGTAGGTGAAATAAAACTAAAAACATTTAGTTTTATAATTGTACTCGTAGATATTATAAAATATAAAAATTATTACCAATGTATTACATTCATTCGCTTAAAGGAATCATTTCGAAATGATGTGCTTATTACGTATTTTTTCATGCTTTTCTTATTAAATAGATGGTCTTTGTACTTGTAGTTTGACATTAATTGAGTTAGTTAAATTGGTTCTAAAAACAATTTAATTATCAAATTTTACTTAAATAATTTAATATTTATTATTATTTTTGCCTTTTTGAAAAGATAACAACCCATTTCAATATTTTCTTATTGGTTTGTGACGCCACTGATCTACCGTAGTTTACAATTTGAATTTAGTATTTCTCCCAAGTATTTGTTTGTTTTATTGTCTGCATTAGCGCCAACATTATTCTAATTTGAATTCAAATATTTGTTTTATTCATTTTCCGTCTTATGACACACAATACGTATTGTTTCCGCTGCTGATGAAGACAAAATTTTCTTTACAGATAAACCGGTGTTTGAGCATATTTCTG
Organism: Clivina fossor; assembly: GCA_963966155.1. Taxonomy (NCBI): domain Eukaryota; kingdom Metazoa; phylum Arthropoda; class Insecta; order Coleoptera; family Carabidae; genus Clivina; species Clivina fossor. The sequence continues at coordinate 3,451,747 of OZ014566.1, forward strand.
AATTAACAATTGGCATTGAAAATGAACCGTTGGTAATTTCATTGCAAGCTGAAGGTAATCCACCGAATATCGCCTACACTTGGACGAAAGATGGTCTACCAATAACACAAGCGTCTTCCAGTGGCAATCAGGATAGAATTATATCCGATGGATCGATCTTGAATATTACAAAACTAACCAGACACGATGCTGGAACTTATACATGTGAAGCATTAAATTCTCAAGGAAGCACTGTTGTTAATATCAATATTAGTGTCGAATGTAAGTTTAATAATCTTTCTTCGATTTTGGCCGACTACGCACCACGTGAAATAACTTCTCATAATTGTTTTTCTCTCTTCTTTCTTCTCTTTCAAGACTTTTTCATTCTTTCTTCTTCTTATATTTTTTTGTTATTTACAATAAAAGAATTTATAAAACAAAATATTTGAATTGAATTTGCAGATCCAGCGACAATAAAAACAGTAAGCCAAAATGTGATTGTGAGTCCATCAGAAGATGCAACATTATCTTGCACTGTTGATGCAAATCCAATGAACGATGATACAATTACATGGAGACGTGAAAATTATCCGGAATTCGATTCAAAAACAATGACAACTTATGATAAAAATGGCACATCTTATCTTAGAATTGGAAGCGTGACACGCGAAGATCTTGGATTCTTCCAATGTGTCGCTAATAATGGAATTGGCAATGCAACAATTCGAGAGGTTTTATTGATTGTTAAACGTAAGCACTTATGTATTTATTATTTTTATTTACAATATTCATAACTTTATATGCACTAAACTAAACTCAAATACTTTTGCTAAATACTTTTACTAAAAAGTACTTATACTTAATATTTAAATTTTATTCAGAAATATTGTGTACTAATTTAAGGTGATATTTCAACTATATTTTCTAAGTAACATTGTTTAATATATCTACAATTAAACAGATAAATCAAATATTATATAAAAATAATTGAAAAGTACTTGGAAAGTATTTTACTTGTAGGTACTTGAATTTCAAGTATTTACTGTTTACTACATAGTACTTAATACTTAAGTACTTTTTTGCCAGTACTTACTCAGCTCTGCTATGTATAATTTATGAACATTATAAATTAAAAAATTGAATGAATATGCATTACTTAATTCATATATTCAACAAATGGTACTCAAAGAATTTCTAATTTTGAAATTGCCATATCTAATTCAATTATTATCCAAACAATTTCTAGATAAACCCGAATTAGAAATCACGCCATCTTTAACAAAATTTGCTAGCGACGCGGGCAGTACAGGCCGATTAGTATGTCGTAGTAAAGCTTCGCCATCAGCGAGATTTACTTGGTCGAAAAATGGTTCACCGATTAGCGCAAATACTACCGGAAAATATTTTACATCTACCAGACAGCTAGATGCTTTAACATCGGAATCAACACTTATCATTATTAACGTAACATCATCGGATTACGGAAATTATGAATGTGTGGCAAGAAACGAGCTAGGATTTTCAACTACATCTCCCCGATTAGAAGTTACTTCGGCTCCAGATCCGCCAGACGGCCTAACAGTCTGGAATGTAACACATGAATCGGTGACATTAACTTGGATACCTGGTTTCGATGGCGGAATGCGAGCTTCATATAGAATTCGATATCGGTAAATAATAATAATTATATATACTGTTAAATTAAAATATTGTTACAGTAGAAATTGTAAGATCTGTTTAAATATAAAACAGTAATTAATACTAACATACATATTGTTTTATCGTGTTATTAGTTTAACAATTTTATTTATGTAATAATAAATATTGAAATTATTTTTCTATTGCAGGAAAACTTCCGAAGAAGGATATAAATATGAAGATGTTTATCCTTACAATGCAACAAAATATACAGTAAAAGGATTAAATATTGATACTGAATATGTATTTTCAATTATGGGAATGAATAAATTGGGGGCTAGTAAATATTTGCCAGATTTGGTAACTGCAAAAACTTCAAGTAAGTTTTGTATATCTACGGATATTTTAATATTTATTCTGTGTTTTAATGTTTTCTTTTTTAAACCAAATTCTTAAAAACTTTGTTTTTATTGACAACTTTTGTGTATATATGCAAAGTCTTTGAGGTATCAATAATAAAATAATTTTTTATTAGAAATTTTAATAATTATTTCCAACGAATCAATCAATTAAGAATTTGGTTATTGATATAAATTAACCCATAAAATATATAATTAAAATTTAGCAATTTAGTTTTCTATTTTTAAAACTTAATTTGGTGTGCTATTCATGTTGAAAAATTTAAAATAAATTAAAGTATTTTTCTGTTTCCTATTAATACATGTTATAAAAATGGGTTGATTTCTGCTAAATGTATATGTATTGCTTAATAAACTAATCAATAATTTTTAATCGAATGCTGTATCACACTAACATAATGTTTTTTAACATTTCTTTTTCATGAACTTCATTTACTAACACGCTTATAACCATCATCATTTAACATTATAATTCTAACCAAATAATAAAAAAAAAGATAAAGTACCGCCGTCTTATCATTCACCAAGTTCGGACGATAAGAATTTCAAAGACTTTCCTGGGATACTAATTATAATCGGCACCATTGTGGGAACGGCACTAATAATTATGAATGTCTTGCTTATTGGTTGCTGCTTGCATAGACGTTCGAAAAAACGTTTAGCAGGTAATTTTTCAATTCTGTTATTTGATTTGTTCATATAGAATTTGATGGCATTCAAACACTCATACCCGAAGATCTACTCGAAAAACAAGATTTACCTAAAGTTGTTATTATAAGCGTCTCCATTATCGGTGTTATTTTGTTACTTATTAATATTGGTCTTGTTGCCGGGTGTATACTTAAAAAACGTGCCAAAAGGGTTAAAGGTAATAGTCAATATACACTTTTATACCTATTAGATATTAGAGATATTTTTCTAAACATAAATCAAACTTAACACTAAGAAAAACATTACTACTCTTTTTTGTCGAACGACAAGTTATATTCTAATTAAATTTGATTTGTTAAAAATAAGATATATAAAATGATTTACACTTATTATTAATTTACTAAATGATTTATTAAAATTATGAATTATTTGAAATTATACCCGCTTGTGTGTTGTTTTGTCGATTCTGATTATGGTACATTTAATATCGTCATTTATCACAATTTGATATATCAATTTACATTAGTTTCTTCTTATAACGAGACGGCAAGCACAGTAAATATTTACCTAATTTAACTCATTAATATTAATCTCTCAATTTGAAAGATCATAAATTATATATTATATCATTGATTTATTATTACTGGATACTATAAAGAATATTTACTTTATAATTTATAGATTCTACGGAATTTAATTAACATACTTTATTAACAAAACATACATTTTTATTAGGTTATTATGTTAATTATTTTCAAATACGGAGGGTTTAATTGTTCTAAAAACACAACGAAATATATTGACAACAATATTTATAACTATTATCCTTAGTAATATGTTAGCTTACTTGTAATTACATTTAACAATAATTATGTATTGATATCTTGATTAAGTTCAATTTATATAAACAAACATGCAAATGTTACTTTATACATCTGTAAAATTTTGTCATCAGAGCGAAATTTTCTTATCTCAAGATGTGAATAGTAATTATAGCGTTAAAAACAAAACTTTGTTATTCAATGAATCTAATTTTGAATATAATTTTAGAACAAGGCGGTCAAAGTAGCAAATCAGCAACGATTGAAATGTATGCACCAAGTAGTTACAACGATACAGTTACAGGAGAGACTTTATCATCTGTAAGTGAAAAGAGTGAAACTTATAGTAATGAAGGCAGCAATGCAGATTATGTAGTAAGCGCATTTTTTTTACTAACTCCACTAATGATATACTTTTACCATTATTAGGAATCTCCTAACAATTGTGTAAATTGTATTTGCAGGATGAAGGTAGAAAACAGGCTGCAAGTACTTATCTAATGGACCAGCCCGAATATCCTGGATCTTATTCGATTTATCCCGGTTACGAAATGCAACTGCAGCCAAATATGGCTCATAAAACGCACACGTTACCGCATGCTCATTCTCATTCGCATACGCTGGAGAGAAATAGGACTAGAGATGATCAAAATTTGCAATATACTGGAACTATGTCAGGTGAATATTTAAAAATTATTTTATTGTTACTATTTACTCATACTAAATTAATACTAACACTAACATTATTTTAAATAAGAGAAACTATTTGAAAATAATAATATTCACTGCTTTTCTTTTCAAAGTTGATCACTTAATTATTAATTTGTTAGATTTGTTATATTCAATTTTATTTATGACATAAAATACATCTTTTTTTAATTTTAAAGGCGTATTTACTTTATTTACATCCCTAGCCAGAAAATATGACTACTCTCTCACAATATTAGAAAAAACTATTGAAAAAAATAATTAAAAGAAATATGCTTATTATTAAAAATTAAACATCTATAAAATTTACAATAAAAAATTACATTTAAAAAAGTCTGTTTATGATATCGCTATAATTAATACCTAGCGTAAAATTAGTTTCAATTGATAATATTTATGGAAGAGGCGCCCCTAGGTTTGTTTGTGCGTAGATGCGCCTCTGATGTTAGCATAAAATATGATAGTTATCTCAATCAAAAAAATACAGCTGAACATTTGTCAGCTGAAGATATTTTAACTTTTCTTTTGTTTATATTAGCTATTAGTTTATATAAATGTTTAAACAAGTATTGCAAATTAAGTGATGAACCTTACTAATCTCGAAAATAGTAAAATGAATTTCAATTTACAATAACATTAGCACACTGTTAATAATCTTTCCTAATCTAGGTAGATAAGAACAGTTTTAAATTATCGAAATCTTAAATGTAGTTGTATATTTTCCAGCGAAATCTTCCTATATAAGCGCACCATCACCTGCGCCACCTGCCGACGGTTCTTACTACAATATGTCCGATAGGTACCTATCTTATCCACCACCCTTGGACTACCAAACACATCCACCAGTCCCCCCACATCCCCATCATGTACATGCTGCACCCTCACCGCCACCCTTACCCCAAAACGGCTCCCTTTTGCGGCATCAACGCGGTGTAGTTGTTCCCCCTGATGTATTGCATAATACCAGTCAGAATCAACAGATATTACAAGCTCAAACTTTGAATCAAAAACAGCAGATGAGCAGTTTCGGCAACGGATATGGTGTCAACGAACAGGAGGGACATCTGGTGTAAATCAACGAAAATTCTCATCGAAAACACTAATTAGACAGAGAGACAGTTAATAGTTTTTGACTGAAAAGTTAAGTGTTTTCTGTGCGTCCAAGACTTTAACAGTTTAGTGAGACTTTGAAAAATTTGACAGACTTCAAAAGTGTTAAATAAATGAACAACTAATGAAGCTTAAATAAAGACTGCATTAATGTAAAATGACACAATCAGTGTAAATGATACTCAAAACAGTTATTATAAATAAAATAAATAAATAAAACATTCTCGATATTCAAAATATTCATGTGATTTTAGGTATAAATTTTTGTAATATAATGTTTAATAATAAGTACGTTGTAATAATACGTCTCTCCAAATCGAAATTCATGGAGAATAATGGTATAATTGATGAGATAATTTGTCAACCTATAGATGAGGGTCATGAAAAAGTTGTTATATTGGCTACCATTGTAATACTTTTAAAACTATACACTGTACCAAGACAAGTTACTCTATAAACTGCGTTATGGCGTAATTTGTTTTGGTATTAAGTCACCTTGACACTGGGCTAATTTAAAAAAAAAAATACAGTCAATGTATTTAATAAATAAGAATATTTTAATGACATGCAGACTTATTGAGACTTTTTCGTTAACAGTTTTAATAACAACTTCAACTTATAATCCACAAAGAGGATTGAATTGCGTTACATTGATTCTCATCTATTAAATTTCGGTTATTTATTTGTTCAAATGTTGGCAAAGAACATTATTTTTCATAAACAACGTAATAAATCGGAATTTGATTTTTTTATTAATATATAATATTTCTAATGATACTCATTACTGAATATATATCGTTTTATTTGTAAATATAAAAGTTGTGTTCTAATGTTAATAAAACGAAATATATTCTTATTATTATTATTAATATATAGTTTATTATATTAATAGGTTTATATCGAAAAACTTGTGATCTTTCTGTACATAAAAATATTCGATATTACGTACTTTTATTTTCTTTTACAAAAGATCAAGTTTTCATAGTACTTTTATTATTAAAAATAATATATTTTTGTGGATATTATTCTTGTAAACGTTCAAAACTATTTTTTTGTTCATTTTCTATTATATTTAAAATATATTATATTGCCTTTACTAGTCGATTTGAGCAACCAAAGTTACTTTAATATTTTTGTATCATGTCTGTAATTTATAATTTTTGTACTTTTTTCTGTGTGGATACTTCTTTTTTTATTTCTCGTATGGAAGTTAAATGTCTTAAGTTTCACTACGTATTTTATTTTTGTTTATAATTTTATTATAATTTTGTAATTATTTTTTTTCAATAAAAATATTATAAAACAGAGATTATTTTAAATCATGACCAAATAATTTTGTAGTAGTGTCAAAGATATTTGTAAAATTATGTTAGAAATATCGGACAAATAGGGTAATTTTCGAACAAATAATTGAATAACCTCGCATAAGTTTTGAGTTTTTCCCATCAATTCCCCTCAATCATATACATTTGTTCAAATCATGCCTTATTTAAATAAAAATTAAAAAATTTGCGTAGCTAGGTCAATCAATAAACATACTGATTTCATCATCGGAAACTAAAAAATAATTCAGTTGCATTTCAATCAAATATAGATCAGTATTCGGTGATGCTCAAAAGAATTAAAGTATTGTAAATACTATTAGCATGTGAATATTAATATAAATTTCCTTCCAAAATATTTGCCAAATACTTGTAAAAATTTTCTATATAAAAGTGCCTTCCCAAATTGTAAATATTGTAAAAATTTAATCGAAAAATCAGCCATGTATGTACTGCCCTATTGTTGTAATCTCATAAGAATGTTTAAAACTAATCAACTAATAATGGAAAAAAAAAATCAGATACATTGACAACAATTTCAAACAGAATATATAATTTGCAAATTATTGTGTAAACAGCAGTTGTTTTTCAAAAAAAAATATATAGCAGAATAAGAAATCTGTAAATATTTTAAAAAAACAAAATGTACATTGTTATAAGGTAACCTTAAAACCTGTTATCTGTTAATTGGGCAGGTGTAATTACGATTATAAAAGAAAAGGAAATTTCATTTTTTGCCTTAAGAATTTTGTCGATGTGAATTCTGTGGATTGTTAAAACAAAAACAATACAAACTGAGAAAATTTTAATAATAATCTATATAATTGATGATGAGTTCTTTTCATGATGGATAACGTGTCGTCCAACATTGAAATTGTTAATATGTCCAGTCAATAAATATTATAATGTGTGTACGTTTCCCTCACTCTGTATATTGTTATGATGTCTTATGATTATTATTAATAATGCTCATAATATAAAAGCAAAATATTATCAACGTCTTGTTATTGTTTTACCTAATGATAACATGTATTTTTTTTGTTTTATTCTGTTTTGGTTTTTAATGAATATTTTTAACTATTTCAATAATTTTCTTTTATATTTTATAAAATCAAATATATGATTTATTATTTTTACACAATTAAATAGTATATCTAATTTGGATAATAAAAATTATTCAAAAGTATTTGTTTATATTTTATTATAGCAATTAAAAATTTAATTGGCAATCTTTATACACGGATTTTCTCATAGTTTATAAATCATGCTATAATTTCACTATTTTCAAGAAATCAAATTGCATTGCTATTTCATATTTATTTTAATGTGATTTTTTTAAAAAATTACAATTTTGAGAAGCATAATTACGAAAGTAATAAATTATAATTTGAAGTTCGTTACCAATCATTTCGAAGAAATTTGTAGTTTCAAATTTAACAAATTTCTTGTAGGTGTATGTTACATTAAAAATGTGCTGTTTAGTGTGAGTAAAACGGTATTAAATTAAACATAAACAAGGCGCACAGAATTAGCAAAGATTAATTGCGTATATTAATTAATGTAATGTACATGGTTACGATCAGAAATTTTATTTTACGCGAAATTAGTTTGATTAGAGTCAAAAACTATATATATTTTTAAATTTCACCGATATTTGTTAGTTTTTGTATTTACATCATGGCTTCTATACCGATTACATGCATTCTTATTGGACTTTTGATTCATGTAAGTATAGAACATCGGACTCAAAGCTTTAAGAACAATTATTCTTAATTTCTACTGACTTGGGAAATTGTTATATATATATATATATATATATATATATATATATATATATATATATATATATATAATTGTGCTATCTGCATTTAATTTAAATTAAATAAACATTTCTATAAAAATGCTTATTATATGTATACATAGGTATGTAATTCTAATATTATTTTATAACAAATTTTATGAGAAAGTCTAACAAAATATTTAGTATATTTACACTGAAATATATTTAAAAGTGTCTAAAGAAAATATATTTGTTAAATGAAAGTACCTATTACACATAAGTTGATGATAGATACAAGTTAGTATAGTGCCTATACTAACTTGTATGTACATAATTTGAACTGAATAAAAAACATAAATATTTTCAGGTATCACAATCTATGATCGGTGAACCCAGTTTTTTTTTTCATAGACCACCCTATGGTCTTTTGAATAGACGACAAACACAAGATCAAATACAAATAGCTCACGCGCCACCAAATCAACTGCGACAACTCCAGATGCATCTTGGTCAAGTATCTGATCCATTGCAGCCAGGTCAACCGCAGCCAAATCAACAACAGCAATCAAATCAACAGCAACCAGCTCAACAACAAGCAGATCAACAGCAACCAGGTCAAATGCAGCCAGGTCAACAGCAACCAAATCAACTGCAACCAGATCAACAGCAAACAAATCAATTGCAATCAGATCAACAGCAACCAGGTCAAATGCAACCAAGTCAGCTGCAACCAGGTCAGTTGCAACCAGAACAATTACAACCAGGACAATTGCAACCAAAACAATTGCAACCAGGACAATCGCAATCAGGTCAATATCAACCTGGTCAACTGCAACCAAGTCATTTTCAACCAACTCAATTGCTAGGTCAGCTACAACCAGGTCACTTTCAACAACCAGGTCACTTTCAACAACCAGGTCACTTTCAACAACCAGGTCACTATCAACAACCAGGTCAGCTGCAACCAGATCCACTGCAACAAAGTCCATATCAGCAACAACAACTGCAACGAGGTCAATTTCAACTACAACAACTACAACCTGGTCAATTTCAACCAGGTCAATTGCAACAACATCAACTACAGCAAGGTCAAATGCAACAAGGCCAATTGCAACAAATCCAAATACAACAATTGCAACCTTCTTCACTGGGTTCAATACAACCTGGTCAAATGCAACCTGGTCATACACAATCTGGTCAAACACAACCTGGCCAAATACAACCTGGTTTCCAATTTAAAATAGGTCAAACAAATCAAATTTTACCATTGCAAACTTTGACGCCACTTTCCATAGGACTTTCGTTTTGGGTAGCAATTGTAACATATTTATACAAGTTATTTATGACAATATTTTATTCTGTTTACATTCATTGAAGATAGAAATGAAAAACATTATTGAACACATAAACAATATCATAATTTTCGTAATGTATTATTATTATATATCTATATATAAAAAATAGTAAATAAAGTCTGCATAAATTAATCAATCTTTAATTATTACTTTTCATTTATTTCCTAGCTATGGACCAAAAAAATATTAGCGTTAGTTTGAATTGTTTAGATTGCAAAATAAGAAGCCCGAATAACAATAAATTGATTTTGAAATTAATGGCGTTTTATTCAAATTATTTACTTTAAATCATTTCAGAATTATAGATATTTATTTTTAATTTATCTATTCGAAATATTATATTTAACATATTTAAATTACAAATAAAATTGATGAAATAGGGTACCAAATAATGTATTATACATTTTTATATTTTTTTTCTTATAATTTAATTATAATATTTACATAACATAATTATTATTATTAATTACTATCTTTGATAATCTAACATTTTTAATCGCAAATATCTCGAAAACGACCGTTTTACAATATATTCAAAAATCAACCCCCTACGACACCCTCATATTAATTAAGCCAAGCCTCAAATCTGTGATAAAAAGTTAACAAATTGGCGTGTGTAAAAATTCAAAAATAAAATTGCGAGTATTTCGCAAACGGCTGCAAATTTCGCAAAAATAACGAAATCTGCTAAGCAGCACTTGTCTTGGTATAACATTTTCAACCCCCAGCCCCGTATAAGCCCTCAGCTATTAATTATTAATATTTGCAAAAAAAATCTTTTCCGCGTTTCACAAATACAGGTCAATTATGGCTGTACTACAACATATCCAAAAATCAACCCCTTACGACACCCCCTTATTAATTAAGTCAACCCCCAAAATTGTGATAAGAAAAATCTCAATTTCTTTTCTTGTTTTCCTTATAAAATTTCGTTAAAATGTTTCATTTCTCGCTTTCCTGATACAAATCTTGCATTTAACGCTTTCCTGACACAAATCTTATATTGAACGCTTTCCTGATACAAATTTTGTTAAAACCCCTTAGCTTATACTTTTCCGCAATACATCAATGTTAAACTGGTTACCTATAAGCAATGTATCAAATGTATTCCCAGCCGTTTCCGAGATATTTGCAATTAAAGATTTTTTTGCAAACATTAATAATTAATAGCCAAGAGGTTGTATGGGGTTGGGATTGAAATATGTTATAGCAACAAATAATAAAACAACAAACAAATAAAATACAACACAGCATTTGTTTTTAATAACTTTATTTAACAATAAAAAATACATTTCATAAAAATTGAGATTTTTATTTTCATATTTTTATTACAGTTTTGGGGGCTTGACTTAATTAATAAGGGGGTGTCCTAGGGGGTTGATTTTTGGATATGTTGTAGTACGTACCTGGTTTATCCTAAGGGTTCGTAAGGGGGTCGGCAAATTTTGTTATTTTTGCGAAATTCCCAGCCGTTTTCGAGATATTTGCGAATAAAGATTTTTTTTGCAAACATTAATAATTAATAGCCCAGGGCTCGTACGGGGTTAGGGGTTGAAAATGTTATAGCAACACAAGTGCTGCCTAGCAGATTTTGTTATTTTTGCGAAATTCTCAGCCGTTTTCGAGATATTCGCGAATAAAGATTTTTTTGCAAACATTAATTAATAGCCGAGAGCACGTAAAAATGTATTAATGTAGCAAAATGTATCAATGTATCAAAATGTATTAATGTATCAAAATATCGAAATTTTATTAGGAAAACAGGAAAAAAATTGAAATTTTTTTTATATTTTTATCACAGTTTTAGGTGTTGGCTTAATTAATAAGGGGGTGTCCTAGGGGGTTGATTTTTGGATATGTTGTAGTACGTACCTGGTTATAGGGTATTTTATAGTTAGGGGGGTGCAAATTTTGTTATTTTTGCGAAATTCCCAGCCGTTTTCGAGATATTTGCGATTAAAGATTTTAACTAATTTAAGGGATGAAATTGGGAAAAACATAAATACAATACAGCATCTGTTTTTAACGAACTTTATTCAACAATAAGAAAACATACATTTCACCAAAATTTCAATTTCAATATTTTCATCAGTTTTGTTGGGGTCTTGACTTAATTAATAAGGGGGTGTTGTAGGGGGTTGATTTTTGGATATGTTGTAGTACGGCCATAATTAACCGGTATTTGTAAAACGCGGAAAATTTTGTTAATTTTGCAAAATTCCCAGCCGTTTTCGAGATATTCGTGATTAAAGATTTTTTTTGCAAACATTAATAATAATTAATAGCAGAGGGCTCATAAAAATGTATCAATGTATCAAAATGTATTGATGCATTGCGGATTTGTATACAAATTTTGCATTTTACGCTTTCCTGATACAAATTTTGTATTTTACGCTTTCCTGATACAAATTTTGTTAGAACCCCTTAGCTTATACATTTCCGCAATGCATCGATGTTAAACTGGTTTCCTAAAGGCTTTCCCAACAAGGGGTTACTGCATTTTTTGTACCTCATTTTGGAAGAAAATTAATAATAAATTTGGTTTTCTAACAATTTTTTTAATTACTAATTCCCTCCGGTTAGAATTTTTCTCCAATCAAATTTCTCTTCTCTCTTCATTATTTCATCTCCCCATCTCAAATTTCTGTAACAAAAAAGAAAAACTCCACATTAAATATTCTCTCTATAACCAAATAAATATTTACTTAAAAAAAATCCAAATTAATTAATTTAATTATCTCACCTTATCATTCAATATTTATTGGAAATATTTCATTAATCCAGGTGAAGTGATAGGTTGTGTGTTATTGTGTCCACGGTCGGCGTAGTGTCCCCTCCCCGGTCGGCGTTATGTCGTCGGTCGGCGTTGTGTCCCTATTACCATGTACATCTATTCTTTCTTCATATACTTTTAAATGTAAAGAATTGAAAGTATAAAGTTCAGTACTTAGTTTAAAAAATCAATTATAATTAGTCGTAAGAAAGGGTCGAAGATAGATTTTTATTTAAAAGAAAATAGAATGAAATAGAAAAATTTTCGAATAGTTATTGAAATTATGTGATAAATTATATAAACATTATAATAGTTTCTAATTTTTTTGTATTATAATTAATAACTCTTTAATATTAATGTCAAAAAATGTCAGGTCTTACTCCTGGAATAGTATAAAAGCTTGCTATGTGGCTTGCTTCTCCATCTCAGCTCCGAAAATCGAAATGTGCAATGTTTTTGGAAATCAAAAAATCCGAAAAGGCGGCAGATTAGGACATTGCATTGATCCCTATTAAATCTTCGTGTACTACAATTGTCACGCGCTACTGTCACACCTGAAGGACCGAACTGAAATTAAGACATTCCTTGAAATTAACAAAAAAAAAATGTAATAGTAAAAAAATCTTTCAGAACTTATTATACTTAAAATAAAACGGGCTATAAGTTGTTTAGTTCTGTATTAATATTTATTACTACTTTGACTGGAAGGAAAAAGTAGTATAGCGTTTGGTAGGGTGTCTGTAACATTTTCAAAAAAAAAAAAAATTGTATAGAAATCCTTCTTATAGCCTGTAGATGACGAATCTTAACTTAGTTTATGTGGGTGTATGGATGTGCGTCGTCAGCTCGCTCGCGGTCGTAAGTCAAAATTTTGTGGCCGCAACTCCTCCTAGACGGTTTAACCGATTTTAATGAAATTTTCAGGATAAATTTTTCTAGTGCCCAAGATGGTCATGTGATTTTGTTTTTTTCCAGTGATGCCAACTTTCCGAGAAAAAAATTACTAAAGTTTTTAAAAATTCATATTGGCTACGTTATTTATCTGATTTTGATAAAATTTTCAGAAAAGATTTCCCTAATGCTCCCATTACTTACATGAGTTTACCCATATACTTCTAATCTTGTTAAATAATCGGACGTACATTCAACCTACATGTCATCAAGAAACAAATGATACCAAATAACATTTAACCAGTAAATAAATAGAACATGGAACATAGTTACTAGAACGGTATATATACCTATAGATATGTATATGTTCTTCTGATACAATTTCATTTTGGTCTAATCCAGACGCGTCGGGAACGAGGCTAGATCGACCACGGCATACAAGAAGTATATAATATAAACAAATACTACTATTTCCATCAAGGCAATATATTATATGGTGTATGATCACGTGTTCTGAACTGTCTCATTATAATTTTAACCTAAATAATACAAAACTTCTACACAATAAAATTTCAGTTATAAATCACTTGAAAACCAACACATATTAAATTTATAATTAATGCAAATAATTTCTAATTATCAGCTCAAACCTTCACTGTCAACGAATATTCTAGGAACAACTAAACAAAACTAATAAATTCAATAACATTAGTTTGTTAATGACCTTGTTACTACTAATTTACTGATTACCTTGTAAATGCAATTGTTTAATCACTGCTCTTATGACAGTTAGTTGTTTTAAAATCGATATTAATTAAAAACGATTTTAAAACCAAGCTTGTAGTACCAGCTATTGTATTTAATATTTAGTACTGTTAATTAGTTTGCATGAGAAAAAGTATTTAAAGTAATACTAATTTTGTATTTGAAATACTTTTTTAAAAGTATTTGAAATACTTTTTTAAAAGTATTTTGCAAAAGATATTGGTTACAGCTATGCACAGACACTTTGTTGTTCAATATTATGCAAATAATAACAACATAGCATAGTCGTATGCAGTTTGTAATCTATATAGTCACTTTGACAATGACTTAGTGACACACATATAATTTAGTGTGCTAGGTCGGTGCAATAATGTATGCAATTATTGCAATACTGCAGTTTGAGTTATGCCATACATTGATAGATATGAATATTCATATTATATATTGCAAACAAATCTTTAGAACTCATTATATTAAAATAAAACGATTTTAGGTTGTAGTTCTGTATTAATATTTATTAATAATCAACTTACTCAATGTACATCTATAGAACTTCTTGCGAATGCGGTAAGATTTATGTTGGACAGAATTACTAGATTGACAGAACATAAGAAGTCAATACGTATAAATTATTCAGATAGAAATTCTTCATGATGTAAAAAATTAATTTGAAGATATTGTAATAATTGCAAGACCCATCAATATTAACAGTACATTGATAAGCGAAGCAATAGAAAATAAAGAGAAAACGATAACAACAACTGATTTAAATAAAATTTGGCTACCTTTAATTTAAAAACTTATAAATTTTATGATCTATTTACTTATTGTGTTCCCTAGAAACTTTTCTATATATGTTCTGTTTATTTACCGTAAATGTTATTTGTATCAAATTTCCTCACGAAGACGTAAATTATTAATAAATACAATATTAATACAGAACCAAACATGGAGCCGTTTTATTTTAATATTAATATTATCTATTGTAAAATCAGAGTTGCTATATGAGCAAAATAAATATTAATTTATTATTAACTACGCTTGATAAATTAAATAAAATATAATATTAATATCAATTTAATTAACCAATTTTATTATAATAGATTTTATTCTAAATGTAAAAAAAATACTTTAATTTTCACATTGATAATAAAAAAAATTTATTAATTTTTGTGGGCAGATACAGAGCAGTGCCGAGAAATTTTAACACTTCAGATAAATCTCAAAATTGTACTCGCAATTTTTTTCCTAGACAATTTTACTTAACGAAATAAGGATGTTTTTGAATAAGAATGATCATTTTTAAGATATTTTTTTTTTTTTTGAATATAATTGTAATATTTAGTTAAAGAATATAAAATATATTGGAACAAAAAATATAAAAAATATTACCATTAAGTGAAAAAAAATCTTATCCATGAGTTCGTTCCAATATATTTTCTACGATTGTAAATAGGAGAATTTGTTTATACAAACATAAAAATTTAACATTTCTACTGCCAAAATTACAAGACTAGTTACAATGGTTTGTCTGTGCACTGCTTTGATGTCTGTGTTTATATAATGGTAGAATACAATAATGACATGTTACGGCACAATAAAATAAGTGAAATAAAATACAGTTTTTTTAACAATCTAGAAAAATCATATTATATTTTTCCTTTTTCTCTCACATTTTTATGTATTTTCTGATCAAACATTAAATACGAATTTTTAAAAATATACTATAATAATTTTAAATTTATTATAAAAGTATATAAATTTTGAGTCCTTTCTTACTTTTTAACTGAGGCGCCTGCCTCATTCGCCACAACCCTGAACATATCATATAATTTACTAATTTTGTTTATTAAATAATTAGTATATGCGTCCAATACAGTTTTAATTCACTTTAATATTATTTTTATTAAATAAAATTTTTAGATAACTTCATAAAAAAAATAGATATCTAGTGAGGTAAGTAAAAGGTGCAAATATTTAAATAATAATTACACTATATTGCATCATATCCAAGAACTATTATAATAATATGAAACAAATGATTCATTCGAAAATTGTCTGATCAAATATTCGAGTAAATTATCATTTTAAAATATTCATATATTTCATTGATTATGCAAATAATCATTAACCTAATTTTAGGCACTCAAGTAATTCGTTGAAAAAAAAAAAATAATCATCATCTTCTATCATTACAATGCTAGACGATTTTGTTATTTTCAATGTCATAACAAACAAAAATTAGCATTAATATCATATATACGACCTTCTATTATTGACAGTTATTTGAGCTTTATAACAAATATATTTGTTCAATATCACTGTCCTTGTATTGTTGACAAGGTAAACCGATTCGAAATTGATTTTGTTGTACTCAGGGATGTAAATTGATTGACTTTGACGAGTAAAATTTTTTATGGAGGGGAGAATTTATTTTTTCCACCCAACCAAATATGTGACAATGTAAAATAAAAACATATATAAACGATATTTTTTGTTAGTTTAGTATGTGACTGCACTTTGCACTGTTTTCATAAGTTAGATTTAAGTTGCACTTATATTTTAGGTTAATTAATTGCACCAATTTTTAGTTGATTATTAATTATATTAATTAAATATGAATTTTATTACAATTAGCTCATTTATTGCTGTGATATTCGTGCAGTTTTCTTATTCCATGAATAACTGTAAGTAATATTAAATTATTTGCAAATAATTAACTATATCATTTAAATAAATGTATTTTAAATGAAAATTATTGTATTTAGGTAAAATATTATTAATTCAAAATTCAAATATATTTCGAAAATTTCTTTTTGAATACAAAGTTTGCAAATTGAAATGAGGAAAATTACATAACATTAGCATTGTGTATATTTAACGCACATTTTAAAAGCATTGGCAATTATTATTAAAATATTTTATTTGAAATTTCTTAAATATATTTTTAAAATAATGAAAAAATAAAGCATAAGTCTGGATAAAAATGTTTGGCGGAAAATAATTTCGACATTAAGAAAAGAGTTTGTGCTACACCCTTTTGGGTACATGACGTGATTGTGTATGTATATGTATTTTCAATTATTGTTTTGTCTATTTTTTTTTAGAGAAAAGACACATACGACAATTATCTTTACAACAGAGTTTTAAAAATTTAAAATTAAATTTCTGAATAAATTTTTAAACTTATAAATGAAAAAGAAATATAATAATTAACTCATTTAAAAATTTGCAAAATAGAAAATCAGTTCTATTTTCTTTTGTCTGATAAATAATAAAACCAATTCCTATTTGAATTAATCTTACTTTTCATATACATATTTATTATTATTATTTTGTTATTAAAAATTTTTAATATAAAATATTCTGTAGGTTTCAAAAATACACAAAAAAATAACAATAAATCCTGATATAACCAAAGTATTACTAACTTTTAAATTTATTTTATGTTGTATGAGTCACCAATGTTTAGTAATGTACACATTTTATTGCACTCATTTTCAAAATAAAATGCTATTTCGTAAGATTTATATTCGTTTGTTTAGTTGCCGATACAAAATGCGGATTATTGAGGCGTACAGGCAAAATCGTAGGAGGACATGATGCACATCCTGGCGAATATCCTTGGCTAGTATCTATCACTAGAAGAGGGGGACATTTTTGTGGTGGTTCGATTCTTAGCAAACGTTTTATTTTAACTGCTGGTCATTGTTTATGCAGGTATATTTGTTTTACTTTTATAATTCTCTATTAAACATTATCTAAATTATTTTCTTATAATTGTTGAAATAAAAAATAAAAATAAAAACGTACTAGCCTGCCAATCTACCTAAGTAACTATTATCTATTCTTTAGTCATAACCAAGTATATATTAGGGTAGTCGGTATTTTGGCAATGCCGGAATTTCTTCATATTTTAAATTAATAAAATATTTTATACCTTTTTGCTGAAATGTTTGTATATTTGCAGTGGAACCGGTATAATTCAACCACAACAAATTCACGTCACTATTGGCCAACACAATCTAATTGATCAAAAATCATCCGATTCTTATGAAATAAATGTGAAAACGGTTATATTACATCCACAATACAAATGTAATCGTGTTAGCAATGATTTAGCCATTTTGGAATTAGAAGAGAGCATTGAATGGAGTGAAAATGTAATACCTGCTTGTTTACCAGTAGCTAAAGATGAAGCTGGCTACAGCAAATTTGATAATATTTTGGCAACTGTTGCTGGATGGGGATGGTTGAATGAAAATAGTAACGCAGGTGATTATTTGATGACAACGAAAATGACTATTATATATATATATATATATATATATATATATATATATATATATATATATATATATATATATGACTGGATAACAATAAAATAAAACGGCTTTAGGTTATAGTTCTGCATTAATATTTATTAATAATGGACGTACTGTACGTACTCAATGTACGTCTTCATCAGGAAAAAAAAGATAAAAATGTTATTTATAGTAAATAAACAGAATATAGATACAAGTTATTAGGTAACAAGATAAGTAACTAGATCATAAAATTTTGTTATCTAGTAACTTGTTTTTCTATGTTCTGTTTATTTACTGTAAATGTCATTTGTATCTTTTTTCCTGATGAAGACATACGTTGAGTTCATCGAAACGTCGATTATTAATAAATATTAATATAGAACTATAACATAAAGTCGTTCTGAAAGATTGTTTTCTATGTTGGATAACAATAGTTAAAAATAAAAAATTTTCGTGGATTGAAAACAGTCTGTTAGGGCTTTTGTCTTAATCAAATACTAATTTTATCATTTCCCAAACTAAATAAGTTTCTTAATTGTTATGTTAAAATTATATCGTATAATGGTTACCTTTCTAAATGGTTTTTGTTCATTAGACAAATACAGTTTGGAATTTCTCTGCGAATTGTAAGTTAAACATGTGCTAATAAGAATGTTATATTAATTGCATGTATGCCCCTATAGCTCCCTGATGATGCTATAATATGTATCGAAAGCTTGGATAGTATTTCAATTGAGTTTTATTTATCAGAAACCCTAACAAGCTGCTTTTAACTCACGAAATTTACTGATTCTCTGTTTATTTTAGAAAAACTATATATTATTTCCACGTAATTCTTTTAAATATGATCTTATAATATTACAAATCTCAATAAATTATTTGTTTGAAATAAACACAGCTTATTGCTTTTAAAAGTTCAAAATATCCAATGTGATATTTATTTAAAGAAGCAATTTAATACATTTTTTTTTTTCATATTTTAGCTGGTCGAGCAACAGTACTTCAGAAAGCTCAAGTAAACATCGTCGAAACAGAAACATGTAAAAATTGGTATAAATCTCAAGGCAAGAAAACAAAAATTCAAGAAACTCAAATTTGTGCCGGTCACGAACAAGGAGGCGTTGATTCTTGCTGGGTAAAAAAAAAGGTAAACTTGTATCTTACTTTTAAGCTGATTTTTTTTTACTTTGTCACAGGCTGACAGTGGTGGTCCATTAATGGTACACAGTGAAAATAGTATAATTGTTGTCGGTGTAGTTTCCACTGGTATTGGATGTGCAAGACCACATCTTCCCGGAATATATACAAGAGTGTCCGATTACATTCCATGGATACGCGAAGTTGTCAATGGAAATTAACAAGAAGAATTTTTGTCAAGCCAAATGAAATAACTGTGATTTAATACAATGTACATATTATCTAGTCATTTTATTCTTATTATTATTGTTGCACTTAAATAACTAAGAAATATATTTTCACTTGAATAACCTATTTTAGAGTTTTTATTTCTATAATAATATCAGTAGAGTACAAATTTATTTGATAATTATAGAGGATTGAATTTATAGAAGTTCTGTGCTGATATGCCGTGGTCGATCTATCCTCGTTGCAGACGTTTCACCAAGCACTGAAGATGCGATCTACAATGTATGAGCGAAACGTCTGCTACGAAAATAGGTCGATCACAGCATACCAGCCCAGAAAATTCTATAAATCCTGAAGAATACTAATTATACAGAATGTTTGTTTTACTTAAAATTCCAAACGCCAATCAGAAGCGAATTTATAATTTTGTAACTCTTAGACTCTAATTAAAATTAGAATTAATACAACATAATTATGAGATTCAATCGATACAAATTATAAACTAAACTTGCTAAAATTTATATCTTCACAACATTTGTCCATAATTCAATTTCAATAACTTTAAATCTAAACGAAATATTAAAATTCTGTAACAAGCAAATGATAAATGTGTCTATGTATGTTTAAAAGAGCTAATCTCTGATTCTACTAAACTTATAATTTATATTTTATTTTACTATTATTTGTAATTACAAACTATCCAAAAAATTTACAAAGACTAACAAGATATAAATGAAATATTAATATCATTCTTGCTAAAAGTAAAGAATAAATATAATATCAAACATTAAATTACAATTTTTAGTACGTAGATTAAAATTTCAATTTTTTTTATATAACAATAATACTGAAAAAATTTTTATTTTTATTTATATAAGTTAAAAAAAAACAGTTAAAAAAAAAGCTTTAAAATAATATAGTAAATTATTTGAGTCTCTTGAGCGCAGAACAGGTAAATTTACTAGTTATGAAATACAGAATTTTATGCTCTAAAGTTCTTATTTAAAGCTTTTCTACCTAAGAAGGATATTACAAAAGTATGATATTATCTATTAAAGTTCTATGGTGAAAAGTTGCGATCATCATCCTGTGTATAAAATCAAAATTAATATTAAATACCCCATATGCTCCGCTACTGTCCATCGCAAACAAAAGCAACATTTTCCTAGTCAATCACTCTCCCACTAACCCAAGAATTACTTAATAACGCGATTAGTAACGAACGATCATAGACGCAAGATCGCAAGTTAGTCAGTTTAGACAAGACGAGTGACGGTTTGAAAAAAAAAACCTAAAATGAAGCAACCATTCAAATGAACAAGAACATGCATCCATATACCTCCTACAACACAAACACTCAGTACTCATAAACATCAGGCGTGTTACAAAATAAGAAAACTAAATCACCTTAGAGCATATACATAGATGGATCTCTCCCCCCGCCAACAAAATGATGCAATTTTACGTGCACAACGAATTGAGAATGCTGGAGATTCGTTATAATTATTTGATGAAACCTACTGTGTATATGAATTTTTTTTTTATTTTCCACTGTACTGTTATGGTTATTTATTAATTAGTGTTTACACATATGCTGCGTATAATGATGCTCTTGATACAGATGAATATTAAAAGAGTTAGGTTAGAATTGAGAAAAGATTTGAATCGTAGAACGTGAAAATATTTTCGATGTTGCAATTCGAAGATGTAATTATAAAAGCAAAATTGGTATTTGAGAAAAGTGCTTGTGTTAGAATATATTATATAGTATAATGTTACATAGATCTGGATACATAGATTATTTATATTAATTTACAAAGATTTATATTCAAATAAGTAAAATTTTAAATTGTTCTGTCAAGTATTAATTTATCGTAAATAATCTAGATAAATGTACAGATTGATTAAACTTTAATTTCAATAAGTTCTTGCGCAAAATTTTAATATATTGTTGCATTTATTATTAAACTACATAAACATCAGAAAATTAAAAAAATTGTAAAAAGATAATTGTTATTCACCATCAAAAAACATAACTAAATAATCTATTTACATATTTGCAAACGTCAAGCAAAATTGACAAGACAAAAATAAATGTTTGTTTTTTGGTTTTTAATGTAAATGTACAGTTTGGTAAAAATAATCATTAATGCCAAATATAGCAAAAATAAATACAAATGTCAATATATTATTATATATAATTAGTACTTATTTGTTTGTAAATATAACAAACTATCATTGGTAAACAAATTTACTACATTAAATTTTGATTTTAAACTATTTAAATACTATCTTATATAAAATTATAATGCAAATATATTAAGCACAAATATTTTTGTGTTATTAGGTTTGTCACAAACGTAATGACTTACAATAAAACTTATGATAATCAGAATATATAAAACAAATTAAATGAATGAAAGATTTTACTAAATATCTTCAATTTGCACATTTAAGTAAAAGTTCACTAAATTATCTAGTAGTATATTTATATTTGACTTTACCATTTCTAAATTTCCGTAAATTTTAAATTATAGCAATTATCAATTATAAATATTGCTAAATTATATTATTTTGCAAAGTACTTAAAATAACTATAATTAACATACAAACTTTTATCCTTATATGTCAATGTTAAGAAAGTATCAATTGCGTTCTATTTTTCTATTCAAATGCGATAAGAGATCAAAAAATTTCTAAGATTCTTTCACTAATACATTCCCTTTAATGCATACCACTGCGCGATTTTGCGAGAGTAGTTAACCGAAGAAATCAATTTGCATATAATGTTTTTGACCTTATACAATAAAGGTAGGTATTGTAGGTGTATTTGTACAATACGATGATACTATACCAAACTTATAATATTCTTCATTCAGTTCAGGTTAGGTCAACGTATGCCTACTGGCGTAAATAAAAAAAAAATTGAATACTTTGCACCGCTAATAAATCATTATATATTGCAAACATAATAGTTATTATTCAATTTTTACACTTGGATTATGGATTATGTCTGTTAGCATAATTTATAGGATAGAAAATGATAGTTTTTCTGTAACAGTTTCACAGTGAAATTTGTTAATGTATTTCAAGTTTTATACATATATATAGTATATACATAATTTTACTTTTAGGTTAAGTGTACTTAAAAGTTCCAATGTCGATAACTCGAAATGTAACAGAGACATTTAAATTCTATAAAAAGCAGAGAGTAGTGGATCATATGAGTATAATTTAGGTAAACTATATAGTTCAATTATCGTAAGTACCGTTGTACGTCACTCAAAAAAGTAAATAAATCTATGACATTACCACTGAGTACGTTGAATTGAGTTCATAATAAATATGTTTTTAAAATGTTATACAGGTTGCATAAAATAATGTAATTATTATTCTATTCTTTATAATTCTACATTTTTTATAGTGAATGTTAAATAAAATAAAAATTGAATTATTAAATAATTAATTAGTTTTGAAAAATACTGATTTTTTTTAAAAATATTAAAAAAAAAACTATACTTGCAAAAATCAAGCAAAATTGACAATATAATATAATAAGAACTTTATTTAGCAGAACTATTCCAAATTACTTTTACAAAAAAAAATTTACATATATTAATACATTAAGAGTGACTTTAATTAGTATGTAACATAAATTACCTTAACTCTAATTTAAATTTCTTAAGATCTAACATTTTTATATTATTAAGTAACTTATTATACTCACTGACACCTTTCACAATAACATGTTTATTGCCAACGTGCCCTGAGGGTCAGGTCGTTTGGGCCCAATCTTTCTTCTGGAGCCAATTTTGTAGAAAAAATTAGAAAAATCGCATACTTGTGCGACATAATTTTTTATAGAACAGAGTAGGCCCCCCAGGAAATTGTAACCCCGGTCTTATAGACCAAGAAAGCCGTCCGGTAAATTTTATTGTCAGTCTTATCGACTAAGATGGCAGCGAAAGTTTTAAATATTATTTTTACCGAAATTTGTTTTTAAGAAAATTACATCCACTATAGCCCAATATTTCTAAATAATGAAATAAATTTATCCCAGGAAATAATTTCAAAATTAGCCAATGAAATATTGTCATTTATTCTGAGGATACATTTTTTGCTAATCACAAATAATTTTTTACGCTAATACTTAGAATAAATAAAATTGAAAATACTAGCCTTATATAGCAAATAACATAAAAGAAATAGTTCTAACATGTCCTGCAGTCTATCGCCATTTTAACGAACTAAAATTTGTCCCCAACAAAATCATCGACACAATTCATTTTGAAACAATCAAAAACGGAGACAAGAACGTCCTTAGCTAGTTGGCTCAATGCACTAGATACCAAAGCGGAACTAGGTTAGCGCCAAATACGGTCTGATCTGTTGTTGTTTAATGATGCAAAGATCTTCATTATTACCCGATCATGACAAAGCATTTAAATTGGCGTGATTATAGAAAAACGTATGGCTCATTCATTCATGCTAAAACTGCTCTCTGTACAATCAATAATGGTGGCGATTCTAAGTTTCAGATGAGTTCAATTAAAATGTCCAGTGGCTTTATGAATAGAAGCTAGATGACTTTGATTTTATTTTGAATTGAAATATCGAGATTATCAATGGAAGTCTGGCATAGTTGTGCAATGATTGACACAGAATTACATTGTGAACAAACTTGTGACTCATCGATTTTCAGACATCAATTAGAATATTTTATACATAAATCTGTAACTTACATTGGAATTATTTTTTATAAATAAAAAAAATAAAAGATTATTTATATATTAGAATAGAATTTACAATATAAATATTTTAAGCAAAGATTACAATAACGTTAACGTTATAATAACGATTGAACTATAATTTCTAATACAATAACGTAACGATATTTGAATAACGTTATAATAACCGATAACGTTTCGTCAAAAGTTATGTTGGAAAGTTATTCCCTATGAGTTCTTTTTTGAAAGAAAGATATATTATGTTTGTATTTAATTTATATTTTACAGATAATTTCAAAGTAAAAAATAAAAAATATTTACGTAACGTTATATAACATAACATAACGTAACTTGTTTCTAGGTTTTGTTTATTTACTGTAAATGTCATTTGTATCTTTTTTCCTGATGAAGACGTACGTTGAGTTCGTCGGAATGTCGATGATTTATTAATATTAATACAGAACTATAACTTAAAGCTGTTTTATTTTAATATGAGTTCTGAAAGATTTTTTACTATGTTAAGCAAAGGGTTAATTAATTTATGTTATAACGATATACCAAATGGTGGATGCTTATTAGACTATTGAAGACTATTGAAGCACATCAAATAATATTATTAGTATTTATTCAATTTTATTTTTGTATTTTTATGTTTTTATATATATATTTGTATTGTATCCTTTAAATAAGCAATTATTCCTTCTAGATATTAAATAAATAAACGAACAGTATTTTTCAACGTACAAGCAAAATATAAAATTCTTTCAACAATATAAAAATTTGAAAACCTTGACAAGCGGATAATCAAATTGATTAGCTGATTAATCTTCGATCCTATTTCAGCCAACCGCACTCATAAACAACAGCATAAAACTGTGTGTGTATGTGTGTGTGTGCAATCAAAAAGACAGTTTAAATACATCAATGTGCACTTCGTTAGTTAAAGTCGAGCATAAATTGTAGATGAGTGCCATGCGGTTACGAAGAATAAACGTTATGCCCGTAAGAAAACGACTAGAGAAATAAGTATCATCACATACACATACACACACAGCCTTGAATTACAGGATGTAACTACGGTTCGATAACGTTACGGTAATTGTTGATTCTAGTGAACGTTTTGTCTAACAGTTCACGTGCAATCTAGGTTGAAAAATGCCTTCAAACTGAAATATAGATCTTCTATCAGGAGCACTCTCGCTTTTCTCGAGTTACTAAACACCGCGAACTATTGTGTCTGCTGTGCGCATCTATTTTTGTAACAGTGACTTTCAATCGGTTTCTTCTATGTTTTATTCATATTATAATAGTTATAATATTCTAGTTAAATAAAAATCTATACTGAAATGTATATTTAAAAAGAAATTTAATTCACTAAACTTTTTTACAATTTAATATAGTAAAAATCTTTCAGTTACAATTTTGTTTAATTTTATTATTATTCGATGTTTCAATATAATAATAAGAATAATTTATTACTTCAACAGGTATTCACCCACAATTAAGTAAATGCTTACATATATGTGTACATAAAAACACATTTTCATATACCAAACGTATATCATCATTAGAAATAAAATATATAAAAAAAACTTTTTAAAAACCACGCTTATATTTAAATGCACTAAAAAGAGGAAAATAAATTTTTTCCTGGTTATCCAAAAATTTTAGAAAGAAATAAAAGGGTGGAGCGCCAGGAAACTATTTATTTTGCAATGATGATTAAGCGCTCCATGCTTTTATTTCTTTCTAAAATTTTTGGATAACCAGGAAAAAATTTCAGGATAGTGAAAATAGTTTGTGCCACACTTTTTTGGATATATGACGTGATTGTGTATGTGTTTGTTTAATTTTTTTGGTAATTATAAATTGCTATTGAAAGATAAATTCTCATAAAATCCAAACAAAAAACAATCATCAAACGTTTGACAATAACTGATCGAATATGTTCTTACTATTTCACGACAAATATACAGCACAACCTCGCATAATACTATAGTTTCATAGCTATGTTTCCATATACCATATACTGACAACTAATAAAGAAAAGACAACATCCGATTTTTTTTTTCTATTCTTCAAATAAATAAATAAAGGATTTGTACACACGGAATAAAATATCGACAATGTTTAACGATAAGAAATTCGCAACGAAATAGCGTACGATATTGTCATCTTGAGAAAAAAATTATGTCACGCGAATTTTGCAAATAAAAAATATAAAAAAAATAAAAATATAGCACATACGTTGATAAACTGATTTCATGGTATTATATCACGTTCAAATAACTATATAAACGCAAGATGGGCTAAAAGAAAATCATTCTAGTAGAATCATTTCAGGGTTTATCATCTAGTTAAAGAAACAATTAAAAATGATTAAGGTAAAAATAGTGATTACATATTTCTTTTTGATTTATCGATTGAATCAGAGTTTGTAAAGTGTAAAATACATATTTCTACGATTGTGTGAAGTCGTTTATCCACTAAAGCCCGTGTAATACGATTTATTAAAATGTAGAAATCCACGCGTTAAAGTGCCAAATAGTTCAATTTTCGTCAAAATTATAGCAACTTGAACTACTATGTACTTTAATGCATTGATTTTCTGCATTTTAATGCATCGTATCACACAGACTTAACAAATGATTGTTAAAAATTATTTTTTAGCAAAAATTGAAGTAATTAATGTTAAAAAACAATGGCTTCAATTTTTTGCAAAAAAATGTTTTTTTTATATATTTCAAAATATATTTCTGCTTCTATTTTTTCCTCATATACAGATAGTTTTTCTATTTTGGATATTTTTATTATATTTGATATTATAAAATGTAAATAAAATATTTTAAGCGCTTAGTAAGTTATTTTAAATAAACGTGAGAAATGTTTTGTCAAAAATCACTTTTATAAGTGAGGTGAGAATACGGGCGAATTTGTTTTTTAATTTTGTAAAAAGAGTGTTAATAGCGGAGTTAATACTGTAATAAATAATTAAATTTCACACAGACTTAACAAATAAGTGTTAAAAATAAAAAATTTTTAGGAAAAATGATAGTAATTAATATTAACAATTTGTTTTTTTATTTCATAGAAGAAAGTGTTAATAGCGGAGATAATAATGTAATAAACAACTAAATTTCACACAAACTTAACAAATAAGTTTTAAAAATATTTTTTTTTAGCAAAAATAGAAGTAATTAATGTTAAAAAAACAATTTGATTTTTTATTTTGTAAAAAAAGTGTTAATAGCGAAGATGGTACTGTAATAAACAACTAAAATTAAAACTCATTCAGTCCAGCCTACTTAAAATAAAATTAGTATTATGTTTTTACGCAGGGTTAGTAGTTTTGAATCAAACTATTTACAAACTTATGAAAAACTTACGCAAATACATAATTATAGTTTTATCAGTTATTTTTAGATTTATAGCAATTGAAAATTGAAATTAGTAATGTCTTTTAAAAATGTTTTATGTTTTCACAAATTAGCAGAACTAATAAAATTATGATCAGAACATAAAACTAATTTTGAAATTAAGTAGGACAGTTTAAATGAGACTATAGTTGTTTTATAAAAATATAAAAATGTACCATGAAACTTTTGTCGAAAATTTATAAAAAAATTATATTTAATAGTGATTATTCAAATATCTGAGAAAAAATCTAATGTCTTCAAATATAATATTTTTTTTTATTTATAACAACTTTTCCAGTTATATATATATATCAGATCATCATTTGTAATTCAGACTAAGTAATTTTAATTCATTAATTATCAAATGTATTATGATTATTTAATTTTATTTCAGAAAACGATAATTGTAATACAGAAAAGATAATTATATTTCAGGAACTGTCAATTCAGAGAAAGTGCATTTGCAATATTTTTTGACATCTATTAATTTTTAAATTTTATAGTTCGCCCAGATAAATAATGAAATATGTAGAAAAAATTTCATTGTAACTAGTTGATTACTGAATAGGAAGCCTTTTGAAATAAAATAATTGAACAATCATTACAAAATAATATATCTATTCTATCTGAAAAAAAATCTAAAATCTATTTTTTTTTTTAAATTAAAAAAAAAATTATATTTTATAACGATTTATTTCGGCAAAAAAAGAACATTGAATACAAAAAATTTCATTTGATTTCAGTGGGTACTATTGCTGGTGTTTTTCAATAGTATTCTATGTGAGCCACCAGTTAATTCTTATTTGCCTCCTTCTTCAGGTGCTTTAGGAGTTCGGCCATCAGATACGCATGGTACTCCAAGTCAATTTGGTGCAGGTAATTTAATAAATCTTTATTACAATTGTCGTAAATTCGTTTTGCCATGATTTAAGTTCTGAAATTTCTAGAAATAAAACCTCGCTGTACGTATGAAATATTTTAATCAAATAATTTACTTACAATATGAATAATGTAAGTTGATAGCCCCTCAGCTAAGTAAAAATGTTGTCACAGTCCAATATTCAACGGTACAAAATATTAGAATGATATTTTAATTACAAACAAGAATAAAATCGAAAACTCAAACTGATATTTTTTGATTGTCAGTTGTGTCAATTGTTTGTTTATATTGATATGGCAATATAAACAACCGAACTTCTGCTATAAATAAAATTATTAAAACAAAAATTTGTTAAATAAAAAAATAATTTACTCTTTTTTCTATAAGTATGAGAGAAAAATTAGTATAAATAATAAATTACCAAAATTTAAATAAATATTAGTAGTTTTATTTGTTTGTTTATTTATGTCATTTGTATTATTTTTCCTGATGAATATAAACGTAGTGTATATGTTATGATATAGTTGACAATACAATAGACAGTCGTGGTTACCTAGTAATATGTTTGATTAAAATTTGTATTTATGTCAGAATTTTATAAAATGTAATAAATATATGATTTCTGAACGTAGATTTAATATATGGTTAGTCTCAGTGAATTGGAATCTCTTTGCAGTTACATAATTCTTGCTTATGTCAACAACTGAAATTATGGAGAGTGCAAGTAAAAATTGTTTATAAATCTACATAATTTAATAAATTCTAATAAATTATAATTTATTTGCAGGTGGGCCCGGTATTGGTGGTAGTCAACAGAGACCAGGAGCAACATATGGTCCACCAGGTTTTCAACCAGGCGCACCTCTAGGAAGCCAAGGTGGTTTCGACAGTGCTCAACGTCCAAGTTCTTCGTACGGAGCGCCGGGTAAGAGTGGAAATGGAGGTTCACGTGGAAACGGAGTTGGTCAACGACCCGGTTCAACTTACGGTGCACCAGGTCAAGGTGGAAATGGAGGTTTTGGTGGTGGTCGTGGTGGTAGTGCCCAAAGACCAAGTTCAAGTTATGGTGCACCAGGACAAAGTGTAAATGGTGGCGGATTTGGTAGGGGTGCGCAACAACCGAGTTCTAACTATGGACCACCAGGACAAGGTCAAGCTGGAGGTGGATTTGGAAATGGTGGAGCACAGAGGCCGAGTTCTAGTTATGGTGCACCAGGACAAGGTAGAAATGGTATGAAAAAAAAATTGTCACATAAAATATAAGTTCAGTTTTTGTTTTCATTAATTTATGACAGTTGCATGCTATTAAAACTGAAATTAGTTAAAAACCGATTTTAAAACAGAAATTGCCCTGTGAGCCATAATGTCCAAATATAAATATTAGATAATAAATTATAAAATTTTATGATACTCTGAGATTGTAACTAATAATTTTTGTAAAAATCCTGAAACACGTAAATTTTCTTCTTTAAAAACGCACATTTATATATCAAAATCAGTATCAGACATTCGTTTGTTTTTAAGGCATAATGTTATTAATTTTTTTTTTTTAAAAACCTTTTAATATCTTAATACCTTACACAAGCAAATTTTCGATAAATAAATTATTGAATGTATCAAAAAATACATTGTTTAAAAAATTAATATCGACAAAAAAAATTATGATAATACTTGAAGTTGTTTTCTCATTAAAATTATTATTTTTTTTGCCATTTATTTGTTTATTAATTATTTATTTCAATTATCAATTAAATTTTTAATTTCCTTTTTTGCATTCTAATAACAGTATTTCGATAATTAATTTCAATTAATTGAACCCTGGTTCGATCCCAGATCGAAGTGATATGAGTTTTTTTCAATTTCAGTTTACTAGTTTAATCTATGCTAATATTTGAATCCTCGTGTATTTCAATAATTTATTTCTAAAATAAATTCTTCTACAGTAAATTTAATTAGTAATAATCGTAAGTAGAAGTTTTATGTTATTTGTTTAGTAAACTTTACATATTCATATAATTTTATAAAAACATTTTTGTTTGTGTAATTTTGGGGCCATAGATAAAATTTTGTATGCAACTTGTGAGTAAACTGGATTTTATGATATTCGTTCGGATATTTTCGGGCATCTCTCCGCTAGTCACAAAATTTCCGAACTCATATCATAAAATCCATGTTTACACACTAGTTACATAAATAACTATTATTGATCTAAAATATATAACAACATTTATTACAGGAGGAAATTCTGGTGGTGGAGCTCAGCAACCAAGTTCTAGTTACGGCCCTCCCGGACAAGGACAAGGACAGCAAGGACAAGGAAGAAATGGTGACGATGCTCAGCGTCCTAGCTCTTCTTACGGCGCTCCAAGTCAAGGAAGTTTTGGTGTTCAAGAACAAGCTAGAAACGGAGGAAGAGGAAGAGGTGGTCAACGACCAAGTGCAAGCTACGGTCCACCAGGTCAAGGTAGTAACGGAGGAATTGAATTTGGTGGTGATGGTCAACGTCCCAGCTCCAGTTACGGTCCACCACAAAACGGTCTCGGTGGAGACGGTCAGCGACCAAGTTCTAGTTATGGAGCGCCCGGTCAAGGAGGAAACGGTGGTGGTACACCAAGTTCTTCTTACGGAGCACCAGGACAAGGTAGTGGTGGATTTGGTAGTCAACCTTCTTCACAATACGGTGCACCTGGACAAGGTAGTCAAAGCGGTCAAGGAGGTGCTAGTGGATATGGCGACGGCGGTGAAGATGGCAGTGTAGTAAGTACGATAAAAGTATTAAAACACTCGGTATAAAATTCTACAAATTTTATATCTACTCAATTAGTTTCGGCTGTTTAAAATTAAATTAAAAAAAAAAACTAAACCTAAACCAACCTACTAACCTAACCTACCCTAAATAGCCAATTGCGTAAAAATACTGTATGTATAAATAGCCAATTGCGTATACATAGCGTATGTATAAATAGCCACTTTCTAGATATCTTTAAAGTGTATGTGCGATATGTGCATATAATATATAGTTTGATATGTAAATTTACAGACTCACAGGAAAATTTTTACATTATATAAATATAAAACACAAAAATTGAGATTTTAAATTTTTTTGAGTATTATTATATTAAATTTCACAATGACAATACGAACATTTATTTGTTCAATGTCCTAGTATTAAGTTTATTTACTTTTTTCATTATTTACTAGTTAAGAATTTAGTTGCAATAAACTTTTATGGTTTTTGTTTGACTGTATCCAGGGTTATGCTCAGTACCAATTCGAATTCGAAGTGAATGACGCAGAAACAGGCACACAGTTTGGGCATTCGGAATCTCGGGACGGCGATAGGGCTCAAGGCGAGTACAATGTATTGTTGCCAGATGGCAGGAAACAAGTCGTACAATATGAGGCCGATACTGACGGTTACAAGCCTCAAATACGATATGAAGGTAGATTAGGAATTGTGTGCATGTAACTAACCGCTTCTTGGTGACAGGCCACTAACTTAAATGGCTTCTTGATATTTAAATAATATTGAAATGCATAACATTTATATATACATATATAAGGTAGACAGTACAAAAAGCAAATATTATTATTATTTATATTAACCCGTTTATCTGCGACATAAAAAGTAAACTATTTTTACACTATATGTATGTAAACTTTTGGGTTACCCCTGTAATAACATTAAACATAATTTTATTGTTAAAAAAATAGACCCGTATTCTCATCTCAGTTTTAAAAGCGATTTTCGTCAAAATTACTTTTGAACGTTTACTTAAAATTACTTATTAAGCAATTTTTATCAGTTAGGAATTTTATTATATTAGATATAAAAAATATATATCAAAAATCGAAATACTACTCATATTTGATAAGAATTAGAAGTAAAAATTTATTAGTATAGTAGTAAATAAAGAGGATATAGCAACTTGTGTCTATGTTTTGTTTATTTACTCTAAATGTCATTTATATCTTTTTTCCTGATGAAGACGTACATTGAGTTTGTTGAAGTGTCGATTATTATTAATAAATATTAATACAGAACTATAACCTAAAGCCGTTTCAAATAATAGATAGTTATAGTACAATAATTTTAAAACTTTTTTCAAAATTTTCTTCCTATTTAATTTAGGTAAAAATAAATATTTGAATTGAAAATTATGAATAATTTTTCACTTAAATTTTTTCCGAAAAACACTGTGTTGCCAAAACAAATAGTACATAATTTCAAAATAGTTATACTATAATTACAATTAAATTTTTTTTTTATTACAATATTTATTTCTATTATAAAAACCAAATTTTACAGATCAAAAATATGTTTGCAGTAAAAACGTTGATTAAAGTAATATTTACATACACAATCACGCCATATACCCAAAAGGGTGTGGCACAAACTCTTTGCATTATCCCGGAACCAGTCTCCTATTCAAACAAGTAACTTTCGCTTCATCCACATTCATAATTCTTACAAATAGTTATTTAATGGCGAAAAAATACATATCTATTTCCTTTGCCAATGTTTTTTTTTTAAATTTTATTTTCGAAATTTAGGTGAAGCTAATGCTGGAGCAGCTGGTTATCCTTCAGGTGGACCAAACGGTGTAGGTGGAGGATATCCTGGTGGAACAAGCGGTGAAGGTGCAGGATATCCATCTGGCGGGCCAAGTAACGGCGCCGGTTATCCTTCCGCAGGTTCCAGCAACGCTGCTGGTTATCCATCAAGAGACAACGCAGGAGAGTCTAGTTATCCTTCTGGCCGACCAAACGGAAATGGTGGCTATCCATCGAACGGTTCTAGCGGACAAAATGGTAGACAGCCTTCCAGAGGCAGGGGCCGTAATCAAGGTTATCCTGCCGGAGGCCCGGTCGATAATCAAGGTTATCCTGCCGGAGGCCCGGGCGATAATCAAGGTTATCCTGCTGGAGATCTAGATGGTAATTTTTCCGGTGGAAGTGGTGATCCTTCTCATCAGACTCGTGGCCCAGCTGGAGGAAGTTCTGGACCTTATTGATTTTAATTATTTAGAAAGAATTTATTGTATTTTATTTTTCATTTTCAATTCGCCATATTTTTCGCTAATAGCACAATTATGCCACTTTACATTTATTCATTATAATAATAATAATATATATATATATATATATATATATATATATATATATATATATTTTTAAAGCTTTACAAAAATAATAGATAGGTACTTTATGTTATAATTGTAGGAATTTATAATGACGACACTGCTCAGACTGCAAGGTATATCGAATTTGGTTTAATTCAAGTACAATTTATGTATATATTAATGTATTTTATATAAATAAATATGAAAATAAATAAATACATAAGTAAATAATGCATTTTGCATTTTAATCAATTATTGTTTTAAGAAGATATTTTTACCTTTACTATTAGTTTTTTATTTTCCATACTTGTATACAATATCCTATTACGTCTTTATAGTTAACTAATTATACTTGTCTTAAACATGTTTCTCCAAAATTAACGATTATATCGTTATAAGCATCTTACGTCAATTAATATTTTTAACGAGTTTGTACTATGGTTATACGATCGTAGAATAAAGCACATAATTAATAAGTTGAATAATTGTATTATTTTCTCTAGATAAATTCACTTAGTTATCTGGTTAACACATTCAGGAAGAGATTAAAAGTAATATACTCATTAAATTTTATTTCAGATAAGTCTATACGTATATAGAATTAAGTATTTTTATAATGTCGTTTATGTCCGGGATGTTACAATATTATATTTTAACGATTATTTCATAATTGTTATTAACTATTTTGTAAATTACAAATATATATATATATATATATATATATATATATATATATATATTCTTAAAAGAAATACTTTTTACTAAATACAGAACTAAAACTGAAAACATTTTTATTTTAATATAATGAGTTCTGAAAGATTCTTTATTATGTTAAATATAACAAATTAATTTTTAGTTTTTCGATTTTTTTAAGTTTCTAAAACAAATAATATTAAACTACGTTTATAAATTTATATAATAAACAATAAAACTATAATAAACAATAATTCTGTATAGAAACAAGCTTTCAAACTTGCAATATTTCAAATATAATATAAATATTGTGTTGGAAAAAATAGGTGTAACCAACTGTCAATAAAATAAATATTTTAAATATCAAGAAAGATACTTACATTCTTACT
Source organism: Clivina fossor (assembly GCA_963966155.1). Classification (NCBI taxonomy): domain Eukaryota; kingdom Metazoa; phylum Arthropoda; class Insecta; order Coleoptera; family Carabidae; genus Clivina; species Clivina fossor. The sequence goes on from OZ014566.1 coordinate 3,486,862, forward strand.
GTCAGTACATGGGAATCTTTAACTGTCTTAAATGCCATCTTTTTAGGACAAGGAGAAATCAAACAATCTCAAATAGAACAATAAAAATATACTCAAGTGTTTAATATTTAATATTAATTATAAATTAAATTAAATTTTTTTTATAAAAAAAACTATGTCACCTGACGTAATTTGAACCACCGAATTCCATCAGTGTTGAGTTAAAAAAACAAATTTCTTTCTTTAAATAAAATACTAACAAAATAGTGAAATGAGTAATTATTTAAATTAATTATAAATTAATTATTTATTAAGCTATAAATATACACAAAACATTTATTTCAGAAAATATTTCAAGAAATTTTGAAATACACCAATTATATAAATATTATAAAATTGTACAATAAAATATAGCAATTAATATCATTTGTAATAATTAATTAAACATTTGCGCTACAATAATGAAATTAAAATTTAATAATCTATTTATAAAGCATCAATAATTAAAAATATTAACATATAATAAAATATGTTACAAAAAAATTCTTGGTAATTTGTAATTCCCAGGACAACTATGAAACATGTGAAAAGTGTTTACAATCACAATTATTGATTAGCAATTTATAATTGTAAAATTACTTAGCGAATTACTTAATATTATAAAATTAAAGCAAGGCTTAATTCTTCAAACTTAAAACTTAAAACATAAATGCAGTTTAAAACCCAACGCTTCTAGAAGACCTAAAAACCTAAAATTTAAACATAGATTTAAATAACTAAATTGTGTAAATTTTATATATATTCATCTCATAAATGCACCATAATATTTGTAATTTTGTAAAATAATTTATTAAATTTTTTTCTTGCAACTCATAATTTTAAAATGGAGTTCTTTCAAACTCAATATAAGAAAACACAAAAAACACACATTATTAGTAATTTAATAAAACTTTATTTATAAAATTTAATAAAACTTTAAAAAAAAATGTGGTTATTCATATTTGCTGCACCTTAATTACTATAATAATTATTTTCATAAAAAAATAATAAATTTCATACTTTACTCCTAAAAATCACTGATAAATAATATATATATTTTGTAATAAAATCTTCATGTCTTACACCCAGAGGTAAATCTTAAAATTGCACACCCAATTTTTTTCTAAACAAATATGCAATAAGAAAATATTTTTCAATAATATTCTTATTAATAGTTATTTTTGAAAATTTCTGCTCCAATCATTTCTAAGCCATATTCTAAACTTTTTAATAAATTGAAAATAATTTTCTTATATATAATCATAATTTTTAATGTAAAAAAAAAAAAATTTCTATTTTTATGAATAATATAATAATAATACAAAACATGATTTTTTTGTTCTTTAACTATTTTCTTTTAATATTTACCTATTTGATTATTTACCATTTTGCGACCCCTTGATTCTCAGCCCTTCATATGTTTCAAGAATCGTGCTCCAATCACCAATGCCACGCTCATGACAAATAAGAAGAAGAAAAAATGCATTTAAAATGATGCACTAAACTACATTACATTACATTCAATGCATATATGCACTTGACGCGCGCGTCGCGTCGTGTGTGTGTATCTGTATACGTTACATACTTTCACTTTTTATCGAATTTAGAGATGGCATTCGGGCATTCGCATCTAGCGTAATCATAAATCTAACGGATGCTCCATTTCAACATGGAATCTGTACGCTAACATCTCGGCTGTACAGATTCACACGCATCGGTGGTCACGTGAGGGACGTACATGTAAGATACGCGGTGACCAAATGGACTTGAGTAGTTGCATGAGTACAATATGTAGCATTTCTTTTAACTTATTATGGCATTTCGGATTCACTATGCAAATATATCGGATTGTGCAACAAATACAAGAGTCTCACTATTTTAAGTGTATTTACTTTGGTTAAATTAAAGTTTTAGAAATACATTTCTGTATCAAAGTTATAAAAGCTATTAATTATGATTAAGAAATCAAATCTGTGTTAATTTTATTTATATTAATAATAAGTATGATAAACAGAATCAAATGTGTAATATTTAATACATATGTAGAGACGATATATTTCCTAATATCTTAAAATAATAACATAGTAGGTGATTTCGTCGGTTTAAAGGTAAAACTCATTAACTACAATTTTTTATTTGAAAAAAAAAACAGTGATTTAATTGTGAATAACTTAGCTAAAAAAATGTCAATTAGTTATGTCAACTCTATTTTCAAAAAAAAACTGTACTTGTGACTTTTACTTTTAAATCGAGGATTTGCAGTACGAATTATTCGTTAGTCAAACAACAAGTTTTGAAACTGAAAAATTGATACACTTTTCATGCCGTGCGATTTTTTTTTCGCTTGCGAAAATTTGTTAGCCGAATTTTGCATTAGTCGAGATATTGCTGAAGTTTATTTTGCAAACAAAATTGAAAATGCATGATAGATGCAAAAATTTATATAATAATTTATATTAGTTTTCATTTATTATTATAATTATCGATCATGAAATTTTAAATTCTTTAATTTGTTAATATATTGCAATAAAAAAGCACTAGCTATTTTTTGTTGTTCTTCATACATATGTTATAAAGAGTTGTGAAAAATATTACATTGATAAAATTTGCTTTTCCTTTTATAAACTAAATACTAAAATATCTGTTAGATATTTTTTTTATCAATGAGTAATTTTCAGACTATAAAATATTGGTATTTTTTTATATGGAAAAAATATTTTTTTATTATTTTATAATAAAAAAAGAATAATTCTAACCGATAGAATATTATAATACGAAATATTTTTGTAAAACAAATTCCAGCCAGTATTAGAAAGCAAATGAAAAAAAGAATAAAAAAATAAAAATTAACATTTTTTTTTCAGTTTTAGCTGTGGGTAGTTCAACTAAACCAACTGAAGTTCTGTTTACATCACTAGATTTATTTTTAATCTTTAATAAAACATAAAACAGTTTATTAATATAAAGCACAAAGAAACTCGCCTTATACATAAATAATTAATATAAGATTTTATGTTTTAAATTCTCAATTACATCCCACATTTATTGCGATCAAAATACATAAAATATCGATTAAAATATACAGTATTTCAACAATAATAGTATTATACTCATTAATGTACCTATTATAGACTAATAAATTCATCTATAAACTATAAAACATCAGTAACTAATACTATTGTTTAAGTTATGAGTCTCACAATTGCGATTGTTTTACTTTTATAGAAATTATATAACTTAATTAAGTGATATATATTAGCGAAAAATCCTAAATCTAGATTTTCTAACATTCATTTAGGGAATATTCTCTTTTATTTCAAGGATGTCTCGATTTAAATTAAATAATAAAATTACATCTGCAATCAATTCATCTAGCAAACATGTGATCGTCAGATTTTTTTAAGGTTATAATACGCAACGAAAAACTAAGTGATGTGACGAGTAAGCTACAATTAACCGATCATTTATGGACAATCGTTAATTAATAGAGCCAATCAAGTAATTTTTACGTCTTAGCAGGCTGGTTGTGTGATGGAATCTGAAATGAAAATGTTTGCAAACACTTTGGTAAGTACCAAATATGTAGTGAGTTTATAGTATTTTTGTGGTATAAAATTGTGAGAAGATGTTTCTCGTCTCTGTGTCATGAACGTTTTTATAGCTTTAGATATTTTATGCTTTATTTTATAATATTGTAAAAATTCTTTTCATGTAATAATTGTACAATTAAAATAGAGAGTTAAGTCAAATTAAAATTCTATTTGCACTGTTTGTTTTATTGATGCATGATTAACTTGTAATACCTTATATAATATATAAAAAAAATCAGTTATATTTATTGTTTTTTGCTGAAGTAACTAAACATACTTTTTCTTGATTGATGTTATAACATTTTTTGTCATTGGTTAGTAAATGTAGTACATTGTAAAAAAAAAAACAAATTATAATATTTATATTGTAGTACAGCAATTCCAATTGAAATTATTTCTTAATTGAACAAATAAAATCAGTAAAACTTTAATACCTTACGAAATAGATTCGTTCAATATTTGAAATCATCATCATCATCATCTTTATTTATTTCATAATAATAAATAAAAATATAAATCAAATCAGAAAAACGATCAAACAGTGAAATCATCCATGACACAAATGGATTCTCTCTCATTCAAACCGTTTCATATTATGAATACGTGATAGAAATGCTCGCTGAATTAATTACAACTTGTTTTAATTTCGATTGACTTTAGCCAGGCATTCTATGGATCAATTCTAGTATAATAACTGTAATAAATAGCCTATAAAGCTTTTAATTTCTTGCGTAAGACGAAATGAAAATAAATAACTTATATATCATCTATGATTGAAGACGATATTAATTGTACCAGTTAGATAATAATCTTATTTTATCGTTTCAATATGAAATTTATTTTATAGGATTCCTTTTTTCACCGACAAAGTCGGCTAAGAAATGGTAACGAGTTATTATTTATTTATTTTTCTTTTTCGTTTTATTCTAACGGATGTACGTATAATTTAGTTATGTTATGCTGATTGCAATAATGTAAATGGATGTTTGCTAATGTATTTCAATTTTCAAGGTTTAATTTTTGCCATGTTTAGATGTATATTAAGCAGAACCATGTCGACAAATTTTAACACCTGAGGCAAATTTCAAAAATATACAATAAAATCTAACAAAATAGGTAACTAGATTATAAAAATTATTAATTATTAATTAAAGAAAACCAAATTTATAATAATTGCAAAATCCAACAATTGATAAGCGAAGCAATAGAAATTTATAAAGAAAAGATAATCAGTGCCAATCAGACACTGATTTAAATAAAATTTTAATTTCTTTAATTAATAATTTATAATAAAACAGCTTTAGGTTACAGTTTTGTATTAATATTTATTAATAATCGATGTTTTGACCAACTCAGCGTTTGTCTTCATTAGGAAAAAAGATACAAATGACATTTAGAATAAATAAACTGAACATATATTTTTCTTTATAAATTTCTATTGCTTTTCTTATCAATCTGCTGTTAATACTGATGGACCTTGCAATTATTATTATTTGACTATGTTAATAATTTATAAATTTTATAATCTAGGTACTTATTTTGTTACCTAGTAACTTGTATCTATGTTCTATAACAGATCTATATCATTTTTCCTGATGACGTCGCAACGTCGATTTTTTAATTAAAATTAATAAAGAAACTATCATAAAAATTTAATAAAAAAAATTAATTTAAATATTAGAAACTAGAAGCCAGTTCTACAAAACGTTATCGTCCATAAAGCGCTTTATTATTTATCGCCTAGTTACTTCGTTTATTAAGTTAACAATGCTTTATGCAACTAGCCTTTATTTTTTTTACATAAGATGCAAGAATTTTTCTATTAACTATTTTCATATTAGTATTTTATTGCTGTATATTATTTTATAAAATAAAATTATATACAAATATATATTTCAAATTTTATTATACAATTCTTGACAACATAATAATAATTTTTAAAATATAACAAGCTTTACATAAAACAAACTCTTAAAATAATCACGAGACGAACCGTTACTAATTCGATAAATTACCAGAAATACGTTAACTTTTGCGATCGAAAGATCACTGACAGAGTTCAAAATACGATACGCAACAGAAGAAACTATATAATAAATCATACATTGTCTTACATAATTTTAACAATATTACACTTAGTATTACGTAACAATTGTAGGTATATCTATAACAAAGTAAAACCGAAAAAAAATTAAAAGAGAAAATAGAAATATGTAACAGTGTAACAGATTGCAAACATCTTTGATATCTGACATCTTGGTATGAATTGTACATCGAAAATATGGTTATTTTTCTATAGTTCATTACACAATAATGTATCTGTTAAAATACTCTAAATAAAATTAATGGTTTTAAATTATAAACAGACAAATACGAACTAATTTTTTTGACGCATTATTAAAAATATAAGTTATCTGTAATCTATGCAACCAACAAGATCCGTATAAGTATTGTAGGTTGCCTAATTCATTTAAAGGTCAATGACCATAGTATGATTACTATTTGGGCAACTAAATCGTTAATTGTCTTGAAAGCGCGTTATTGATAGATTAGTTGGGGAGTTAACTAAACAGTTAACTTACAAAATATTTAACAATGTTTTATGCAACCAAATAATATCATAAATATACTAATATTTATATTTTCTAACAATTTATTTATGGTAAACTTCAGTCTTTCACGGCTAGTATCCATTGAATTTCTAGAATTTTCTGAGCTGGTATGCCGTGATCGTCACAGACGTTTTACCATACATTATAGGTGGCATTCTCAATGCTTGGAGACAATCATCAAGCATTGAGGATGCAATCTACGATGTATGGCCCCAGAAAGTTCTATAAATTCAAAAGATGCCGGCCGTGAAAGACAGAAGATTACTGAAGATTACTGAAAATTTTTAGAGAAAGTTAATTTCGGGATAGTGGAAAGAGTTTGTGCCTCATCCTTTTTAGGTACATGGCGTGACTGTGTCTGTATGTATGTATTTTTGGCATTATGTTAATTGTTTTATAAATGAAATAATTTATATTTTAAATTTAAATTACTCAAGATAATAGAATTTGCAATTTGATAAAGTAATAAACAATTTGATAATAATAATATTCTAAAAAGATAATGACTTTTCCATAGGAGTGTTCTTATGAATAGTAATGATTATTTAATGATCTAATCTGGTACTGATTTTATCTTTAGTTTATTTTGTAATTATACATTTATATTCAATATAAATTTACAACAAGCAAAATTAACATAATTATTAATATTCTATTTAGATTATATTTGAAATGTTAATTTTTCGTAATCTTCTTTTTCGAAATATATATATATATATATATATATATATATATATATATATATATATATATATATATATATATTAGAAAATATGAAACACGGGTACATATAGTCGATTTTCGTTATTTTTAACGAAAATGATACAAAATACACTCAAACGCAAGAAATAATTATTAATATAATATAATAAATATTAATTTACTTAAACGAAAACTAAATTTGTTGTTCAAATATTAATTATGTTCAAGAGATGAGCACAATTTGAGCATTTAAGATACTGTTTGACATTTAAGCATGGGTGGTCATAAATTATGAGCAAATTCTTGCCGCCAGATTAGAAATTGCGATAAGAGAAAAAAAATTAGTAATTGGTCACTTGCGGCTAAAACATAGTTTTTAATTCGATTATACAAGCACAAATAATAACATGTTCGTTATAAATTATATTTTCTTCAGATTTCTTGACATAATATCTTTTCGTTATAGTTGTAAATATTTATTTAAATTACTTTTCATAACTATTATTAACGAATCTGATTTTATTAACAATACACATCAATCAAAACACCATTTTTAATATATGCAGATTAGTTCTAAATTGTAATAACCAAGTTAATAACTTTCGATTCTTAGGAAATCTGTCATAGCACACTATTTTTGGATTAGATTAAATGAATCAAATATATAAATTATCTACATATATTTATACCGAGTATGAACATACAAAAATATTTTTTTTAATTACTCTGTTATTTTTATAGATAAAAAATGAATAAAAAAATCGCAGTTCAAATATGTTTTCATAGATTTATTTCTCCTCACTATTTCGACGAATAATAACTAATAATATATTTATATTATTTATGAATGTAAGTACATTAAATGATTCTGTACATAAGTAATACATAATGTAATATACACTGAGAGGAAAAAAAAAAGTAATTGCTGTAAGGCATCATGAAGACGTTAAGTCATAATCTAAGTACTTGTTCTTGCATTATTGGTTAGAACAGTTTCAAGGAAGTGTTGTATTTTACGTCAGACGAATTTTTGTTTATTTTCTGTTTTGCAAATATTACTAAATAGATTGTAGATCTTATTTTGATAAATAGACATTTAATGAGATAGGTAATATGTTTTTGAAAATAATGAGGTGTTATTTTAGACATTGTACTATTTCGTAATGTGTTTCTACTAAAGAAATGTTAAATTTAAATATTATACTATTTTAAGTTACTGGTCATTTTAGATTAACGAAAAATGGCGATGAATTTATTTAAATTGTACATTAATCATTTGTCAGTAACGTATATTTATTACTAAAAAATGTATTACCAAAATCTGTAATTTTATTTTATCATAAATATTCGGTATTTCTTCCTCAAAATTCTTATTATTTTTTAAATAATTCATAATACACATAAAGTAAGTAAAAATAACCTAGTAAGTATGTAAAATTGCTTACTTTCTGCAAATTGCAACACATACTTAATGTAGAATTACATATTGTTGGTATAACTTATTAAATTATGTAAAATTACAGCTTGCATTAGAATTAGTACATATTTTATGTAATAATACTAATAAAATATTTTAAGTGTTATTCGTTCATTTCAAAATACATCCTTTATAAAAATTTAGAAATGTATGTAATTATACCAACAATAATATTACGGAACTAAACAAATTTTACTTATTTATGAGAAATTCCTGACAGCAAATTTATATAAAATTACTAAAAGAGACTTTACTAAAAAACTGTAATATTACATACATATGTACTTTTCTATTCTATTAATAATTTGATATTATATAATGTTTGGAATAGTTCTGATATTATGTATTCTTAAACAATTATGCTAAAATTACAACAGTTGAGTAATTATACCTAGAAATACTGGACATCATAATGTTTCATGGTTTGTAGATAAAATTAATTTTTTTTTAGAGTGTGGATTGATGTGCGCATTGTCTGGAAAATGTATAAATTTGCTTACAAATAAAGTAAAACACTTGACACATTTTTAGTTTTAACACCAAGTGTTTCGATTGGTCAAATTCTTGTGCTTGTGCGTAAAACTAAAACTAAAACGGGAGTCTGAATTAGACTTAACTCTCGAATGAATTCTTATTTATGAAACTATTAATCAAACAATTCTGTTAAATGTATTTTAATATCTAATTTTAATCAATCCATTATCGCACCGCTATCTCTAAATATCAAACCGAGTTACATATGAAATAAACATTGCCCGTCAATTCCCATAAATATTATGTTGCCTGAAACATAATTCCAACCAGACCGGCAATTAACACTCTATTAAATGCAAACAGATCAGATCCAATAAAGAAGATCTCACAGAGAAGATCTGGCGAAGGCCGCCGCGCGTCTTAGTATGCGCCAGCCAGATCTAGATCGGCGGTCTGGTGTAGTTGATGGGTTACAGTTGGGGCAATTGTTGTGATTATGGTGTTACAACAATGAATGCTACGATGAGATGGTGCGCTTGGAGGCAGGCTATATTAGTTTGCAACATGCAAAGTTGCGGAGCCCGGCCTCGACCTGGGTGAAATACGGATCGGACGAGATAAGTTGAGTATTTGAAACGATTAAATAGTTTTAATGTGTTTAATCCTATGCGTGCGCGCTAGTTGAATGCTTTAATTTTTTTATTGTGTTGTTCTCATTAGCCCACAGCCAAGCAAGGAACCTACAGCTTATAATGGATTTCAAACCACTTAGTTTAGTGGTATACTCTAATAATAATATTCAATTTTTAATTTCTAGTATAAACGCGGCGCAAACGAGAGATCTTTAGGATCCAAGCAAGGGTATATTTATTATGTACGATAATTATTGTTTAAATACATTGTAAAATTTAAATTTTTTTTTAAATTTATCGTCAGTTATCAAAAAATATTGTTAAGCACTGTTTGGTCTGAATAAATAAAAATATATTGAAAATTCATTCTACTGCAAAATGTTTCTACCACAAATTTTCTATTATTTCAATAAACAGAATATATTTTTAATGTATATTAAGTAGAATAAGTTGGACAAAATTTAATATATATATATATATATATATATATATATATATATACTTTAATAAAACCATAAAGGGTCGTAAATTTGTGTTTAATTCTAAAAAGCCCTAAAATAAAAATGTAATGGATTTTCATGAATTGCAAATTCATTTCAAACACTTTTTAAATTATGTATACATACACTAATTTTATTACATAAACAAATAATCAATTTAATGCAAGAAAAAAATTTGAAAATTAATTACTTTAATACGAAATTCATTAATAATGTTCTGCGCACGTTAATTTAACATACATACATAATTACACCATCATTTAAAACGCAAATTAACTTATTTTGGAACCAATTAATTGTAGCAAGTGTTAATTAGACGGGGGCGTCATCCGAAAACAGCAATTAAAAAAGCGAACTGAAAACTAAGCAAGTATAATAATTGTAATTATTTTCGTTTGCGTAACAGTTTTAAGACAAGACACTAATTGATTAACATCTTCGGAAAGGAATTTATCGGTTTTTTTTTCTTCTTCATCTACTTCTCTTCTTCGTTTTAATTTGTTGTGTTGGAAAATAAAACGCCGTGAAAAATTTTGCAACTTTCACTCTTTAACTTATTGAGCTAAATGGTGTAGTTAGACTATGTTAAACGTTAGATTATATGTATGCGTTATGCGCTGATGTTTCTAGTCAGTGTCTGTCTGAATGTCTGTGGTGCAATACGTATTCGTAATATGAAATGTAGGTATGTGTAATATAATGGACCACGAGATGCTGTCTGAACAATCTGGCATAGTTTTTCTGCGATGCGCTAAACATGGCACCGAGATGCGTATTTTTATTCTCTACCTTTATTGCAGATTGCACGATTGTTATCCGCCAAAAAGACTGCATCATATTTAAAAATTTGCGTATGTTCCCCTTCACAAATTCCAAATAATATATTTCTATAATGACAACTTATACATTTTTGAAGATATCTAATTTAGCAACTAAACGTAGGCAAATACGTATAAGTATATGAAATTTGAAGTACCTATCTATCAAAAACACACGAAAATAAATTAGTAATGAAATATTTAGTGCAAAACAACTTAATTTTTATAATTAATTCGAATGATCAACAATTATATTTTTATTACAAATAAAATAATTCAAGTGTTTATTAACCTTGTAAATACACCAACTACAAAACATATTTTATTATAAATTCATTAATTATATGAAATATAATTTATTAATAAAATATATCTTAAAACTCTAATTTAATAAAAAAAACTATTTTACATAAATATTCCAATATAAAAAATTTCAAAATAAAACAAATGATTTAATTATATTATATGATTATAGCACAATTGTATGAGCATATATTTGACTTCGATACAAAAACTATTGATAGCTTCTGTAAAGAGAATAAAATCATTTACCGCGTACAATTTGAATACTTTTGCATAAATCTTCTGTTGACATTCTTCGGTAGTCAACAATCAGCACGATTTTGACATTTCTACCAAAAACTATAAAATAAACTCCCTTTTTCTTCTAGATAAATTGTTCAGATAATTTAATCTGTACAACCAAATACAGAAAAAAAATAATTCATTTTTAATTTTACCCATTAATATTTACAATTCACTTTTAAAAAAAGTTTGAAAGAGTAAATAAAATATCGCATTATTAAAATAAGTTTTCATTTTTTTTTACATTTTTTGAAACTATATATAATTTAAAGCAATTTTATATAAAAATTATTTTAAAATTTCAAAATTTTTATTTATATTATTTTTTTTAAATAGTTTAAAATATTGTTGTAATGTAAAATTTTAATTATAAATTTTTTATTTATCTTATATCTATTTTATTTAAAATATATTTAAATTTAAAAGATATGTTTCATATTACATTAATATATAAATATATAGTGTTATTCAGTAAAATTTTAGTGTAATAATTAGTTCTTATTTTACATGTTTTTATTAATCATATGCTTAAATAAAAATCATAATATAATCAAATTTTGAAAAAATTGTATTTTAAAAACTAAATAATTTATGGACATAAATCAAAAACTAATATTAATTAATTTAGACAATTTTTTCATTAAAAAAAAATTATTCCGTCTTATGTTTCTACATCTCCAAATTTACGAATAGACTATAATAACATAATCTAAAAAATTTTAATAAAAACTTGCTTTGATTTTATGATAAATCTAATTTTGATTGCTTATTGTTGTTCATTACACCAATTACGAAATAGTTAATATTCTCGAATTTTGTTATTAGTGAAGACCTTTTAAAGATAAAAGCAATTTCGAAAAATATTTTTGAAAGAAAATTGATCGATTTAGCAGTGACCTTCTAGAACTCATCTTTTTTACAATTGTACATTTCTTTCTTTCTTGTTACAAAATTTGTAAGTATTTCCTATATAATAGAACCAGATTGAACAGATGAGCAAGGTTAAAAATTTACATTACTTTTGAAATCAGCTGTCAAGCATTACAGGTATTTGATTAATGAAGTCATAAATATTGTATATTATTTGTGTCAATATTTATTGTTATAAAATTTTATTTAATTTGCATATATCAAAAATATATAATATTAAATTTATTATTTAAACGAATTTCAATTTACATTATTTATTTTGACTGTATGTAAATTATTTTCTTAATAAATAAATGTTATGAAATAAATAAATTTAAATCAGTTTAAGATTGCATATTTAAATTTGTGACAATTGACAGTTTATTTTTTGTTCTACTCATAACGAGAATAATTTAAATTTGTAATATTTTATTTATTTAATTTAGCAAATATATTTAGTACATATTTGTAATTTTTTTCAATTTATATATAATGTAATATTCATATTTAGGAAAAAATTAGCTGAACATATTAAAAAATATATTTTTACTGTCATAGAATATAAACTTATTCGTCTTTTTTTTACAATAACAATTAAATATTCATATATAGTTATTATTATATAAATTATGTAATAAATGTACTTTAAAATAATATAGTTATATGTTATATATAAACTTAATGTAATAGCATCTATAGTTACACATACACATAAATATTATTATATATAAATAATTTTTTAATAAAATAAAACGGCTTTAGGTTGTAGTTCTGAATTAATATTTATTAATAATCGATATTTCGATTTATGCAACGTAAATATTAATACAGAATTACATCCTAAAGCCGTTTTATTTTAATATAAGTAATGAGTTCCGAAAGATTTTTACTATGTTAATATTTTATTGTTGTAAACAATTTTAATTGTATTATCAAGCAAAACATAACTAATTTTTAGTAACTTTGATCAAACTAAAAAATTAGTACCTAATTAGATTTTAATATATTATAATAAATATTAAAACTCACTAAATACAAAATGTAATTCTCGCGTAAAAAGTTACCTTATTACATATTACAAATAACTCATACAACACAGTAACTGTTACATAGAAATTTAATAATTAGTTTTAATTTATTTTCGGTTTCACCATCACACACTCAAATAAATACATCATGTTCTAGACGAGATTCGTTTCAACTTTGGACAGCTCCGCAAATACGATGTAACGCATACGAAATTAATTTAGCAGACTGAACTAATGATCAAGAAAAAAATTAATTAAACGAAATTTTTGATGCACAATATGATAAGTAAAAAATCCACTTATAAATACCAGGTAAAAATAATTAAATATGTTACTAAATAATTTGTTGTTACATATTTGCAATTAGTAACAGTTAGATAACGTTTTAGAAAAATTTAAGTAAATTTAATGATTTTTTTTTTTAAATCAATAATTGCTACTAGATATTTTCAACTATTATAAATTATGAAATAGCTAATCATAGAATAAAAATCTATAAATATATTCTATAGTTAACTATTATCCGGAGTTTGAATCTAATCGTCTTGTAATTGACAATGTTTTATTCAGAGATTATAACAAAAATATGTAACTATGATAAAACAAATTAAAACGGTATAGTGGAAAAAGTTTGTGCCACACCTTTTTTGGGTACATGGTGTGATGGTGTATGAAAAATTTGTATATGTAATGGTTAAAAAGACAATAATTTTTATTCAAATAAAATAAATAAAACTGAAACTATGTTTCTCAATATTTTACGTAGTTAATAATATTTGGAAAAAAAATTGTTAATTTATCAAAATTAAAGTCTGTTGAAATTCCGTTGTTCTGGTTCATGGCTTCCGTTGATTTTCTCAGCTATTTCAACTGCTAAATAGTTTGCGTGTGTAAAACAATATCAACAAACAAATAATTACATTTATTGGTATTGTAACTAATTACAATTAAATTGCAATTTATAATTATACTGTTAATTCAGACAATTTGCTAATTATCACTTTGCACATATATGATAAGTAATTATTTTACGAGATAGCAAATAAATTATTAAACATATTTTGTGTATAATTATGAGAATTACTTGTATTTTAACAGTAAAATATTTTTCAGAACTCATTGTATTAATATAAAAACTGTATTTTTTTTTAATACGGTGAAAATAAAAAAATAAAATAAAAAATAACCCAAGATTATTTTTTAATCTAAATCTTTATGAAAATATTATTAAAAATTCCGAATTATTTCATCTTCTATTAGCATTTTTAATTTTAAAATAATCAGGCTTTAGGATAAGTATAAATAATTTTACTTTTACATTTTTTTGTATTCAGGCACACCTTAAAAATGAATAACAAAAAAAAAATGTAAAAATACAGTTGCTTCATTTTAGAAAATTAAAAAAAAATCAATTTAGCTTGAAATAGTACTACTGTTTGTATGTTTATTACCTCTAATTAAGTATATTTAAGTTAACTAACGGTTAATTCGTGATGAGAGTAATAGTTTCATCTACACGAACAATCTTACTTATATGTATAGATAGTTAGTAACAGTATTACAAGTAGAAATGCTTACTTATATGTATAGCTTCCTCATAGTATAATGATCAACCGTAACAAAAATATATTAATTTGCACTCAATCATTTAGTTTCCTTTTCATATCAAAAATTCTATTTTTAAATTAGCTACTTTTCGGTATTTTTATGTGCGCAAATAATGTAAAAAAAGTTGTTATTTTACATGAAAACCATAGTAAAAAATTATATATTATTTCAGCAAAACGATAGTTTACATAAATTTTCTTTAAACAAAATTTAATTTTGTAATTTTAAATAAAATAATTAATTTACCATATTATATATATATATATATATATATATATATATAGTAACATTATGACATATAATGTAACAATATTCTTTCATAACCTAATTTTGCAACCCCTATTCATAAACGAAACCACAAGAAAACGAATTTTTTTCAAAAACGACTCTGTTCTTACATAAAATGTATATTTTCATAATAATAATATCAAATATAGTTAGAATAATTTAACATTTAAGTAAAATATAACTTTATCTTCACACATATCAAAAATTCGTCATGCACGACTTAGACACAATTTTAATATGATATATTATTATCATCTTGAACATAATATATAAATTCACATAAATACGCAAATCAAATAATCCAAATGCCATATTATTTAACCATATATTATACGAACAAACATCGCAATACATAATTCATAAAACTATTTATTAAAACACGTTTATTAAAGCGAATTAAAAGCTATTTTCTAGAATGTACGACTATTACTAATTCTTGTTCATAAAAATGATACCAAATGACTTTTAATAGGTTAACAAATTTTAAATATGTCCATTTATTATCATGTTAGAAAATCTTCTTGTTTCTTATTTCTATTTTATGAAATAAGATTTAACGTATCATAAATTTAATCTATTGAAATCTACTGAATAAGATAACATTTAAAATTTTCGTAATTGTGTTGATCTAATTCATTCGATTCTTTAAAAAAGAATATGTACTTGGCTTTCTTGTTAATTGCTAGATATTTTAATATTAACAGCTACATAAATTTTATATTATTTATGAGTATTATACTGATGAGAAATTTGTTTTGATTTAATTGAAAACACTATAAATTATAATTTATTATTGCTATAATACTAATGTAATGAAAATAATAACACAATTAAAACATGCATCCATATAGTATGGAACAGAAACTTTTATTTTGTATTTTTATATTTTATATTTTTCATACAGGTAATTCTATTTCTTCTACTTACTCCGCGTTCCACATCTTACGACAATTTTTTGGCGTTTTATCGATATTTTTCGATTATTACTTATAGAATCAATTGTTAATGTAATTGATAAATTTTGACATGATGAAGATGAACATTCAGTTTCGTCGAAACATCGTTTTTATACGCTAATTAAAAAAAATCTAATCCTAAAAGAGTTTTTATTTTAGTAAGTTAATTTCTTTTATTTAAATGACATGTACAAAAATTTGGAAGTATTGTTAAATAATTTAACGATTTTTCTTGCCAATAATTGAAATTTCTGCAGTTCCATATAAATTTGACATTAAACAAACAAACGTGGGAGGTTAGGAATGTTAAAATTATTGTTATTGTAGCATTGTGTACTGTCACAAGTGCACTGCATATAAATCGCCATTTACTATAACATTCCTCTTTAGCATTTATTTCTTATGTCATTTACTTACACACATTTTTATACTACATTCACAGAGCAATTGCATTATATTTAAAAATAGTACATATCAATATTGTTTCAAGATTAACAATTAAAATTAGCTAGTGTTAACTACTTTTAGTTTTGTATAATTTAACATTTATAATTAATTGATATAGTAAACTATAAATAAACAGTCATGCAAAGAAAAAGCTAGTGTCTGAGATAAAACCAAAACCTAGCACCTTCTATCAAAAAATAACTGACGTATTTACACCAAATTTATATAGCATTCTTTAAAGTTCACTTGCTTAGCGCCCAGAGGTGGCTCTTCCTTCGATCTTTTTGCACAGCCTTAAAAAATATGTAAGACGTACAAAGTATACCTAATGGTTTGTTAAAATTTTTGTAAATATTTATTAAATAAAATTTTAAAAACCAATGCCAAGTATTATTAAAAAAATGTATAAGCATAAGTAATTTTAATCCTCAACTAATATATTTGAACCGGTATTCAAAAAGCGTTAAATTTTAATGAAGTATTAAAAACTTTATGAAGTTGGAAGTAAATTTACTAGATAGACTTTCAGTTAATAAGTATATTAAATACTAATAATTGATTTAATTATAATTAGATACATATAAAAAAAAACACATAAACAATAAAATCTATATAGTAGAAAAATCTTTCAGAACTCATTATATTAAAATAAAACTGCTTTAGGTTAAAGTTTTGTATTAATAATAATAAAATCTATAATTAAATAATATAACATAACACTTAGATATTTCTAAATTGTTTTAATATATACCCACTACATTTATTTTAATAGCAATAAATAAAATTGAGTAATTCTTATAAGTATCATCAGACTCCTACACGGTTTTATTAAAATATTTACTCACTTTGTTTTACACTTAATATAATTTTGAAAGAAAAAAATGTTATAAGATATATGTAGTTTTCTATAAGGTAATGCACTTTAATGCAACTTGTATATAATTTTCATTTCATCTTACATAAGCATTTTCCTAAGAAGTAGAAGTTTTAGTATATACATATACTTTCGTGATATTTATTTTTTGTTTATTTTTCGTTTTCAAATGAATTAAGTGATATTTTTAAGATAGCATAGTTTACTTGGAGCGTTTCGGCTTATGATATCTTCCAAATGCTTCTGAATGCATTCTGGATAATGAAGTTAGAGAATATAACACAAGAAATCAACACTTATTTTTTATAAAAGTGTCAATATACCTAATGGAATAACAGTAAGAGTTACCAGAAAGTTTCTCAATATTACTTTAGTGGATTCGTAGCTTAAAACTAACTTCAAATTTTCGACGCGTTTTTTTTTACTTTATTATTCCGCCGAGATCTCGGAAACTATACATCCGATTTATTTCGCTTTAAGACTTAACTATAGAGAATCAAATTCTTTAAAATAGTAATACTGATATTTTTTTTCCTTTCTTTTTATACGATTTAAAAAAAAATTACACCAAAAACAATTTTTTTTTCAAACAGCATCAATTTTTGTAATTTTTTGAAATTCAAAAAAATCCACCGTATCATGATAGATTTTTTTATTTTACTTTTACGATATTCTAAGAAAACTTTTATATTATGTTTTAGAACTACCTGGGAGACGGAACAAGTGGCTAGATTTTTTTTTTAGACAGGTATTGACAAATCCAGGCGTGACATCACAATTTGAAAACATTTTTTGATATAAAAATTTGAAAACGTAGTTCAAATATATGAAATACCCGGAATATATTTGCATTATTATTTTCTTCATGATAAAAAAATTCCCAAACTTTGCCTATTTTTAAAGCGCTCAAAAACTGAAAAATATTTACGGAAGTCAAAATTACTGAACATATTCTTACGTATAGAGTATAAAATTAAATAAAATAATTTAATCTGTGCAACTAAAACTAACATCGAGATAATTATAACAAAGAGAATACAATTTCATGTAAAAATTCTGAGCAAAACTACCTACAAAATTAATATTCTCATCTTTTTCTATTTATTACAAAATTTCTGGGTCTATTTGGTTCACATCTGTAAGACCTGTAATGTTATAGAATATTTTGTCTTTTTCTAGTAAATACAATTTTTCTATTGATAGAAAATGTCAAAATATTCTGTACCGTTATTAGACAGATGTGCACCAAATAGACCCATTATTCAGCAACTAGATCTTATTCTATAGATCTTATAGATTCGTTCAGAATTCCACTATAAATCTTAAAACAAACAAATGGAAAAAAAGAAGAACAGTTACGCTTCTCTGTCAAGTAACAATGATCTTAGCACTTGAATAACAGCAACAAATAAGTATAAGGCACACGCAAGATCTTTGACCATCAACTTAGCGCGCTGGATGACGTCAAAGAAATCTCTCGTCTTCAATTGTATCGCATTTCTTCGCTATAGCTGTTTTATTTACCGTATAGATGCTTTAGTAGAAGGGGGAATGTGCTAAGCGCTTGTTGTATTGCATCATAATATTACGGTAACAAGTGTAATATCTATTTGTTACAGATGTTCCGTGTATGTGTGTGTGTGTGTGCTGAGATGATTTACTTGTCAGGGACGGATTCAAGAAAAATTTTCATTTATTACTAATATTATAAGCGCCAGTCATAGAACTATATTCCGATTAAGTACCGTTGTACGTTATCCAAAAAAGTAACTAAATCTATGACATCATCACAGAGTACGTTTATATGAGCTCATAATAAATATGTTTTTAAAAGTTGCAAAAAATAATGTCATTATTGTTTTATTCTTTATAATTTTAAATTTTTTTATGTTAAAAAAAAAACAAAAATTTAATTATTAAATAATTACAGAATTAGTCTGGAAAAAACTGATTTTTAAGAAATAATTCATAATAATTTTTAATTTATTTGCAAATACAAAAACCAATAATTGTTTTTATTGTTGCCAGTATACCAAAAATAAATATGAACGTCAAAAATTATTATACATAATTAGTTCTAATTTGTTTGTAAATATAACAAAATATCATTGATAAAAAAATGTACTACATTAAATTTTTATTTTAAATTATTTTATATAAAATTACATGCAAATATATTTACAAAATATATTAAATACAGATACTTTTGTGATATTAGATTTGTCACCAATATAACATACAACGAAACTTACGATATTGATTTTAAAATGTTAGATCGATCAATAAAGTATAATAACTTTATTCAATATAGACAGATTCAAAATGCTCTTGTCTCGTTCTGACTTTATTTCGTCGAATTGTTTTAACAGTAACTTGAAATTAAATCACAGTTGAAGAAGGCAGGAATAAATAGATGATAAGTCTTGATTTCTATTCGTATTTTATTTTATAAATAGACGACCGTGGTTTCAACTATTTAATAGTCATCTTAGAATCTATAAGAAATTTTTGCACATTGAAATAAATAAAGTAATATGTATGTACTAACAATGTGTTCAAAATTAAAATTTTTTAAGAATTCTTTGAAGTTCGAGTCCATCACGTTGCCATTGGCCTACAGCTGCCTGAACACACACACACACTCATTACCATATGCCCTACTTTAAATCTCCAACGATAATTTTGGCTAATGATCCAAAAATATTATAATTATCATCTTATCCTTGCATCTATTTTATCCGTCCATTGCTCAAACATATTTTGGGGCAATATTTGATGATACCAATGGTATTCTAATTTACTAATTTCTTCTTTTAAATAATTACATACATTTTTGACAGTCATTTTCTAATTTGAAATAATACAGATTTTGACCTTTACCATTAGAAGACTGGATAACCTTTAAAATTAAATTTCGTTTGTTTTTAAGGCCATTATTTTGTAAAACAATGGAGTTTTTTGCATTAAAAACTATAATTCATATTTAATTTGTAATTAACTAATTGAATATTTGATATTTAAATAAATAAAATATATACATACACAATCACGCTATATATTTAAAAGGATGTGGCACAAACTCTTTCCACTATGCCGAAATTATTTTAGAATTAATATTTGATAATATATATTTTTTTCATATCTATTTATGTGTGTACATCTAAATTCTTTTTATATAATGAAATTTAGTAATTAAAATATACAATTACAACATTTCTTGTATAAAACGCAAAATATACTTAAAAAAACAGAAGAGGCGAAAATAAGAAGAAAGAATCAGCTATTCGGAAAATAGTTAAAGGATCTGACTGCCGTAAAGAAATGAAACTACTAAAATAGAGAACTAAACGACGCTTCTTATAAGAGTAGACGTTTTAAATATCTTATGTAACAACCTAACCTAAACAAAATGATTCGTTTCCATAGTAACAATAAAAATGAGAATAATGGTGTACCCGAAGAGAGTACATTTGTGAACGATGTAATTTATAGCAATTTAATAATGTAACAACGAATTAAAATGCATTTCACAGTTAATAAAATTGTATTTTCAGACATTTAACGATAATAATATAAAAGATACAATTATAACATTACGAATACATAAAACTGGTATTAAAATAGTAAAATTTCAAACCAACATAATATACAGAGACAGATAGATAGGATATAGTGTGTACATAAAATATTCTCGAATATTTTCCAATACTATTGAATTCTAATTGAGATGTTGATAATTTATAATGATGGCTAGATTTTCGTTGTGAAACAATCACTTAATGATAATAAAATGTATTTGAAATTATTTTCGATTTATTTTTCATTTACTTAATATGCAAATTATTCACATAATTAATGATAATTTAACATAGTAAAAAATCTTTCAGAACTCATTATATTAAAATTTAACGGCTTTAAGTTGTAGTTCTGTATTAAATCTAATATTTATAATTTCCAGAATTCATCATCTTATATTATCAAACGAGCTAAGATCATATAATTATTTATTTAACAGAACAGAACATAGAAACAAGTTACTATTTAACTTAGTAACTTATTTCTATGTTTTGTTTATTTATTATCTGTCATTTATATTTTTTTTTCCTGTTGCTGACATAACGTAAAATTATACAAACATACGTAAAATTTATACAGAACTTAATCCTAAAGCCTTTTATTTTAATTTTGATGAAATTTGGTAAACCTACTTAGCTAGGCGCAATTAAGAATACTTGCTTAAATAAAGACAACTCTTACTTGTTATTAAACATAAATACAAATGAGACCACTTAAATCTGCACGGAATATATAATATTGTATTTTTTTTTTAAATTCACTTCTCGGAAACGAAACAGATAATAATCTACATCTATAAATATAAAACTTATAGTTAAGCTTACAAAATTGCTTTACTCAACACTATTACAAAATATTTAAACCAATTACTAAGTAAATACAATATATATCTTCTCACCTTTATCAAAATCTATCTCTATTCCATCAATTCTCACTCAGCGAAAATGAGAATAATATAAAATATACAAAATGACTACGTTATCTAGATCTCTGTAATTATTTCTATATCACCGCAAAATTTCGAAACATTAGTCCAGTTTTCAAATTATTTCGTTTTAATATATATATATATATATATATATATATTGATAAATACGATTTAGTGAAGCTATTGAATATTATTAATATTACAATTTTATATTTAATATTTTTAAAGTCAAAATATTAAATGAAAAAATTACATTATCTGGCGGGAATTGAACCAATAATCTCTCGATCTTTAGTCAAGCGCCTTGCCTAATGTCTAACGTACAGGTGACTACAACAGTTTTTAGTATTAGTTTCATTTAATATTTGTTTATTTCAAGCACTGTTTTCTCTGCCTAGTGTAGACTTGAAACAAATATGAACTTGTAATATGTATTAATAATATTCAATAGATTCACTAAATCGTATTTATCATCATATTAATTCAAAGTAGTTGCGTTAAAATTTATAATATTTAATATTTAATTTCAATACTTCGACAATAACTGCTGTTTCTATTCTACACTTGGTAGAGAAAACAGTGCAATAACTATTGAAATAAACAAATATTAACATGAAATTAATACTGAAAACTGTCACCTGTAGTCTAACGGGCAAGGCACTCAAGTAGAGATTGAAATATTGTGGGTTCGATTCCCGCCAGGTGACGTAACTATTTCGTTTTGTTTCAAATTTAGTTCTGATAAAATATTACCTTTTCTGAAATAGTCTATCTGCAGTTTGTGAAAATAATTTTTCAAATCTTGTTTTTTTTTTCATATAAGTTTCCTGAGACACTCTGTATTTATATATAGCAATATTTCCCAGGTAAAAAGAAAACTAATTGATCTATGTGTTTAATCGTGCGTTACAATATTGGCAACCTTCAAGAAAATGGCAAAAACACAAATTATAAATCAGATTAAAGAATTTATTTAACGATTTTTCATGAAGATAAACATAAAAGCGAACACTAAAGATGAGTTGGTCTTGACTCTTGAACTAATATTAATGGAGACAGTTTGTTTAATGGTTTACTTTCGCTTACTGCATTTTTTTTCCTTTTCCGTAATTTATTTACTCATATAGAGCAATAAAATATTTTAATGTGTAATATAATATTTATATATATGTGAAATTTGTGTTTATAAAACGGAATTATTTATGAAATACGTATTACAAAACCAAATAAAAATTTAGTCTCTGAAATTTAATTTGAAATTGTATTTTTATGAACAGTATTATCATTAGTATCATTGAAATGAGTACAAAATTCCGAATAATTTGTTAAAATATTCCAAAAACTATTGTTATTGTTATGTTATTGTTTTTTGAATTCTCAAGTTTGAAAAAGTGTGCTTTGAGAAAAAATTTGTTAGTTTTAAATTTTTTAATAACAACTTTCCGTAACATACCAAAAAGTGTAAAAAAAAAACTATCTAACGTTAAAAAACATTAACTAAATTAGTTGTACAGAAATAATTTCAATAAATAAATACTTAAACTCATTTTAAAAAAAATCTTAAATGTAATTTTAGCCAACTTGATTAAAGCCGATTAACAATATGATAAAATATTACCAAATAAGATAAAAACGTTATATTAAAAGTTCTTTGTATAATAGCAATCACACGTTATTTAACATAATGAAACACTGATTTTCTCAACTGTCACAAAATTTCTATGCCACTTTAAGATTACGTATAGATACGCGCTTCGTTTGTCAATGATAACAACGGAGAATTCGACGAAAGATAATCACAATCGCTAACTGTAATCGTATTGTTTTAATTTCATTGTTGTTTCTAGTACTTAAATGCACAAAAAAAATATGTCAGATGTAGTAACACTAGTCTTGTAACCTAACCAAATTAATTGATTTATTACTGACAGTAAAGTTCAAAACAAATGAAGTTTCAAGACAATTACATTTTGTTTCTTTGTTTTTTTTTCTCCTTTTATAAATTCTCAACTATCTTTTGATGTGTTAAATATACCAGATATTTCCTAATTAAATTATTTGCAATATTTACATTTAAAGATTTTAAAAACAGTTTACAAATATCATGTAGTTTACACAAACAAAATTGGAACTTATTTTTCATCTGAAACAACTGTCTCACTAACCACATTCTCGTCATGGCTCTGATGTAGTTTATGTTAAAAGTATGATTCTAAATTAATTATAACAATGATGACTGTCTTTTAAAAAAGATCTAGAACCTGCGAGAAACAGAAAGACGCATTTTGAACATGTTTTAAAAATTCAATTTAACAGTGAATGTGTTTTGCGTTAAGATAAATAAAAATATTTGTGCTACACCTTTATATATTAAAATTAAAAAGAAAAAATATCTTGAAAACGGTTTGTTCTCAGACCCATATTTAATCAGTTTCTGAAACTTAATTTTTGATATACTATAAACTCTTAAAATTCGTGAGCTTTTACTAAATAAATGTTAAATAAAAATATTATCGTTTTTGGTAAAACAATAAATGATTATTTGTGAGTTAATTTGATGCTTAATGAAATCACATACTACTATCTAATATGTAAATATAATATTTTATTAAAATATTTGCATAAACAAATAAAATTGATCATAAGTCTAACAATCTCAGCAATTTATTTTTTCTATTTTGTAAGTCAAATTTCGCGTGTAAAATTTTGTAATATATCTCGGAAATATCCTAAGTATATAATTTTCTATTACAAACATGTATATTTTAGATGATACAGTTTTTATGTGAATCTTTTCTATTTTATAGTTTAAATTATATACATACATGTTTTCATAAAATATGCATTTAAGGTAAAATTTACATGAAACGTGAAATTATTTTGCGTAATAAAAATAACATATGCAGCACCACCATATGTTTTTAATCTTGTATAACTCCTACTATTACTTTCATATACACATCTAACATGATTTGCAAAAAAAAAAACTATAATAATATTAAAATATATATTATATGGATAAAAATATTTTTAAAATAATTATTTACTCTTTGTGAAACAAACTATCTAATACTATAATAAAGTTATAACTTTATTATAGTATTATAAACAATTTAGAATAACACAAAAAAATAGTTCACAATAATAAACATTCAATTCCAACAAATATAGAGTTAAATTACACTTTCCATAGAGTTAATTTAACACTAAAATTTAACTCTTGAAACGACAGGCCTTTGTGTAAAAAAAAAAGGTTTACATTTTACACTAATTTCGAGTTAAAAATTAACTATAGAATTTTGTATCATTTCAAAATTTAACAAGTATTTGAAAATTTTTTAAAAGTAAATTTGAATAATTTATTGTTGACGTACTATACTATATAAAAAATTAAAAAGTTTTTAATTGTATTGCAGAAAACAAAAGTTTATAAATAATATTTTCTTTTAGAAAAAAGTAACATTAAACAATTCTGTTGTTACATTTAATTTATATCCCACATTTATAAAATTTTGTTAACTTCAATAGATGTTTGAAACAAAGCCAATAGTAACTTTTAATGTAATTTTATAAGTATTATTTATATATATATATATATATATATATATATATATATATATATATATATATATATATATATATATATATATATATATTAATTTATTGATCAACTGGTTATGAGACCCAATTATAGATTACAATATAATATTTGAAACACAATACAAAAGTTATTATAAAACTTACACAATACATAATCAAGATACGAAAATTAGTAATGCTTTTACTTTAATAATCAAAAATTTAAAAATAATCACCTTTAAAAGCCAAGAATAACGTGCCAAAAAATACCTACATCTACGATATATCACACTGCGTAAGATTAAATCATTATATTAGCAGAATCTTTAGATACAATTTTCCAATTCGCAATTAAAGTTTCGATTAAATATCCATCAGTATTTACAGCTAGCTGGTAATAGTACTAGTTCTTACGTAAATCTACTTTTAAAATAAATTTTAAATAGGGTAATACAAATCTTTTATTTAATATTATTCTATTATTTTATAATATTTTTATGACAGTGTTTACAAGTTGTAATTGAATTTAATTAGATATTTTATCTATAATATAATAATTATATTTAATTACTTACTTATTAGAAATAATTACTATCTGAAACCTTATTTAATTTGGCCATTTCGAAATTATTATTTTATATTTTAATAATTAGTAGCAGTTAACAAATACGAACGTAAATCATATCTTAAACTAAAATTATTTAAATTTTTTGTAAAACAAATATAGAATATATTTCAAAATATAATAATTTGCTAAAACGTGTGTAGTTATATGTATACTCTTTTAGGTACATGGCGTAATTGTGTATGCATATTTACTTAATTATATATATATATATATATATATATATATATATATATATAATTTTTCTAAATCTGACAATAAAGAAGACACAGTGAAAATCATTTAAATATTATATAGTATCAGAAAACGAGAAAAATTTCATTTAACTTTTTTCAATATTTAAGTTTAATCTTATTCTAGCTGTTTTATTGTCAGAATTATAAAATTACTTTCATTTTTAAATTATTGGACCAAAACATGTTATTATAACTAAATTTACTTTTAAATTAAATACAAGTTATGGAAAATTATAGAAAATAATTACAAATATCTAAAAAAAAATGTACAAATAATAAGAAATTTTTAATGTGTTGGTCCCAGTTCAGGCTGAGCTAACTTACATATCAGAAATAAGAATTTGACACTGTAACATTCTTGTTTTGTCTTCTGTATCACGTCTGGATCATTTGTCATTTAGGTAATATAAATAATAAAACATAACACGTCTGCACTTTAAGTTCGTTCATTCACGACTAACATTATTAATTAACAATAAGTAAATAACATCATTTATAATGTATTGTGTAATCTATTAAATTTTTGTACACTACAGGCACTATCAGGTGTTCCATTAAAACGTACCAAGAATAGTATGAAAATACATTAAGATAATTAAAAATTAATTATTAATTGTAAATCAAAATATATTTAAAAAAATAATAATAATGTAAATAAAAAAAAATTATATACACAAAAATTATTGTTATTTTTTTAACATCAAATTAAACAGATTTTCACCTTTTTTTTATATGTTAAAACCAAAATTGGAAATTGGTCAAAATTCAATGAAAATTTTGAAATTCGGATATCTCTAAGTGTGGAAATCATTTCTCATTTAAATATTTTCCGTCATTTTTGACAAGTAAAATTACTAGCCTTCAATAAATATTATTCTCAAATTAATGTATATATATATATATATATATATATATATATATATATATATAAAGCTATTAATTAACGTATATATTATTAAAATTTATAAAAATATCTAATAGTACAACATTAAATTTAATAAATATATATATATATATATATATATATATATATATATATATATATATATATATATATATATATATATATTTATATATATATATATATATATATAGATCGCAATACTTAATAATTTCATTTAATCAAATCGCATATTATTAACGAATTAAATCAAACACTAATTGCTATATTAACACAAATACTACAAGGCAATACAACTAATCAATCTTATTAGAAATCAATGTTTAAATCAAGGCCTTCCATGCTCATCAAACATAAAACCGTATTAATGACATAAAAATTAGCGCACCGGTATAAAGATACCAAATGCAAAAACCGATCTAAATACATACAGCTCTAATTAGAAAATGCCTATCTGTCAATAATAGTCCGGTGCGTTGAAGAATAGACCCAGATCGGGCCAATAACGCAACAATCACAAGCAGGAAAAAAAAAACTAAACGAAGACAGAATGATCTGAAAGTGAATCTCCTATGGGTAACGCAATTTGCGTTGTATACCCCACACCCACAACTACAACTGGGCCAGGTATATAAGATCTCGGTGATGCCAATGATGAGCAGAAGAACATTATTCATCTTCTAGTGCATCTTAAGATCTAATATTTAGATCAGTAAAACCAACTTATTAGCTTTGGCTTATTTGCATAATATATACGAGAAGAATTTCTGTTTGTGTGTTTCAAGTTTTTATTTTAGTTATTCACAGGATGAAGGTAATATATGGTCGAGAAATTATTGACAAATCAGTCAAAATTGTCTAATAATTTTGATTTATTTCTCAATTGTTTTTTTATAATATTTGATAAATATATTATTAATACAACAATTAATAATGGTCCAAAAGTGGCTTTAATTAAAGACGATTTTTATTTTGCTTATTAAGCAATTTTAAAAGCTATATTTTACTTAAACATTAAATGCAATAAATATATTCAATATATATAAAAAAATACATAAAAAATGCACAAAGTGCATTTGTGTAAAACTTACTTCTTAAAGAAATTATGAATACAGGATATTAATATCACTCTCTTATAATTAAAAAAATGTAATAAGTAATTTATTTTAAATTAATTCACTTTATGCAAAACAAAACAAAGTTTTAGATCCGGTATTTCCAGATAAAATATGAAATAGTTTAAATAAAAAAGCGTTAGGCTTAATTTCTGTATATATGTCAATAAAAGTCGACGTTTTGACGTACTCTACGTATATTATCATCAGGAAAAATTACATATTAATTTTTCGTGATAATGATGTAAATAGAGTATGTAACAACATCGATTTTTTATTAAAATATATATACAGTACTTAATCCTAAAGCCTTTTTAATTTAATATAATAAGTTCTGAAAGATTTTTTACTATGGAATAGTTAACTATAGAATAAATATAATATAAAATATTTAGAGTTGGAAATACCGACATAATACATATATATAAAATATTTTTTACCAAATGTAAATATTTTTTTTACATTCGTATTCATAATACCTTTGAAATTTTAGATAAAAGCACTATTTGATGTAGTGACTTATTTTGTTACCTAGTAACTTGTTTCTATATTCTATTTATTTATTGTACATGTCATTTGTATCGTTTTTCTTGATGATGATGTACGTAGAGTTAGACATAGATTTTTAATTAAAATTAATACTAAACTAAATCCTAAAGCCTTTTTATCTTAAATCATCATCAGGAAAATCTATAATGATGATAAAGATCGACGTTTCGATATACTCTACGTATATCATCACCATTATATTTTTTTCCTGATGATGATATACGTAGAGTGTATCGAAACTTTGATATTTAAATAAAATATATACAAAACTTAAACTGAAATTTTTTTTTGTTCTAATTAAAAAAGAAATTAAATAAAACATAAATTAATAAAATATTCACTTTAAAAATATAAAACAAAATACTTACATAGAACATTCGCATAATTGAAAATAATTTTAGTTAGTAGACATTAAAAAAAGTGCAAAACTTTTGTTTACATTTCTTCTTAATTTCTAATAATAATAATAAAAATGCATTAAAAACTCACTCTATATGGATTTAGTATAAAACTTTTGACTCAAATTTAATTTTAAATTATGTACTTGAAAATATAATAAAATTATTTTTTTACATAAACTTTATAAAATCTAATTTATAGAATTTTCTGCGCTGCTATACCGTGGTTGATCTATCGTCGCAGATGTTTCACCAAGCACTGAAGATGCCATCTACAATTTTATGGCGAAATGACTGCGACGAGAATAGATCGACCACGGCATACCTGTTCAGATTTTTTTTTAAATTCAATGGATACCGGCCGTGAAAGCCTAAAGATTACTAAAACTTTATAAAAATTGCAAAATGTTCAAAAACATTTATAAATTAGAAAGTTATATATAAAATACGAGTACTATATTTAAATTTATTGTTTTCAAATTTTGCATAATTAATTGATTATATTATAGCAAATAATACATATGCTAGTAATATTAATCTATCTGCAAAACTTTCTAAATATATCACTATCAGTTTTTTAAATCATCGCACATAAATATTCAAAAAAATTTTGGCAATAGTTATTTAAATACTTTTATTTATTGTATGATTCAGTTTGCAAATACATAATAAATATCAAATTCTTTCATTTTGTATAATACATATGTTGTTATTTAATAAATAAAGCTTAACTATATGTTAATATATTTTTTTATATTTAAATGTATTTATAGATAGACACTTTTTAATATTTTTTTTACTAATGCATTTCTCTATAACCAATTAATAATGTTATAGGAATATTTCGTAAGAATATTGAATGATACTACAAAACAGATGTTATATTCATGTAAAACAAGTTTAAATTCTGTACAAACAAAATTATTTTTATCACGTTCATTTTTCTAAATTATAGACCCCCCCCCCCGTGACACGATAAATAAATCGTTGAAAAAAAAATTTAAATAATTATAAAATGTTTATAATATTATTTATTTGATAACAGATAACAAATACTATGCAGAATCCTAAAGTTTATATATTAGTAATCTGTTTTATTTACCAATAATTATTATAAATATTAATGCTGAACAGTAAATTTGAGTTTGCCTTTATATTAAGTAATATTCTACACTAGTTTCAATTCTGAGAGCTAACGTAACTGATATTGCCTAGAAACTGTGCAAACTTACATGATAATTCATAAGCAGCACGTTAATAACCAACATCAGTCATGCTAGCTAGCAATAATCTTATAGAATATTAAGTTTTGTTTGAGATATCCAGTCTCGAGAATTTTCGAGAAATTTTGGTTTATTTATATCCCTATTTCTCGGGAATTTCGGAAAATGTTACTTAAGAATCATTGAATAAATTATTGCATTAATCAGCGAACTGAATTCGCAGAAATCTAAACGTCAAAATATGTATTTAGTTTTTTCAAAATTTATTATTTGTGATTTGAGGGAATTATTTCATTTTATTAAAAGTTTTGTTGTTTAAAAACATTCTACCGTATGATTGAAATTATAGATATTTCGTGTATTTAGACTCGACGAATGAAATTAAAAGAAAAGAAAATTCGTAAATTGAGAATAATTTTACTTTAAATTCAATATTTTTACTTTTAACTCGAAACTTTAAAACTATAACTGTTTTTTCTAATAGAAAGAAAAAATTTAATTAAAACAAATGACAGTATAACTATTTTGGAAGATTAGTATACAATTATTAGTTATTTAGTTTGGTAGCATAGTGTGTTTTTGGAATAAATGCAATTATTGTCGATTAAATAAATTTGACCAACACATTTACGTATCAATGTTAAAAACAAACAAAAATTATATATTTCAGGCCATTATTTGTTTGTGTGTTCTGGTTGCTTCCGTATTTGCGGAACCACCTGTACCTAGCAACACCTACTTACCTTCAAACCAATATGGCGCCCCTAGTTTCGGCGGTGGACACACAGATGCTATTATCAGACCAAATAGTCAATACGGTGCTCCAAGACCTAGCTCATCTTACGGTGCACCAGGAGGTGGATATGATGAAGGTCCTTCTGTAAGTAAAAAAAAAAATTAAAAAAAAATTTATATAATAATAAAGGAATATGTATGAAAAGTATCATCAATGTGGATAAAACGAAAGTTGTTTATCTAGATGGGAATGTTTGGAGGAAAGTAATTTCGGGATAGTGAAAAGAGTTTGTAAATCAGTTAATTTATGTACAGAAATAATATTTCTTTTTAAATCTTTGTAAATTCTATAAGATATCAATGATTTATTTTGTCATTTCAAATTTATTATTTATTTGTTATCTACTATACACATTATATATTTTTAATATTGGTTTTTTATGTAAATCAATATTTTACGCATACTTAAACAATCAGTAAAGATCATAAAATATTTATAGTTTTTCAAAATCAAATACAATATTCACATAACTTGCATCATTTTTACAAATAAATTATTTTAAAAAATTTGGAAACTACAGAGCAAATTAGATATTTAGTATAACATTAACACAATTATTAATGAGTTCATGGTGATTATTTATTAAATTGATTTTATCATAGTTTTTAATTCATATCTTTTAGAATATGTAATAATTATTAATCAATTTTTTTTTATTAAAATACAATTATTTGTTACTTGAGTAAATTTTTTAGTCATCTGAACTGCACTATCAACTTGCTTGTGAAAATTTATTAAAGACCCTGTATATTAAAAGCAGCTATAATAATATTAAAAAACGGAATTCCATAAAACATAAAATTATTAACAGTCATATAAATTACAAACCAGAAAATTTTTTCCTCTTTGCGTATTACGTAAACGTAATATATATATATATATATATATATATATATATTGTGAGAAATTTATTTTCTTGACCAAGAAAGCAACATATCCCAGTCAGTTGCAACAAATTTTAAAAAGAATCTTATGTTTTATAACAAGTTTGTTTTTATGAGCAAGTCGTGATGATATAATTTCATATTTTATTATTATTACTATGCGAGGAAATTTTGCAAAGTAATTTGTATTTATATGAACTAGATCTTTCAAGTTTGTAAAGTGTTTTGTCTATATAAATCTTAAGACTTTAACTTTTCGAAATTACATTATTATTTTTATTATGCAATAGTAAATATAATTATAGATTGACTTAAAATAAGATTAATTTCATAATTTGCTGGATATATAACATTATTTTGTTAATAAAAGAAAGTTTTCTAAATGTCAAAATTTTTCCACTTATAAACAAACTGTGCCATTAATAAAGTCAATTATACTATGTAGATCAATTTCTTATTTGTTTTTGTTAAATAAAATTAGTTACTGGCATAATAAAATACATAAGTGTTCGCATTTTAAAATATAATAAAATTTAAAGTTATGTTACAGATTAATTGATTTATTTATAATAATTAAGCTATGCTTTATCGATCATTGTAAAATACTTGCATTATTATAAAAATATAGTAACTAATTGATGTATATTTTTAGCTAGCAAGATATATCTGAGATATTTTATTTTTTTTTTTTTCAGTTAAATTATAAATTTTCTGATTAATTTTCTATTTAACAAAAAATCATTAACACGTTTGCTGCCGAGCGACTTTTACAATCTGTTCACTCGTTACAAGTTAATTTAATAAATACATAATAATAAAATATTATAAAACATATTTTCAGTTAATATATTCAACGTATATAAAACCAAGCCACACTCTTGTGTTTTTTCTTCTCTTTTCTGATGCTAGATGACTTTAAAGAACATGAATATACTCCAGGTTGACTCGTATGTGAGGCTAGAGAAGTAAAAACAAATGACGAGTTAATTCGTAGCTGGCGCCTAAAAACAAAACTACGAGTTAACTCGTATTCAGTAACGAACGTGTTAAACCAATAGAATTTTATTTGAATTATTCATATGTGAGTCTAAATCTGAGACAAACTCTAAGCAAATTTTTGCTTATAGTTTCATCACTTTTAAATACCGCCCTTCATATATTTGTGTTTCCATTGTCAAAGTCAAGTGTGTGTACTGTAAAAAATGAATCTTAAATTTATGTAATTTTACATAGTTTTTAACAGT
Organism: Clivina fossor; assembly: GCA_963966155.1. Lineage (NCBI taxonomy): Eukaryota > Metazoa > Arthropoda > Insecta > Coleoptera > Carabidae > Clivina > Clivina fossor. The sequence goes on from OZ014566.1 coordinate 3,520,434, forward strand.
AAAAATAACAACATTTTGTAATTTTAGTGCGATAATTTATGTAATGTTACATTTTTTATGAAAAATTACATTCACAAAACATGTAAAATCATAAATTGAAAAATTTTATCGGAGTCGATTTTGTTGTTCCTATTCTGAATTTTATACATTAAAGCAAAAAATTAACAAATTATTAGTATATAAAATAAATAACGAATATTTTGCATGTAACACTTTTGTCGAAGCAAAACATTAATTTATTATTTAATTTTTGTTGTTTTAAATTCAAAAACTTTACATATTAATATTAATGCTATGCAGTATACATACCCAGATTTAATAGAGGTACATTATTATAAATATTATGTTTTTTTTGCTGAATAAATTCAGCACATTGCAATATTTAAAGTATAGCGATCAACGTGATAAAAATGATAAAAATATGATAAAAATAATGATTAAAGTAAAAGTTGGAGTCAAAGTTGGAGTCTGAGTCTAATAAATAAACTCGGAGTTGAAGTCGAAGTCAATAATTTTTTTTATCGACTGCTCCAACTTGTAGGTCATTTATTAATCAAACAAAAACTTATCATTTTAAATCACTTAATTAAATTTTGTGCAAGTCAAAGGTTTACAAAGTTGAAAAAGAAATAATTTAAAAGAATTTAAAATATGTACTCTAAAAATTGTCTTGCAGTTACCTAAATTTTGTTCATTTTGTTCCGGTAACTACAACTTTTTGGTAACTAGAACAATTTTTTTTGAGAGTGTAAATAAATTTTATGTTATCATTAATATTGTCACTTATCAATACTAAATAATAAAATTTGGTCGTCAGGAACCCGCCAACTACCAATTCGAATACACCGTTCAAGATGCGGCATCCGGTAACGATTTCGGTCACCAGGAACAACGTCAAGGCGACGTAGCTCAGGGCAAATACTACGTTGTACTACCCGATGGCCGTAAACAAATTGTCGAATATACCGCTGACAACACCGGTTACCATCCGAAAGTATCCTACGAGGGTGGATACGGCGGCGGCGCAGGCGGATACCCAAGCGGACCCAGCGGCGGTGGATACCCAAGCGGATCTAGCGGCGGTGGATACCGGTACTAGATTTGGCGTGCAAAATTTTCAAAATGATTGGTCTTCAATTTAGTGTTTTCTGTTTTATATATTTCTATTAACTATTTTCATGTTTATTTTATATATATATATTATTTTTCTACTCTTCACTTTCAATATAATTTCTCGATGCTAAATTGCAAGACCATTCAATTTACATAAAATGAACGATACTCTGTTGTTAGCTTTGTAAATATTTGTATTGACAATGCAGTATCTTTCAATTATTTATTTTGTCTTACCCAGTTTTCTTTGCGACGACCTGATTATAATGATATTGTATGTAAAAATGTTTGTATCTATATATTTTCTTTTATATATAATAGCGCAATAACTGCCATAAATAATATTGTATTAGTATTTAGTATATTTTATATATACTTAATATGTGTATTATAAATATTTTTTTTATAAATAAATAGCAATTTTAATAAAGTTTGAAATTATTTTTAATATGAATTTCATAGTTATATTGTTCAAAAAAAAAATATTTTCAATTAACCAAAAAGTGTCAATAAAATTGACCTTAAAAATAACAGTGATAAAAACAACAAAATAAAAAATGCAATTAAAATTATGAATATCAAAATTTAAAATATATTCAACATATATTCAAAATATATTCAACATAATAAAATTGGAATTTGAAGCTGAAAATTACTTATATTTTTAAATAAAATAATTAGTATTTAGTATATTTTATATATTGGTCAAAACTAATATAGTTACGTATCAACAAAAATATTTTCCTTAAAACAGACCTTATTCTAAGAACAAACCTAATAAATTTGTGCAATTTTATTTTAAAATATATTTTATAAGCTAAATTATTAAAATACCAGTAAAACTATAAACTTACAAAAAAAATTGTTACTCAACTTGAAAGGCATAAAGAAAAAAAGTCAACAATTTTTTCATACACATATCATCAGTCGAATTCTAGTTTGTTCCTTACGTCATTTTTGATCAAATTGAGTTATTGCTAATTTTGGCAATATTTATTTGTTTTCTATCTATTATTGTCAATGTTATAATTTTAATAGTTTCACTATAAATTCTAACTGGTTTCATATCCTTACTATAAACAATTCAATTCAGAAATTTTGAACATCATTTTCTCGAAAGTAAGGTTTTGTGATATGGAGCAAACAAGAAATCGACTGACGATATATTTATTTAATTGTACTCGTCAAACTCATCATACAATATTTATTTGTATTAATTTTTTTTTTTTGAAAAACATTTACTCAGATTCAATACTCAAGAATTTCTATCCAAAAACAGTCAGATTCCGGTTACAAAATAAAATTTCAACTGCACGAATATGTAGTTTGCACTGCACACTTTAGGTTAACAACACATTACAATATGGTCTATCTTATAAATTATCCAAATGACTTTATACAATACGAAGACTTTATAAATACCTATATAAAACAGGATTTGATTCTGCACCCGAGAAATAAGTAACATCGAACTGACACATTTAACTATGTGGTTAAATCTGTAGGTTTGATATAAATTATTACGAATATAATGTGAAAATAATTAATTACTTTTATAATTATTTAATTTTAAATATTAAATATTAATTAATTTCGACGTAGTGGAAATATGGCCACACTCTTTTGTAAATATGGCATGGTTGTGTATGTATATAAATATTAACAAAACAAAAATTCAGTAGTATATAATATAAAATAATTGTTATTTTTTTTAAACTACAAATTAATAAACAACAATTTTTTTTTAATTATCATACAATATTAAATAATAAATCCATTTTAAAAACTAATCTATCATAATTTTCAAGAATAAAGAAACATAAGAATTCACAAGTATATTTTTGTTGAAAATAGTGCATAGTACAACATTATTTTATTTTATAATAAATATACAAATACTCACTATAATATTTGAAATTGAACACATCGTATTTGTAAATTATATCATTATTTATTAGAAAGAAAAAATCGTTTAACACATAAGCACAAGTATTTCTGCTATAATTTAGTAGAAATATTATTAATTAAAATTATTAGAAATTTTGTCTTTATCATTTAAAGTAATTCGTTTAAAAAACATGAAAAACAAAACATTTATAATTTATGTAATTTTTTTAACATAATAAAAAATCTATCAAAACTCATTATATTAAAAAATAAAAACGTTATAGTAAAATAATTTAAATAAATATAGGCAGTAACCAAAACTATATTTTTTCGATAGTACACAAAACTGAAATCAGTTTATATATTTCAAAACATTGCATTAATGTTAAAAATACAAAAACCAATTTAATATAATTATAATTTTCGTACCTTTTTAATTAATTTATATATTAATGTATAAAAAATAAATTAATACATCCAATTAGGCCAAATTTACAAAGTTGCAGTTTAAAAAATTCATTTTGCTGTATAACTAAAAAATTTATATTGATAAAGTTAATATTTTAATATTTCTAACATCTATAGAAAATTTCTTGATAATGTAATAAATTTTTAAAATATTTAATTATCTAAACTAAAAAAAAAATATGTACAAAAAAATGCATAATTTATATTAATAAAGAAACTTAGGTAATATAAAAATATTCAAAAAACTATTTAAGTTTCGTACAAACCAAAATAAAAGATACAGTAAAAGCTATTTTATCCAAATTATATAAAAACAAAAACATTTTAAAATATTTCGATTTTACAGTAATCTGAAATTCGTATTTTTTTTAAGCCTTCCAATAAAAATAAACTATTTACATTTTTAATTACATAAACTAAAAAAATATTACTTTAAAACCAAGGTTTTACTATTAATTCAAATATAGACATACTTTTGATCTGTAAAATTGAATTTTTATGATAGAAATAATTTTTTTAATAAAAATAAATTATAGTTATTCAGCCTAATTCTCTAACGAAGTTGCTAACAACTATAACCAATAGAAACAAATAAAACAGCTGTCATTTTAAATTATTATTTAGTGTCAGCTAATATTATTGGCTAATGTTGTTAGCAACGTTGTTAAAACTTAACAAATTCGTTAAAGAATTAGGGTAAATAGTATAACTATTTTGAATGTTTTTGTATTAAATTATTTACTATTTAGTTGGTAAACACTGTTTCAAGTGGAAAAATTATTAATAATTTTCAATTCAAATATATATTTATATAGGTATCTATTATAAAAACCCAATTTTACAGATTAAATATATGATTACTTTTGAATTAATAGTAAAAACGTTGGTTTTAAAGCAATAATTTTTCAGTGTAATTTAGTTTTGTTTGCTAACTTTATGAATTAAATTCTAATATTATTAAATAGATTTACGTTAAACTATTCTTTTATCCGGTAAATTCCATTATCCGAAAAAGCCGGTCTGAAACGTTCCACATTAAAAAACTTTTACTGTAATTACAAAATTACATAAAAAAACAAAAATAAATCATTTTTATATTACATGTTTTAGTATACACTATATAAAACTAAATTTCATTACAAAATTACTTAAGTTAACTTACCAGAACAATTATTATCTGTTGCTACCAGACTAGTAGACTTTGATTTAGAAACAAAACAATTGAAGAATTTACTAGTGATCATAACCAATTCAATTACTTTGTGAAAGGTAAAAAGAATGTTCAAGTGGTGGTGACAAAACAATCAAAGTTACCGCAGAATGTTAAAAGTTCATTAATTTAATTATTATTATTTTCATTAATTACAATGTGAATCACGTTCGAACATCTTCCACAATTAATTCCTTTGCGTATTTTGTAAAATTGCGTAGATAAAAAAACCTAGAATATTATATACTTTCTAAAAACAATTTATTAGGACTTTTTGATAAACGATTTCATAAGATATTATTTTGCAACAAAATATAATATAGAGTAACTAAAGTTAATCATACGTGTATGTGTTAAGAATAAGTATTCTTTTTTAATTAATTGGATTTCAAGTTGAATCGTAAATCTGCCATATTAATTACTTGAGATGTTACCACATTTTAAGTACGAAAATATTTACTTATTCTAAATAATAATATTTATTATAAATTAATAATTTATACGTAAATATTTATATTTGAAATTAATTGTAATTAATTTCATTCAGCTAAATTAACCTCTATTTTAATTTTAAAATAAAACTGTTTAAAAAATAATATATTATATTACAAAGAGTAAAAATTGATCTGTTTGAAAATTTTATCTTGTGACATTAAAACAAAGATAATCTCAAATTATAAATAAATTATTTTTAGTAAGAAATATTCGTATTTTTATTTAACAACATTAATGTTTACCTTCTCCAATAATTACAAACGGATATTACACGAATTATTTTTCAAAATCAACAATATATCAAAACCAATACCTATTAACGCTAATAAATTACTAAAATAAATAATAATTTCCACAATACACAGATACTAAAACCCAGACAAGGTTACAAATACAAAATATCAGATTAAAAATAAACGAAAATAAAATTATTTACTCGTGTTTAAAAAAAAAGATGTGGGTGATTGTTTAAGTTGATTAATGTAACATGTTATTAACAAAATGTTTACTAGTTACACTATGAAAATAGGTACATATGTAATTACAATTACCTCAATGTTAAAATGTTCAAGATATATCTCTACATCTGTCAAAAGTTGATGGGCGATGAGGCAAGAGAAAAAAAAATCAGGGCCACCATGTAAATATTTTATATTTGTAGATTACGCATCAAAATTATGTCAAATTTTCGATGCTGATTGCGTAAATTATTTATTTTAATTTATTGTACGTTACAAAAATTTATACGGCACAGTTATTTTATTATTTAAAAAAATAACAAAATTAATTTAAAAATATGTAAACACAAGTAATGGAATGATGAAAAGTGTGTGTGCCACACTCTGTTGGGTACATGGCGTGATTGTGTATGTATGTAAATAATATATATATATATATATATAGTAAAAAAATTTTTGAGCATTCATTATATTAAAATAAAAAACCTGCTGTGGCCACCACAGAACCGACCGTCAATGAAGTAAATAAATTTTGTTTGTTTATTATTTATGTCATTTATATATTTTCCCCTGATGATATATGTAAAGTATATCAAAACGTCGATTTTTAATTTAAAATTATACAGAACTTAATCCTAAAGCTTTTTTATTTTAAAATATATAATTATATTTTTTTTAATAACATTATTAAAAATGCAAATTCATAGTTCTCTTTAGAATAAAAAATTATAAAAAATAACGTTTAATGCACAATTATTTAAATTAATAAATTAATAATTATTTTCAATATTCTTATCTGAAACTATAAACACAATACATATCTAATAAAATATGATTACTTAATATTACTCATCATACCTACAGTAATTTTTTACAGCCAAATTCAATTGACTATAAAATAACAAATAAATTTAGGACAATTTCATTCAGAATAATTTGTAATCTATGAAATAGATAAATAGCTCAAATTGATAATTTTCTTTTTTACTTTCTGGTATTTAAATCTAGACTTTATTAAAACATATTTTTCTTTGTTTTTCCTATTTTTAATAGTACATTATTTGATAATTTCACAATACAATATGCTCTATTAATCTTTATAGATACATATTTCTGTCGGCTTAAATATTGGTTAAAACTTTAATGTTTTTGCAATTATTTATTTTCTAATTTTAATTAATTTATTAATTATACAAATACTTTTTTACATGAAATAATATTTATATATATATATATAAAAGATGTAGCACAAACTCTTTCCACTATGCCGAAATTATTTTCCGCCAAACATTTGTACAAAAGACAAAAAAAAATCAATTAAATTCTGTAAACTTTTTTGTTAGGTAAGTGTTCTGTCTTTCGGTATATATGAAATAAAATAACTATAATTTCAATTAATATTACTAATTTAAATAAATTTAATATTGGATCGTAATTTATTTGTTAAAATAATAAAAGCTTAATAGGAGAATTTACCATATTCCTGAGACATTATGACATTAAAGCATGTACAAATTTGTTTCGAAATGACAAACGTAAAATTTTATTTACAACTTATCATTACTTCGTCCATAAAAGTCATAGATATTACGAATCGAAGACGCAGCAGCGCTGGTCGAATACGAAAACATTATCAAATCCTATTTCTAAAAACAGTAATAATTAAAAGTATAATTTAAGTAAATTGCAACAACTAATAACCCATATTACGCCGGTAAATATCTATAATCAATTTTGATTTGAACGTTTCAATTTCTCGTGCCTTAACTTGGTAACCCTGAAGTTAAAAAAACCTTTCAAAAAAAAGAATGGCTCTGCCGTTTGACAGATGGGTAAATACATACACAAACATAACCTATAAGCTACGATAATGTACTTGTCCGATTGCAAATTGAACTAATTTCCTTTTGAAGATAGATAGAGAAACGAAATGTGCGACTATTACCGTGCCAACGGACTCATCTTCATGTGTGAAATCTCTATGTGCGCTGACATGAACCTAAACGATGAAAGGAGGGTAAAATACTACGGTGATGTTTTTACTGAGAGATTTATCACCCACTACTTGATCTGGACTATGTATAAAAGGACTTTGCTACTGGTCAAACAATCAGAACATCTTCGATACGCATCTCTTAATCAACTATACAGAGAGGGTGCTCCAAACAGTAGTAACTGGTACTAGTCGGTTAAAATAAATTTAGTTTTGTTGTGTTTTTAGTTTAGTTTTTATTTGTTAGTTTATTTTATTTATTATCTCAGGCACAATGAAGGTAAGAATTAAACGAAAGTTTGCCGTTATATTAACGTTAAAACTAATTAACGTATTTTTTTAAATAATAAATTAACACAACACAATTTAATGATTATTAAGCTACATTCAAACTACGGTTTTAGTAGTAGCAGTAGCTGTACTGTTACTGCTAAACCCGCAGTGTAAATGTAGCTTAAAGTTTATTAAATTTTTTCGTGTGTCGAAAGTATTAGATCGATTGCATAAAATGTTGTTAAACAGATGTCATGTCATTTTGAGAACAATTTATGCAACTAGCTTTAACTTTATAACGTGACTGTTATAGAATATAGAATACTAATACTTGAATTGAAAAAAAGGTTTTAGGTTTTAATAAATTATGCAAAATAATTTTTGCTTGTTTCTTTCACTTATAATTTACTTCATTCTATTCGACAAAATTAATTTTATTTAAAAATAATTAATAGAACATATTGAAACAAAAATGTTTCAAATTTTTTTTGCATTTTTCAATTAAGTTTAAATTTTAATTGCAATATACTTGCAATGAAAACTAATAAAAAAAAATATCTGTCATAAAATTTTGGTAATTTTTGTAATTATTTAAATAGATAATTGTAAATATAACAAATACAACAAAAACTACAAACTTAAATATTAAAAAAAAAATCATTATCAAAATTATTTTTTATCAATGAAAACATAATAATAATTGATATATTTGATGTATGATATAAAAAAATCACAAATTGAAGAAATATTTTAATATATTTTATTTTCCTTACAGATTACAGTTTTTAGTATATCAATACTAATAGTGGCAGTAATTGCCGAACCACCAGTACCTAGTAATAGATATTTACCGGCCAATGGCAACGGAAATGGTCATAATGGCAACGGAAATGGTCATAATGGCAACGGCAACGGAAATGGTCATAATGGCAACGGTATCTCATCGCGATATGGCCCACCAGCACCACGATATGGACCACCTTCAACACAATATGGTGCACCCTCAAATGGTAACGGTTACCAAAATGGTAATGGTAACGGAAATGGTAACGGACATGGTAACGGAAATGGTAACGGACATGGCAACGGAAACGGAAATGGTAATGGACATGGCAACGGTAACGGCAATGGCAATGGCATTTCTTCTCGATATGGTCCACCCTCTCTTCAATATGGTCCACCATCAACACAGTATGGTGCACCAAATGGTAATGGCAACGGAAATGGCAACGGAAATGGCAACGGAAATGGCAATGGAAATGGCAATGGAATCTCATCGCTATACGGACCACCTGCTCAAGAATACGGTGTTCCAAATGGTAATGGAAATGGAAACGGTTACCAAAACGGTAATGGTAACGGAAACGGTCACGGCAATGGTAACGGAAATGGACATGGTAATGGAAACGGAAATGGACATGGTAATGGAAACGGAAATGGCAATGGAATTTCATCGAAATACGGACCTCCCGCCCAAGAATATGGCCCACCTTCAGCTGTATACGGTGCTCCAAATGGTAACGGAAATGGAAATGGTAATGGTAATGGACATGGCAATGGAAATGGTAACGGAAATGGCAACGGAAATGGAAATGGTAACGGAAACGGTAATGGAAATGGCTATCAAAACGGAAATGGTGCTCCATCTGCTAAATACGGACCTCCATCTCCAAAATATGGTCCACCATCCACTCAATATGATGTTCCTTCCAATGGCAACGGTAACGGTCATGGCAATGGAAACGGACATGGCAATGGTAACGGAAACGGACATGGCAATGGTAACGGAAACGGACATGGCAATGGTAACGGAAACGGTCATGGCAATGGTAACGGAAACGGACATGGCAATGGTAACGGAAACGGACATGGCAATGGTAACGGAAACGGTTACTCTAATGGAATTAATGGAATTACTGCAGCTATTCTCAGACCAAATACACAATATGGTGCTCCTAGTCCGCAATATGGTGTTCCTAATGGTAATGGAAATGGTAATGGTTATAAAAATAGTGGATACGCTGGTGATGAAGAAGAAGACAATGTACGTAAAAAAAAATCTTAATCCTTTAATCAGTGTTTAATCAAATTTTCATAAAACTAAAAAATTTTAAAAAAATTGTGAGTGTTTTTACAGTTTAATTGCAAGAATTTAATTTTGTACCGTATTTAAAAAATGTTTTTACACTAATTTTACTTGAACTTAAAGTATTTGAATTAATATTTGTGCATAAATTTCTATTGTAACTTAACTAAAGTGCCCGGTAATGTACAGTACAGTTTTTGGTTTGACTTCAAATTTAATTTTCTACCAAAATTATTATTTTATATTTATCCAAAAAAACTAGAAAACATAGTTTAATCTATTTTCATATCATATGAATATAATACATTTTGATCATTGTTCATTTTTGCATAGCCTCTGTTCTAAGTCAAATTTCTTAGAAAATTTTACAGAAAAACACCACTTATTAATAATTTCATAAATAAGTCAATTTGATCAGATATATATTTAAATATTTTAAATGTACACTCAAGTTTTAATCACTTGATTTTTTTAATTATCATATCAATATAACTCGAACTGTTTTTTTTTTAATATTTTATCACTGGAATTCGAAATTTTAACAAATTGTTTTTCATAATATCACGTCTTCATAAAATTATAAAATACTCCTATTATATTTTTTTAATATTTTATTTAATAAATAAATTTTTAGATAATTAGATACTATTAAAAAAAAACACGAATTAAAAATTTACTAATAAAATAATTTGACTATATATTGACATATATTGACTATAGCTACAGAAACTTTTAGCTAACAATTTTTAATAAATATCAAATGTAAGTTATGCTGGTATTGTACCATAGGTATATTATTCTATAAGCACTATTGTACTATAAAAATTTGTCTTTCTTTAACATATGCATTTAAAAAAAAACAAAAAATTCTATAATACTATAGAGCTTACAGAATAATACAGAATTAGATAATACAAAGACATTACAAACATCCATACACCAAGCGGGATTTAAAGCCGGGCCCGCATGGATGACAAGCAATTAAAATTTCATTAAATATAAACACAAATTCATACTACTTTAACAAAGTAAAAAAATCTTTCAGAACTCATTATACTTTGTTTTTGTTTCAATAGCATTTTATAGATTGCTATCTACTAGAAATAAAACAATATATTTTATTTGCAGGGTCCAGTAAGTTACCACTTTGAATACGCTGTAGAGGACGAAGAATCTGGAAATGATTTCGGTCATGAAGAATCGCGTGAAGGTGACGTTGCAATGGGCAAATATTACGTGTTATTGCCCGATGGTCGTAAACAAACTGTAGAATATACCGCTGACACAGAAGGCTATAAACCAATGGTTACCTATGAAGGAGGCGAAGAAAATGGTGGTTATCCCAGCAACGGAAATGGCGGATATCAAAATGGAGGTTATCCAAGCAATGGAAACGGAAATGGACATAGAAACGGTAACGGAAATGGTAACGGAAACGGTAATGGTAATGGATACAGTAACGGTAACGGTAATGGAAACGGAGGTTACCGCTACAAGTAATTATTATATCAGCAATATTTTATTTTAAATATGTATATTTATATTATTATATTATCATAACAATGCAATTATCATGTACACAATTTATAAAATATATTTATGTATCTTTTTATATAAATAAAGAATGCAAGTTTGTAAATAATTTATTTGTTTTCAATTTTATGAACAGACACACATAAACACACACTATTATTATAATTAATTATATTTTCTAATATATCCATAAATATCTAATTTTAAAATAAAATTACCTCGCTAAGTTTAACATACCGTCATAATAATAATGATAATAACTTTATTGGCCAGCAACTTTATTGCCTAACTTAATTATTTAAGCTATTAATTAGTGAATGTAAATTTTCATAAAAAATATCAAAATCAGATAAGCAATTGTTAAAATTTCTGCACATTATGTTAATTGATGCCTTATATAAAATATTTATTCTAGAATAATTACAATAATAAGACGAAAGTCTTGGAACTGAAAAATTTAGTTTTTCAAATAAGCTAGGACAGTCCACCATATTATGCAGTAATTTGTACAATATAACTAAACTAGTTTTAATTCGTCTCTGATCCAAAGACCGAAAACCTTTGTATGATAATTTTGTATTAAAAAATCTGTTCACTTTTATCTACTATTATTATCTTTTTTAATTTTAAAAAGAATAGAAAACAACAATTACTTGTTTATATTATACAAGAATGGATCAAACATGGACAAAAATTTAATTTCTAATCCTGACTTGCATATCATATATTTTTCAAGCGTATAGAAAACACGTTGTGTGTATCAAAAACAGGGCCGGATTAAGGGTGATATAAAACTAAGGTTATTGAAAAGATTGGGTCGATATAAAAATTCACTTTGTGTTATTATTAATATAAGTCTATTGCATACTTAACAATATGCTAAAATAATTTTTAATTGCATATAGGTACACAGAATAATAATAATAAATTTCTTAAAAAAACCTAGTGAACATAGAATATAATATAAAAAAATAATACAATTATTAGCAAAATACATATTTTAGTTAATTATTTTTTTAATCGAAAAGTCGAAAATCTTTGAACCGAAAGCTATAACCTTTTTAGTCTAAAGAATAATCCGGTCCTGATCATATCTAATGCAAATAACCAATGAGTTATTCCATCTGTATTGCAGTACATATTGTGACGTAACAACATGCACCTCCACCATTTCATCTGTAAGTCGCTGTTACAATGTCTGAGCAAGAAATACCAAAACAGTATTGCACAACGAGTTACTGTAGAACCTCGATTATCTGAATCTGCATAATCCAGATTGTATAAATAATTTTAACAGAAACAAATAGATGATTATACTATCTAAAAATATGAAATTAATTTGTCTGCAGTATCATTTATTGATAGTGTACGTAAATTATTATACTGAAGTATTCATACTAAATATCTTCTTTTATTTTTGTAATCAGTCAGTTAATTCCCATTTAGCCTAAATAATTGATATTCTACTATATTATCAAATTTCTCGCAAACATATGAATCAAGACCCGAAATGTAGACCACAGTTTGGATATGAATATAGGTTACAAGTAAAAATATACAATTAGGCAAAATTTTAATCTTACAATTATTTCTAGTTTATCAAGTTTTCATTCTATTAAAATGATGTATTTGTTTTACAATTCCATGTTATATTTTATTCATTTAAACAAATTCAACATAAAGTCATTTATATCATTTTTCCTGATAAATATGTACGGAAAGTCGTTTTATTTGTCACTTATTTATATTTAACAAGTTAAAAAGAACATCCTTTTAAATATGTCAAAACCTACTAATAAGAAAAAAGAAAATAATGTAATTATTTAGATAATGGAAAACTGTAAAAAATGTTTGAGTTTTTTTCGAAAATTCTATATAAAAACAAACAAGATCAAGTCAGGTATTATTCATATTGTAAAAGATATAAAAAAAAGTTTTAGATAAAAAGAATTCTTTTTAAAAACTCTATCCAGCGATACCAAACATAACCTATGTTTCCATTTAAAATTTTCGGTTTTCCCCACTTTCCGTTTTCTTAGGAAAATTCTAGAAAACTAGTAAAGTCTTTGCATGTACTTTGATTATTAAAATTTTACTTTCGACTTCATAGCTGATTACGTTTTTAACATAAAAGAGTGGGATGGGTGGTCAGAAAACACCTTGTATAAAAAAATATAAATAAAATTTAGCAAATTTTTTTGTCGTACTTATAACAAGCAAGAATTGTAAATTAAAGCTTTGTGAGCTTAAAAATATACAAAATAAATTATTAATTATTAAAAATAGTACTCCTATATATTATGCTATTGGAAGTAAAAGGAAATCTTTCTGTGTTGAACCCAGATATTTACGAGCGAGGCGAAAGCTGAAACCTTGCAATATAAGCAAAACACAATAAGAGCATTTTACTCCGAGTGGTGTATTATATTTTTTTTCTTCAAGCATTCCAAAATAAACTTTAAAAATATAAAATAAATGTTTCACAGTTTTGTAAAAATTTAACAATTTTTATCAAAAATATGTACATACAAATTCGATTATTTTCGTCAAAAATTGACATACTTCTTAAAAATTTAACAATTTATATTAAAGTTTTATAGATTTTAATATGTTATATTTGCCAGTATTCCGTTGCTAGGCAACCTGTTATGTTTAATATAATAATATCCTCATTTTACTAGTAATATAATATTTCCATTCTACATAAGTTTTGTAGAATAATATGAATATTTTAATATATACTTAAAAAATATTGGTTGTATTATAGAAAAATAAATAAAATATTTAATATTTAACATTGTAAAAAATCTTTCAGAACTTATTTCATTTATGTCATTTGTATATTTTTTTCCTGATGATATACTTAGAATATATAGAAATGTCGATTTTTAAATAAAATATATACAGAACTTAATGCTAAGCATCTTTAATTTAATATTTAGTAAAAATTTGTAATAAATTTAAATTAACGTTTACGATCAGCACATAATATTTTTTAAAATTTAAAATAACTAATTTATTTTAAAAATAAATTATTTTTAAACTTTAAGCTATATTATAACAAACTAAATTTAACAGAATATCTAACATTATAACTAATAGCCGATATTACGCGTGAAATATATAATCAATCCAAACATTAATTTTTCAACCAATTAAATTGGTAACCCTGAACAGAATCAACTTCAAAAAAAAAACTTTCAAAAATGAATGACGCTGTATTTGACCGATGCGTATATTACACACACATATATAACCTATAGCCGATAATGTACTTGCCTAATTGCAAATTGATCTAATTTTCTTTAGAAAATAGAAAGAAATGTACAAGCTGTTACAAGCGCCAACGAATCATCTTCATCATACAGGTTTCATGTGTAAAATTGCGTACGCGCTCTCGCATGGACCACAAGATGAAAGGAGGGTATCCATCTAATGTTTATTAAACGATTTATCACCCACTACTTGATCTGGATTATGTATAAAAGGACTTTGCCACTGGCCAAACAATCAGAACATCTTTGATTCTCATCTCATCTTCAACAGATTTACTTGGTGTACGGAAAATACTATTTATACTAGCCCTTAATTTTTAGTGTATAGATTTTTAGTTACTTTTTTCAACATGAAGGTAAGATAATATATATTTTGCAATATTTGTTATATGTGTAATAACCTATTAAACGCTACTTTTATTAACATAATAAAAAAATCTTTTAGAACTCATTATATTAAAATATAAAAGCTTTAGAATTAAGTTCAGTATATATTTTATTTAAAAATCGACGTTTTAATATACTACAGTATATCGAAACGTAAATTTTTTAAATATAATATATAAAGAACTTAATCCTAAAGCTTTATATTTTATACTTTTATAAAATTTATTTATAAAAATTCGCTTATATTAATCAGTTGTAAAGGTATGTTAAATCAATAAACTAACATTTCCCTGTGGATTATTAATTAATTAATTAACATTTAATTTTTTGTAATATAAATAATAACTTCATTCCTTTTTTAACTGACTATATAATAACAGTAAAAAATATTTTAGAACACATTATATTAAAATAAAAAGACTTTAAGATTAAATTCTGTATACATTTTAATTAAAAATCAGAAAAAATTATACAAATGACTTAATAACTTGTTTCAATGTCCTATTTATTAATGATGATGTAAGTAGAGTACGTTGAAACATCGAGTTGTAATTAAAATTTATATGAAACTTAATCCTAAAACCTTTTTATTTTAAATTATATAAGAGCAAATTATGACATTATATAAATATATATGTCAACTGTAACCAACATGTAAGATAGCCTATTTTTAATACATAAAATTTAATTATATTAATCTTAATTATTATTTTATACACGGCAATAATATAGTAATAAAATTTATTAGTAAATTACATACAATTACAATTACAACTTGAATAATCTGAATTATAAACAATTTACTTTCTTACAGATCACGATTTGTATATCTATGTTAATAATGGCTGTAATTGCCGAACCACCAGTACCAAGTAATAGATATTTACCAGGTAATGGTAACGGAAACGGTTACCATAATGGTAATCAACACAATGGCAATGGCATCTCATCTCGTTATGGCCCACCTTCAACTCAATATGGTGCACCATCAAATGACAACGGTAATGGTTACCATAATGGTAATGGAAACGGAAATGGAATCTCTCAAGAATATGGCGCACCATCGACAGAATACGGAGCTCAAAATGGCAATGGCAATGGCAATGGAATCTCATCAAGATATGGACCACCTGCTCAACAATATGGTGCACCTTCAGCTGAATACGGAGCACCAAATGGCAATGGACACCATAATGGTAATGGCAATGGAATTTCATCAAGATATGGTGCTCCAAATGGCATCTCATCTCGTAATGGAAATGGTAACGGATATCACAATGGCAATGGAAACGGTGTTCATGGAGCTCCATCTTCAAAATATGGCCCCCCTTCTACTCAATATGGTGCTCCTGGTCGCAATGGAAACGGAAATAGTCATGGACTTACATCAGCTATTTTAAGACCAAATAGTCAATATAGTGCACCAAGTGTTCCAAGTGCTAGATATGGTGCTCCAAGTTCGCAATATGGTGCCCCTAATGGCAATGGTTACAGTAATGGAGGATATGGTAACGATGAAGAAGAAAACGTAAGTAAAAATTTATTTATTAAAAATCTGTATATTAATATTAAGAATATCCTTTTATGTTTTACAACTTTAACATGAAACATTTGACAAACAAAGCCGACAAATCTTTCAATTTACATAATTCTCCTATAGGTGCCAGCAAGTTATCACTTTGAATACGCTGTTGAAGACGCAGAATCAGGTAACGATTTCGGTCATGAAGAATCTCGCGAAGGTGATGTAGCAATGGGCAAATATTACGTGTTATTGCCCGATGGTCGTAAACAAACCGTAGAATATACAGCTGATTCGGATGGCTACAAACCAATGATTTCCTACGAAGGAGGTTATGAAAATGGCGGTTACTCTAGCAACGGAAATGGTGAATACCAAAATGGAGGTTATCCAAGCAATGGAAACGGAAATGGACATAGAAACGGTAACGGAAATGGTCACGGAAACGATAATGGGAACGGTGGTTATCGTTACAAATAGTTTTAACGATAATATTTTATTTTAAGTATGTATATTTATATTATTTTATTTTACTATAACAATGCAATTATAATGTATACAATTTATAAAATATATTTATGTATTTTTTATATAAATAAATGAAGAATGCAGTTTTATAAATATTTAATTTGCTTCATTAACCCATCTTCCCAAATTAATATCTTATACTCAGTTATAAATTTTACAATTTATAATAAATAATTTTATCAGAATGTTATTTTAAAAACTGAATTAAAAATTATATCTTGATATAAAATACAACACATTTTGATAAATATATATAGTAATGAAAATTTTAAGAAATAAAATAACTACAACCATTGATTAAATGCTACAACTTTGATTAAATTAGATGAAAATATATTTCATTGTCCAAATATTATATATTATAACAATACTCTACTTCCAATAAAATCCAGAGTTGTACCAGTAAATAATCGCCAAAAATCATCTATTGAAAATAGTATAAAAACAAACAAATATTTTAAATAATTTAAAACTAGAGAAAGACTAAATAATCTTTTGTCATACAAGTGCAATCTACAATTCAATTACTCGTATATGAAAAAATATTGTAGTCCGATAACTTTTTCTACAAAAATATCTCCAGAAAATATATTTAATTTCTTCCTAAATATATTTACGTAAGTATAATAA
Organism: Clivina fossor; assembly: GCA_963966155.1. Taxonomy (NCBI): domain Eukaryota; kingdom Metazoa; phylum Arthropoda; class Insecta; order Coleoptera; family Carabidae; genus Clivina; species Clivina fossor. The sequence continues at coordinate 3,538,292 of OZ014566.1, forward strand.
AACTTAGTCTTTTTCAATTATTTCAGTAACAAAAAAAGTTACTCAAAAAATATATACTTACTAAAACTATAATATAGTTACGTTTCATTATTAAGACAATGTAATTAGTACAATTTTTTTTTTTAAATAAATTTAATTTTACTGATTGATATATATTTACAAGTACATTTGTCTAAATTAATTAATATTTAATTATGTAAATTTTACATTATTATATTATAAGTCTGACTTAAATTTTATAGAAAAATATTATCAGTGAATAAGCAATAAAATATTTTAAATGTTAAATCAAACATTCCAGAAATAAAAAGTTATTAACATAGTAAAAAATCTTTTAGAACTCATTATATTAAAATAAAATAACATTAGGTTATAGTTCTGTATTAATATTTATTAATAATCAATGGAAAAATAGTACAAATAACATTTACAGTAAATAACAGAACATAGAAACAAATTACTAGGTAACAAAATAAGTAACTAAATAATACAATTTATAAATTTTTAATTAATTGAAGCCAAATTTTATAAGTTATTAATTTAAGTTGTTAGTAGAACTACTTTTGTTGTTAAAAAAATACTTAAGCCTGGTTGCATAAAGCATTGTTAAATGCTTCCTAAGTTAATCAATTCATTACTTTACCCACTGACCAATTAATGAAATTATTCTAAGACAGTTGACAATCTAGTTACCTAGCTAATTTACTGATTAAATCAATAATAATTTTTTTTATGACCTCAGACGTCATAATTACTTTGCACAACTTTGATAAAAATCTGTAAATCATATGATGATATTTCACATTAATACAATGATTTTGAGATATTCTAATTTATTCTAAACTTATTTCCTACCCTACGCTAAATGTATACATACAGTGTTGTACGGCTAGCAATCAATTTTTTAAAAAAAATAATTTTACAAGCTATTTCTGACAAATATTTGTATGCATTTTTATAATAATTCATTTCATAATTCTACCTGGAAATCATTTTATTATGAGAAATCAATCATATATTCAAAAGGTTATTAAAATTAATACTATAATTTACAACAAATATTAATTTATCAGTATGAAACAATGTTAAAAATCTATAATTCGCAGACTAAACCTTATATCAAAATATCAGGAAGGTATTATTAAGAACGAAGATGAATAATAGCTGTACAAAATAGAATTTGTGAGAAAATTTTAGCAAAAGACATATAAGGAAAAGACTTTTACTTACTATACTTGTTAATAATCAATATAGTTTATCGATATTTACGCATAAATGAGTTTTTAATATATAGGTAGACAAGTACCTGTCATATCTATCAACATTTAATTCGCAAAACTTTATAGATGAATTATAAGACTTTTAGCATTTTAACGCAAAATCTTCAATAGTTATTATTGACTAAAAAATATTTAAAGAAAACTTCCGCGTATTGAAATAATGACTAAATTTATTATCAATTACAAACGTGACTAAAATTTTCAATACAAAAATAATACTTAAAATTTCCGTTATATTTTACATACAGTGACATAACTAAACTTATCAAAGAAGATCAAATACAAATGTTTCATTAAAAAAATATATGTAAGTGATATTAAAAATATTGATATTGAAAAAATGAAAAAGCATGTATGAGAAGTATCATAAATATAAATAAAATACAAGTTTCTTGTCGGGATAGGAATGTTTGACAAAACTATTTTTTTGTTAAATGGAAAGAATTTGTGCCACACGCCTATGGGTACTTGACGTGGTTATGTATGGATTGTGCAAACAAAAAAGCATTTATTAAATAAATTCAAATTAATTATTAACACATTATTATCTTCAAATTATTTTGTTAAGTTGATTACATGGGCTTATGTTCCTAACTTGTACTCATTCCCATTAAAATTATTATTATATTTTTACCTCTGACATTTTTAATTATAAATTGGTTTATTTAATACTTTTGATTTCTATAATATTAAACTTTACAATTGTAATGTTTATATATATATATATATATATATATATATATATATAAATTTTATAAATACTAACAGCCCTGATTTTTCAGTTTCTTGTACTAATTTCGTAAAAATATATCTAATCACTCTCAAAACTAATACTTTTGATTTCTATAATATTAAACTTTACAATTTTAATTTTTATATATATATATATATATATATATATATATAAATTTTATAAATACTAACAGCCCTGATTTTTCAGTTTCCTGTATTAATTTCGTAAAAATATATCTAATCACTCTCAAAACTATTCAAAACAAAACAAAAATCTTGATTCGTGAAACAATTTTTTTAAATAACGCTAAATGTGAGGTGAATTTTTACGATAAATTGTCTAACCATTTATTTTATAAAATGGAAAATTAAATAGATCATGTCTTGTTTAAACTTAGGTAATGTAACATCGTTTTTAATAATTACCCGTAAGCCAATTTGTAAAATAATTACAATGATGAAACTTTTTTTTTTCTGATTTATAATATAAATTACAATCACGCAACTTCTACAATTTGTAAACAAAACTGGTTAAAATTAAGTTATAAATTTTTCGTAACGCATCATTCATTTAAAGAATAAACTGCCGTTAGAAACTATCATTAAAAATAATATATTTTACGTATTGTTCATCTCAATTGTCATTGAATTGCATTTCTCAATACTATCTAAACATGTAAATATTAAATTAGTATAACTTCCTTATACGCCCTTGATAATTTATCCAAATTTTACGATTTTCATGCGTCAAATCTTTTAGAAAAAAAAAAATATTGTCATAGAAGTAAACTATGATAAATAAAAAAAAAAACAATAAATCATACACCCTACTTTTAACTGATGTAAAATAAAGCATGTAATATCTAGTTTTGCAATTCTACGGTTCTTTTTCTACTCTCAAAAGTTTGAATAATTACAAATAAATATTTTCTGCAATTTTCATACAAAGTTTATATATAAAAAAAATGTTATTTCAGATATTTTAAATAGTTTTCACCAAAATTTCGTCTTTTCCTTAATTACTACGGTAAAATTAAGATCCAATCTACACATTTACGAACAATAAGCAAAATTGTTAGTTGGATCTTTAATAAATAAAACATTATAAGGTCTTGAGCACTTTTCTACTAGAAATTAATCAAACAAATTTTATGTTGATACAACAAATAAAAAGAAAAGTAACTTACATTTAACAAATAAATGAAAATTGAAATAACATATAGTAAAATATTTTTCAGAACTTATTGTATTAATACAAAACAGTTTTAAAATAACATTCTGTTAATTATTTATATAAAAACGACATTTCGACGAAAGCTACATTGTTTTTATATTAAAAAATTGAAATGATTCAAGAGCACATCTCAATATTAGATATCAAGATATTTACATCAGCCGAAGAAAAATTGTTTCAATGTAACGTAACCAATTATTACCGAAATATTTACAAGTAAAAATCTCAACAAACACGTGTGTAACAAATTAATAGTCAACAATTTCGCGTTAATTATTTTTGATTCGAAACATTCACTAAAACACTAATTGCAATTATAAAGCAGATCCATTTTAAACGCACGCGGGCAAATTCAAGGATAAGATGTTCATCTCATACTCAAACACACACACACACATGTGAAGCAATAAAAAAGTGGACCAAAAACCTTTCATAACAAGATTAGAAGTATATGGGTAAACCCATATATAGACTACTTTGACATTTCTCGGAAAGTTGGCAACACTGTATTTTAATAATATTATAATTTATGTGGGCACTAGGAGATACTTTTCTGAAAATTTGATCAAAATCGAATAAATAATGTAGCCACAATGAATTTTTTTAAAATTTTGTGATTTTTTTTCTCGATAAGTTGGCAACACTGTATTTTGTTAAAATTACATAACTTATTTAGGCACTAGGAAAAACTTTTATAAAAATTTGATTAAAATCGGTTAAACGAAATGGTCAAAATAAATTTTTAAAAATTTTACTAATTTTTTCTCGGAAAGTTGGCAACACTGTATTTTGTTAAAATTACATAAATTATATGAACACAAGGAGAATCTTTTGTGAAAATTTGAGTAAAATCGGTTGAATAACATGGCCATAATAAAATTTTTAAAACTTTAGTAATTTTTTTCTCGGAAAGTTGGCAACACTGAATATTAATAAAATTATGTAATTAATGGGAGCATTAGGGAAATCTTTTCTGAAAATTTGATCAAAATCGGATAAATAATGTAGCCAATATGAATTTTTAAAAACTTTAGTAATTTTTTTCTCGGAAAGGTGGCATCAATGGAAAAAACCAAAACCACATGACCATCTTGGGCACTAGACAAATTTATCCTGAAAATTTCATTAAAATCGGTTGAACCGTCTAGGAGGAGTTGCGATCACAAAATTTTGTCTGACGACCGAGTGAGCGAGCGAGCGAGCGAGCGAGCGAGCGAGCTGACGACGCACACACATACACCCTCATAAACTAAGTTCAGATTCGTCATCTACAGGCTATATGAAGGATTTCTATACAAATTTTTTTTTTTTTTGAAAATGTTACAGACACCGTACCAAACGCTTTACTACTTTTCCTTGCAGTCAAAGTAGTAACAAGCACATCACATACATAGTTCGATACGGCGCATCCAGGTAATTAGCAATGATGTTCCACCTTGTTTCATACCCAAACGAAGTAATATGGCGTCGTTCGTATGTCTGCGCACATGTGAGCAAACGAAGGTTTGCAATACGAAAGTATTTGATAATGGGCTACGAAAGCTGGGGATGACACCCACTACCGTATCATTCTCGTTCGTATAAAAGATGCCAGTTAGATGAAAACGATCAGAGCATCTTCAGCAATCAGTAGCTTTCTTTGGTTAAGTGTCTGTCCGTTTAGTCGGTGTACATTACTATTTTGTATTACCCAATCGGCGTAACAGAGAAATTTATTACGCGCCACAATATGAAAGTAAGTCTTATCTATCTGATGCATGTGTTATAAATTGTTTTTAAACGATTCAATGTTTAAACTTTAACGTTTAATGCAATAACTATCTTTGGTAGTTGATATTTATAGTGAACTTTCAATTGAAATTATTACATTGCATTGTTTTACAATTTTATTTCATGAATCTATTTGCAACAATTTTTGTTATAAACTCTTGTAATTTATTTTCTTAATATTATTATACTTATAAAAATTAACAAGTATATTTTAAAGATATTTTAATATTTACCAATTAAAAAAATATTTATTTAAAAATAACATATAAACAAATAATGACATAAAAAAATTGATAAATATTAGTACCATAAATTTGTGTGAAATTAATATTATTAAATTTTTTAATATTTTTAAATACGGTCCTGCCTATATACTGGGCTATATACTGCCTATATACTGGCTGCAATTTTTTGTTTATTCATTTGAAAAAATTTAATGTAGACTAAAATACACAAAATTAACAAATTTCAACAAATACTAAAATATATTTTATTTTACTCAAAATTAATATTGCTACTTTTTAAGATTATTAATATAAAGACTATTTTTAATTTTGAGAAAATAGTTAATAAATATATAACAAAAAAAAAATTACGTAAAAAATTCAAAATTGATATTTTTAATAATTTTTGGGAAAATTTCTTCCATTTTTAATTTAATAAAAATCTAGTTACACAATTTTTTTAATTAAAAAATCTACAATAATTATATAATAATTTTCTTTATTAAAAATAAATAAAAACTATCCAGATCTCTGATACCTAGAGACGAACTTTGGCCTAGACAAAAAAGGAAATAGCCCAGGGCTCAAAGTTTTAAGGTCCGGATTCTAACATTTAATTTTAATTTTTTATAAATCCGTCTCTGTTAATGTAATTTTTTTGAGTACAAGTAAACAAATCTTTAATTGCTTCAACCATTTTAAAAACTAGAAAAAATACCTAATTTATATTTTGCATTTTTAAAAGTTATATACGTGCAAAGTTATTATATAAAATAAAATTAGTCATTTTTAATTGAAAATGCGTTAAAAAAATAAAAATTAATAACTATTTTTGGAAAAATAGCAAAAAAATCTTATTAAAAAATTTTTATTTTATACTTTCAAATAATGTACAGATTAACTTATCTAAATATCTTCCATTTCAATTAGTTTGTTATTAATAACTTTATTCAGTGCTAAACTGAGGAACAATTGCTTTTTGTTAGTCTAAAATGTTATAAAAGTTAGAAATATATTAGATATAAAAAACATTTATTCCATAAAGTAAAAATCATTTTTCAAATAAAAAATGCCAAAAATGCAGTTTATTATACAGGACTATTGCATAATTTGAAAAAATGCTGGAAATATAATAGCATGTTATTAAAAGTTTAATTCACATTTAATTATTTTCAAAAAAAAAAATGATATATATTTAGTAATAAATAAATATTTAAATTAAAATAATTTAATAATTTTTAATAAAGATATATAATATTCAACCCTTTTATTTTGTTGCTATTACGTAACAGAATTTTTAAAACGGATTATTTTTAGTTAAACTTCTTTAATTGTATCTTAAAATAAAATCGATTAAACTCAAATCGCTGTAATCGTAAATCTAATTAAACCAATTTGATTAAATCCAACACTGAATACAAACAAAATCTATCGCCAAACAAATGTATTTTCTCCAAATCTAAAACTAAAACAAATTACAACTCCAATTTAACTACCAACTTGTACTTTCATTTCAGATCTTCATCTGTTTAGTGATAGCGATAGCTGCCGTATTGGCAGAACCACCAGTTCCCGGTAACCAATACTTACCGGCGAATAACGGACCACCATCGCCTGGTTATGGACCGCCATCAAACGGTGGCGGTCCCGGTAATAAATACGGTCCACCGTCACCACCTGGTAACAAATATGGACCACCAAACGGTGGAAACGGAAACGGAAACGGCGGATATGAAGATAATAACGTAAGTTATTTTTTTAATATTTGTTTTTGGTGTTCAATAATATATAATCAAAAAGCAACAATACAAGTAAAATGGTATTTTAAAACTCACGATTTACTTTATACATTATAATGAAAAATATCAATTTTTATATTTAAATTAATTTAAAAATACAGGGTGTCAAAATAGGGTCATAAATTTAAGCCCCCTGTACATGTCCCTAAAATTTGTGATCTTAATAATTCATGCGGATTAACATATATCAAAACTCGTAATTACAAAAGTTTGTACTTTTCATTATACTTGACTATTAAAATAGTGTGACTCATTAGGAAAACCTAATCAATTATTTTTATAAATATTCTCTTACTAATAATCTGTAATGCTCTATAACCACTATAACGCTATAGAATTTTTTATCTCTTTTTAATAATTAATATTATAGATTAATACAGAATATACATATATTGATTTCAACTCAAAATATTTCTTTACATTTGCAGTAAAAAAACTAATACTAAAAGTATTGTTTAGTTTCAATTGACAATTTTTCTTATTTATTTATATGCAAGCGATACTGTAACTCTGTAACATATTATTTATATTTAAAATATATTTAAAATATATTTTAAATTAAATTTTACGTAATGCACCTTGAGGGTTCTAATTCTTGAATCAAAATCATTTGATCATTTTATTTCTTATAACCGCGAGCTAAAATTAAATTCTGTACACTAATCAAATCAACAATTTAAAATAGACAAAGAAAATTATTAAAACAAAAATCCATTCGATTTAAACGCGTAAAAAACAAAATTGTGTAACAAAATTATCTATAAATTTGAAATTTTGTCTCTTATCATTATTTTCTGATTTCTATAACTATTACATAATAATCAATTACGTTGTCAACTATTAAATATAATTTTAACAATATCTTCTTCATGTATCATTGATTTTAATGACAAGAAATACCTGAAGCAAAATATTTATATAATTTTAAAATAGTAAATTACATTACATACTTAATGTAGAATTACATATTGTTAGTATAACTTCTTAAATTATGTAAAATTACAGCTTGCATGTTAACATCTATAATAATTCACCGAAATAATGAGACTTAGTACATATTTTGTGTAATAATACTAATAAAATATTTTAAGTGTAATTCATTTATTTCAAAATACATCCTTTATGTAAATTTAGAAATGTATGTAATTATACCAACAATAAACAAGTTTTATTTATTTATGGAAAATTACTGACAGCAAATTTACTGATGATCAATATTATTTATTAATAATCAACGTATTCATCAAAAAAAAAAATTAATAAAAATGACATTTATAGTAAATAAACAGAACATAAAAACAAGTTACTAGGTAACAAATAAGTAACTAGTTACTTATTTCTTACCAAGTAACGTGTTTCTATGTTCTTTTATATTTTGTTTCTTGACTAAGCGTTGGAGTCTCCATATAAAATATATACAGTGTTTTACCACCGAAAATGATAAAATTGAATAGTTTTGCTGATATTATTTTACCTATAAATTTTGTTTATTTAAATTCATAGTGGTTTATTTTTATATATGGTATATGTGTTTTTTTTTTTTATTTATTAAGAGGCGACACAACCCTGAACTCTCTGAAATTATAGGCAAATTTTGTGAATTTTTTTCATGGGGAAATAATAAAGCAAATGTTCCTGGTTTTTTTATATGTCATTACGGTTTATTTGAACTACGTTTTCGAAATTTTATGTCAAAAAAATGTTTTAAAATTGTTTTAAATTTACTAAAAGAAACTTTACTAAAAAAAAATTTAATGATATTATGTACTTTTCCATTCCGTTGGTAATATAATATGACATAATGTTTATAATAGTTCTGATATTATGTATTTTTAAACAATTATGAATAAAATTACAGCAGTTGAGTATAATTATACCTAGAAATACTGGACATCATAGGCCCGTATTCTCACCTCACTTTTTGTGAAAAAGTGCTTTTATCATTAATTTCAAAATAAGTTTTTACTTCTGTTATTGATCAAATATAAATAATTTTACTATTTTTGATCATTTTTATTATTTTTGGTATTATAAAATTTAAATAAACTATTATAAAATGCTTAATAAATAATTTTAAGTAAACGTCAATAGTACTTTTGGCAAAAATCACTTTTATAAATGAGGTGAGAATACGGGCCATAGTATCTCATGGTTTGTCGGTAAAATTATATAATTTTTTTCTTAGAGTGTATTAAAAACGAATTTCTGCCTGTGTTCTTTTATTATTTTAATGCAAATATATACTTGATTTTACCATAATATTATAATACTTTTTATAACAATTTTGTAATGATTTACAAATTAAACTAGTTAAGTTGCATCGCTATAGAAAATAGAAAACTAATTAACACAATTATCGGTAATTAATTGATGGTACTGTAATCAAATTCCAGGAGCCAGCCAGCTACCAGTTCGAGTACATGGTACAAGATGCCGAATCGGGCAATGACTTTGGTCATCAGGAATCTCGCGAAGGCGATGTGGCTCAAGGCAAATATTACGTCATGCTACCCGATGGACGTAAACAAATCGTTGAATATACAGCTGATAATGATGGTTACCATCCGCAGATATCGTACGAGGGCGGTGGTAATGGCGGTGGTTATCCCGGTGGTAACGGCGGTGGTAACGGCGGTGGTTATCCCGGTGGTAATGGCGGTGGTTACCCCGGTGGTAACGGAAACGGAGGTTATAAATACTGAAGTTGACCAATAATCACTTTAAACGTTGATGTTTTGTCTGTCTATGTATATACGTAATTTATATTTTAAAAATGTATTAATTATAAGTTTTTATTATTATTTATGTGCCTTATTATTCTACTGAATAAATAGTTTAATATTTTAACTTGACTTATTTCAATTTTAGTTCCTATATTTTCCATAAAGTTAGTTTTATAAAAAAGAATATATATAATCATCTAGATAAAATTATTTAAGATGTTCGTAATGTAGATTATTTTTGGATTATTCTTTAATCTTATTTAAATTAAGATTCGTACTTTCAAATATTTTAATCTTATTTAAATAATAATTATCATTATCTTATCTGAAATAACAGTCGTTATTTCTTTACTTATTACAGATAATTTTTAGTCCAATCTTCAAATTTCATTAATGAAAGATTTTTTTGTTTTCAAAGTATTTTTATTTTGTTTTTGGTAAATATAATTTTGAAATATACATGTATATATTGATTATTTTTAGTTATTTTGAAGTTCGTAAGATTTTTTTAAATATTTTTTTCTGAAAAATTACCTTCTATCTAAATTATGTTTATATTATCCTAGATAATCAGAAACAATAGTATTGAGTATGTTATAAAGAACAGAAAGCGATAAAAGCATAAAAAGAGCATTCTACTCCGAATCAGACATATACTATTTTTTTCTTCAAGCATTCAAAAATACAAAACAAACTACAAATAAATAAAAATTCATACCACGTACCTTAACCTTACTAACAGTTGCAGAACATATATATTTGTCACGAGATTTGTGTTTAATGTTTCTTTGGTCGAATAAGCACTTTTTCGCGGTGTACACTGCATTTCTTTGCACTTTTTCACACATTTCTCAATAATTAAATTCAAATTTAAGCGAATATAAATACTGTCACTATGAAAATGCCAGTAATTTCACTGACTAATGTCAATGAAATGAAATGTCATGTTTGATGCTGTCACCAGTGGTGAATATAATATTTTGATACGCTTCAAAAAAGTTTGTACTACGATCAATTATAGTACGTAATATATTAAAACCATTTATATCTAGAGTTACCACTTCTCCGGTTTTCACCCGGAGTCTCCGGATTATTTGTTACAATCTCGGATTAAATTGAATTTAAATGTAGTCATATAATTTTAAGTTAAAAACTAAATAAATCATTTCTATGATCAGTGATAAATTTATAGTCAAATCAAAATATTGTAGTTTAATGTATAAGCGTTGAAACGTATTTCAAAATTTTACGATTGTATTCAAATTAAAATGTTTTTATATTTAAAAATAGTAATTTTAATGTATCGAGTTTTCTGACCCCCTCCTCATCAAAATCTCCGGGTTATTTGAAATAAAAAGGTGGTCACCCTAAAGTGGAACTAAATTTTTAAAAAAATATATATATTCCAAAATGACAATTTTATTGCTTAATTTTATATATTTATATTACAAAAATACTGTTACTACATTATTCGATTTTAAAATATCGCAAAAACAATAAGTTTCACAAATTAACTATATACATGGTATATAACACAGAAATAGTATACAAGACAATTAAGTTTGTGTATCTGTAAAATGGAAAAGAAAATTAAAATAAGTAATACATAAAATAACTTCAATAAAACTCACTTTTTCTCGTTTTTAAATCGCCTAAAATGCTCAAAATTTCACTATAATATTCTTTATCGTTTTTAAAATGAAACATTCTTAGTAAGCGATTAATTAAATAGCTTAAAGAAGATACTAATTGAACTTTATCTTTACAATTAATATATTTTTCAATTAGAGGTAATAAATGTTTCTTAATTTGCTGGTAAATCCATATCGTAGGAGAATTTTTACATAAAATTAATATTGCGGTAAATATTAATTTAGAAGACGTTTCTAAAAAATAAGACAAAACAATATATAATATATTTATATATATAAAACAAGAAAATTATTAATTTTACCTGAATATTGATAAACTAAATTTGACATAATTTCGTCGTTTGTTTTCAAACCACGTTTGTAACCAAAATGATCTTTTAATAGATGATCAAGACTTGCTACATTATAACCAGGTTCTCTACATTTTTTCGTATGAATTACTTGTACTAATATCATGGCAATTTGTAAGTCTGTAAAAATATGGAATAATTATCAAGTTACATTCTGAGAAAATAGATTAAAGATACAAAATAAATTTAAAAATTGCCTTCGGATATTTTCGAATTCTCAATTGGTGCATTTGGCAAAACTTCGCTCCACATAGTGACAACAATATAAAACAGCGGAAGAAAAAGATCACCCATAAAATATGCAGCATTACAACACAGCATTCGGACACCCTCTATATCATAATTTAATTTACACACAGCAACATATAACCTGAAATAAACACAATTGAATTAAGTACAAAACATAAAAAAAAAACAAATATATATATATATATATATATATATATATATATATATATATATATATATATAGCTAATGCTAATAAATAAACTATATTATTATTATTATATATACCTTGTTAAAGAATGCACCACTTCTACTTGCTTCTCCGACAATAGTCTTCGTTCGGCAATTCGTAAAAATGCATTTTTAATATTAGTTAATCCAGAAGATTCCAAACGAGATAATAAAACCAATAATTTTTGTTGAGCAACTGTCATTAATGGCGCAGGTGGTGTAAATGTTTTATCGAATTTTTGTGAAAAATCCTGTGATACTTGACTTACAATTAATCTAAAATAAAAATTATTAATAAATTTATTTCGAATTAACAACGAATATAAATATGTTTAATGTATTTACGTAGCCACAAAATCTCTTTTCTGCTTTGCCAAACAACCTGCAACTGTTGATAGTAAGTTTTTGTCCCAATCTAAATTCGCAACATCGGAAATGAGTTTTCTAGCCAGATCTGTAACAAATATAAAAATTAACTTAGAAATTACATGAAAAAAAAAATCATTATTTTTAACGGAACAAAAATCGGAGCCGAACTAAAATATTTTATTTTGTCTAAACTGGAACAAAACCAGATAAAAAAAATAACGGTTTTTTTTCATTAAACGTTAGTCAGTTTCGGACTTATACAAAAAAATCAATTTACTCTTTCATAAATAATAAATTAAATAAAATCAAAAATGTGCAAATGCCCCATTAGAGAATATTATAAATAATAACTTACCAATATCTAATGGTAAAATTCCTTCTTCAAATGAATCTTCTTCATCATCACTATGAGAATTCTCGATTACTTTTTCTAGCGGTATAATTACTGGTTTTGAAACTTCATAGTTAACTTTATCTGGAGATTTTGGACAAGAAAGTATAAAGTTTGATTTTTCCGGTTTTTTGAATACGATCTTTTCTTTTATGTTTTCAGTAGGAGTAGATACTGACAAATCTTTTTTCAATTTTAATAGCGCGAGTTTTCTATTTTCTATTAAATCTTCAACAGTTTGACTACAAATAGTTTTGGTAGTATCTTCAAATGATGAGTTTCTTCTAGATCTTCTAGTAGTTTTAACAATATTTGATGTATTCGTAGTTTCTAACTGTGAAATTTTTCGTTGTGATCGAGTTTGATATTTTCCTGTGGTATTATCAGAATCTTCAGATTTTCTGTAAGCAATTCTTCGCTTTGGCCTGTTTAAAATTGTATCTGGAATTTCATTTAAATTTGATTCAGTTCCATTTTTTAAACTTGCTAAAGCTTTTAAATGATTTCCTTGCTCCTCACTATTATCTTTAGTTTGTTCGATGTTTTCTATATCATTTGTATTATCTGTATCAGAATCCGATCCAAATAATTCGAATTCTTTTTTTTCATTTTCAAATATTTTTTCATTTACATCTGAAGAAAGTCTTGCATTTTCATTGAAAGTTTTTTCATATTTTTCCATAGTATCATTTTCTTTTTCTTCTGTGTTAATTGTATCTTTTTCCAAATCACTATCTAAATTCAAATTAACATTATTTTCTTTTTCTACAATATTTACATTATCATTTTTTAAATTTTCTTTTTCTGTCAGTTTCTGTTTTTTATCTTCAGAATTTTTCATTAAAGATAATTTACGTTTTTTTGTCGATACGATGAGTTCAGTTTTATCCGATTGTAATTCTAAATTTTCATGTAAAGTATTATCAACGTTATTACTTTTTAAATCAGATATCAAAATTGTCTTTGATTTATTAATAATAGTTTGGCTGTCCAATGAATTAGAGAATTCTGTTAATATTTCGCCATTGGAACTATGTAAATCTTTATCATTAACGTCAACTGGTGATTTAATACTTTTGTCTGCCACAGTCGATGGTGTTTTCCTTCGAGATCTTCTTAAATTTTTGGCAATAAATTGAGAAATCTTCCGTCGCGGACGAATTAAAGTTTTTCGTTTTTTATCAGAATCTTCAGAAATATGAGCTTCTCTACGCTTTGGTCTATTTAAAATTATATTCGAATTTGATTCATTCGAAAATTTAGATTCATTTTGTAAAGTTTTCACACGTTTTTCTTGCTTCTCAATATTTTCTTTTCCATTTTCAAAGTGTATATCAACTGAATCATTGCTTGTAAAACACTCTGTACAATTTTTATCTGATTGTAACTTTAAGTTTTCATATAAAGCATTATCAATATTATTACTTTTTGAATTAGTTATAAAAGTTTCTGTTTCCGATTTATTCGTAATATTTTGATTTTCTAATGAATTTAATTCGGAATTTTGAGTTTTCGAGAATTCTGTTTCATTAACACTAGCTGGTGACTTAATACTTTTTTCTAAAGTTTCAACACCAGAATCTGAAATTGATCCCACCGATTTTAAATTGTTTTTATCTTCTAAACTTTTTAAATATTTCTGTAACATAATGCCGCAACTAGTATTATTTTCCGATATATCATCCGAAATAATTGAAGAGCTGATATTCCTTTTTACTTTCTTGTTCTTTAGTTTTTTATTTGATTTGCGGTTTTGTGTCAAAAGCGAAGAATTCGTAACGGAATTTCGAAGTCGTTTACTGACCGGAAAATCTATTTCTTGAATATCTTTTCTTTGCACAGACTTTTTCTTCGGAATAATTGAACTTTCACTATCGCTAACCTCATTTTCTTGCTTTTTATAAATATTACGTATTGTTCTTCGTCCACTTTGTCCATTTCGCTTTGGCCTTAAAACTCGATAAGATTTTTCACTATCATCAGTACCATTTAATATCTCCATTTGTGCGCTATTTTGCGAATTTTGAACAAAATTTCTGTGTTCAGAGTTAAACGAAATATTTGAACAACTTAATTGGCTGTTACAAGTCACTTGTCTACATGAGCAACCATGAGATATCTCTGAATTTACATCACACATATGATAATTTCGGAAATGACAATTCGAATGCAAAACATTCGGATTATAATTAAATATAGAATTCATCGAATCCATTTTATACAAACATTTTTCTAATAATTTCTCTAGATTTGATTTTGATTTAATAGTTTTCAATAATTTCAGTCTAATATTTTTATAGTTTTTCATAATTCTGTTCGATTTCATTTCAGATTTATAATACTTTTTATTAATTTCCGATTCACCATCTGAATTATGAATGGCAAATCTACCACTTGGAGAATCTTGCTCGTTGCTTCTACTTTGACTAGTTGCTTGATTTGCTAAATTATTTGTTTTGTTTTTGTTTTCTAATAGATTAACTTGAACATATTTATCGTAAGTTAAGCTATTTTCAAGATTATTTGTTTGTGTTGAACGATTCTGATTATTTTCCAAACAATCAACTTGAATAAATTTACTTAAAACTGAATTAACTTGAACACCGGTGTGTTCTTTAATGATCAAATCAAATGTATCGGTTGCAGTTGAAACAGTTGATTTTTCTTCGGTTTCATTTGCGCTTAAAGGACTCAAAATTTCTGGTAACACAATCATTTCGGAAATAATGTCCTCTAAATTATAACAATCATCAAATGTAGTTTGTGTAAAAGCAGCAATAAATTGTTTGTCATCTGCTTTCTGTAAGGTAAGAATTTTTGTATTTAGTTCAGTTAATTCTTCTTTATGACGTTTTCCAATTTCTGTTAATGCATTATTATGAGTTTTATTTACAGTATTTAATTTACTTGCTGAATGCTCTAGTTGTAATTCTAAGTTTTTTATTTTGTGTTTCAAGTCCTAAAACAAAAATATTAAATATATTGATATAATTAAATTATTACTATTATTTACTTTTTCTTCCGGAGAGCTTCTTGATTTGTTTTTTTCTATTAATAATTTTGCTATTTGTTTTTTATCTTCATTATGACGCATTTCCAATTTCCTACATTCTTCTCTTAAATCCGAAATAACTTTGTCGTTATTTTCAACCAGTTCATCATATTTTTTAACATAATCCTTTAATTTATCATGCGCTAAATCTAATGCTTCTTTCGTTTTTTTATCCTGAACATATCATAAATTAGTTAGTAAAAATATTAAAATTTAATGATAATAAATTACCTTCGAAGTCGTATTATCTTTGGTTTCTTGATTTTCAAATTTAATTTTAAGTCTATTGTAAGTTTTATTTAAATCTTCGTATTCTAAACATATATTTTGGTATTTATGTGCAGCAGCATTAACGTTTTCGTTATAATTTCCTTCCAATTGCTGATTTTGCAATTTTAATTCTTGCAACTCCTAAAACAATAATATCAATTAATTAATAAATCTAAAACAACTACTTTATTAAAAATATACATGTTCCAACGGCTTCTGTTTGTTAATTATGTCGTCCAAATGTTTTTGAGCGTCCTGGCAATGCATTTTTAATTGATTATGTTCGTCATTTTGCTCACACATTTTTTCCAACAGTTTTTTATATTTCTTCTCCAATTTATTTTTTTCTTTACGTTCATGACTATATGATTTAAGAATTTCACTAAAAATTATAATACATTGAGTGGTAAACATCATAAAGTGAGGTTAACTTTATTTATTAAAAAAAATGCACACAACTTACTCTGTTTTAATAATCTTGTCTTTGATATCAGATAAATCATTAATTAAACTTCGTTTTTCAGTCTGAAATATTAATGCAAACATGTTAAAACTTTTATTCTAACCTTAAAAATGTAAATTATATTATTTAAAATTAAAAATAGATCAACTTGGAACTTACCATATCTACAAACTATTATTGTATATGTATTGCATGTAGTTTTAAATATTATCATTATATTTATTTAAATAATACAATCACAAACTACTCAACACATGCTATTCTAAACCCGGTATACGTTCAAAAACGTTTCCTTTCCACATTTCAAGAGCGGTAACGCCTGCGCACTATTGTCATGCCATAGGAATAGATTTCTTTCTTATAAAAATTTAATAAAAATATAAACATTAATTTATATAAATATATAAATGTAATATAATTAAACAAATAATACATATTTAAAATAAAATCATAAATTTATAATCAAATTATTTTGCTAACTTCATGTCAGTAATCTGTCTGTCACTGTCATGTGTTTGTCATATAATCTGTCATTATCATAAATTATAGATAAATCATAAATGTGTTCTGTTTGTGTTATTTGTGCTTATTTTTATTAATTAGTTTTTAATTTTTACAATTTTTGGTTTGTGTGTAAGTAATTTATTTATTATTACATTATTTATAATATTTTTTCAATATGATTATATGGCATATCGATATGTTATATTTTCTTTAAAATAAATGTATAACTTATAAGCTATTCGGATTGCATTATTTCAGGCGAATACTGAAAGAAATTTAACATACTGTAATATATCCATTTTTTAAATGTTGTTTGTAAAGTGACGCAAAGTATTTTCTAAGTTTTACTTTTAGTATGTATAAAATGTCCACGCATACTTAATTTACATAAATATATCTTTAGCAAACATGTTACATTCCTTGTGCATATAATTGTTTCATTTACTTATATTCTGAATATTCATTTAGTTATACAAAATAATTTTCCCATGACTAATTGTATTTACAAACATTAAAATAATGAAAATTTTTAATATATGCTCTAAAGACAAGTTCTATTTTGTAAATGATACACAAAATTTATTGACATATTGTTTAATTGTAAAATATCAATTTAAAAGGTAAATTTGAGATAAATAAATATGAACTTAACGAACGAACATTCAGTATATGCAATTACTTGAAAACTTTCGTTACTCGAATTATAAGAAATAAATAAATACATTAAAACTAAAGTATTATTAAAATTAATATAGAATTTTTAAAGGTTAATGACCTTTTGCCAATATCAGTACGTAGTGCAAGTTGTCTATCTTGCAAGTGATAATATGTATTTGTAAATCTAATTATAAAACATAAATAAATTCAATAAAACTGAAGAATTATCGGTTCAGATATATGTTTTTTAAGTGTAATTCTAAACTAGTTCAGAATTTAGTTGGAACAAAATTATGTTGTTCAAGTTTTAAGTCTTTTGGTAAATCGGCATTTCTAATTACTACTGCATCAATTACTTTTCTATAACAAAGTTCTAAGAAAAATATAATACAAGAAATTAGATATCCTGAAAATAATAAATAAAATGCAGCTTGCATTTTACGAGGACTTATAGCTATAATTTTTTGCTCTTTATCATTTGACTTAGAACGTAATACTTGTCTCAGTGTTTCAGCTTTAATTTTTTGAAACCAATACTTCGGAAAACCACCTTCAAATAGTCTAAATATAATTACATTATATTTTTCAAATACCGGATGCCCATTTGCAAACACTGAATGAACAAAAGTTGAAAATAAATTTGATTTAAATAAATAAATTAGCGATGAACCATCTGTATGAGTATAATATTTGAGCTGTAGATAATAAGAAGCTAAAAAACTTTTTGCTGTAGCAAAATCTTTTTTAAACGCTGTTCTATTTAGACAAGTCAATGTTAAATCGCATTGTTTTGCTTTGGCTAAAATTTCTTTTTCATTTGGATATTTCGGTGAAAACAATGACCTTAGATTTATATTGAATCCAAATTCCATATTTGAACTTAATAATTCGTTTAAATTGGAAATTTGGTGTTCATACTGGGGTTGTGTTAATGCTGCCATTAGCTTAGATTGAAATATTGTTATAAAAATCAAAGTAGCTAAGGACCAAATTGCATACAATATACGTACAGTTGAAGTTCTAGGTAAATTTGGTACTGATACACCTAAATACATTGATATTACAAACAATTGACAATCTCTCCACTGACGATATTTGAAGTATTCGTACTGTGACAATATTTTTGCGGTTATAGCCCATAGCATTGGAATTAATATAATTAAAACAAGAGAAATAAGCCAGATAGAGAATGTATATGTTTTAGCTAGATTCATCCAATGCGGCGTAAGTTCAGCTTTTGGTACTATCCAAATAACTTGGTCAGCTAAATAAGGAAAGGTCATATCAAAATCCCAGGACCAGGACCAATTTGAAGGACACATACCAATGACTACATCTGCTTGATAATTTTCTAGCATGCCGAACATTTGTGAATAGTTGCCATAAGCTGTTTGAAAACCCCAATTCGTAAAATTATGTTTCAAATAATTAATTTCATATCCCATTAGTTTTCTTATTGTTTCTAAACAGAGTATTTCAATTCCATATGGCTTGCCATTTTGGTAAAAAACAAATGGGGCAATTGGCATTAGTAGAACACGTAAACTGCAGTTTCGCCAAGATCTCGTATTCCTTGTTTCTAGTAAAGATGTATTTCTTTCAAATTGTCCATTCTTACATGTATCTAATAAAACTATTGGTGTTTTTACGCAAGCTTCTTCTAACGAAGACCACGAATACAATTTAATGTTATTAGAATTGTCAATCTTCATAACAAATACATTTCTTACATAATAATTATAACCTTCATTTAAAATTATTTCGAAATTTTCTGTTTCGGACATTATCAAAAATGT
This sequence comes from Clivina fossor, assembly GCA_963966155.1. Classification (NCBI taxonomy): domain Eukaryota; kingdom Metazoa; phylum Arthropoda; class Insecta; order Coleoptera; family Carabidae; genus Clivina; species Clivina fossor. The sequence goes on from OZ014566.1 coordinate 3,558,015, forward strand.
AGCTCTAGAATTCCACGTTCTGAGAGAATGCAATAATTTAAATATTTCTGCTATAGTTGTACTGTTTAAAATAATTACGTACATATTAATCTTATACAATTCATAAAAATATTCTATAGGTTTGTTGATTGATAAAACTGGATAATATGTACTTAAAGACGAAAACATATTTCTATATTCTCCATCAGAAACTATAACTACGTTTTTTCTAGATTGCAATTGATTTGTAATTGTTTTGAAACAATCGTCGATTAATTCTACATTATAATTAGGTATATTAAACTTGTAACTTTGAGTAAATGTAAATAATATAATAATGTTTATGTAGTTGAAATGAAAATACATATTTATTATAATGATTTATATATTTATAGCAGGTATGTTCAAAAAATATGGTGAATATTGAAATTATTGTTAAAAATACGGATATAATTTAAACTTTTTTAAATTTGTCATATGTTAGTTTTAATATTTCTGTCACTTTGTATGAAACTAGTTTTCGTCAATCTTTGCGGTTGCTTCTAGTTTGTTTCAATTAAAAATATGTTAACTATGGCTTGTTTTTAAGATGGGTAATTTCCACATTGTGAAAAATAGAAATTAATACAGATACTAGATGCATAATATATTTCGTCATCGTATAAAAATTATAGAAAAAGAAAAACAATCTCCCAAGTTTAGAAATATATTATGAAATAAAGTTGAAGAAATATATTTTTTGGACACCTTTTTCTTAATTGGATAAAGTCCTTAAATTTGTTTCTGCTTTCTTTTATTTTATATTCCGTTCTTATATCTTCTTTTCTTTACGGTACAAAGAATATTCTCAATAATATTTTTCTAATTGGTTTTTTATTTATTTATATTTTTAACATCTGTGTTTTTTAATATTGTTGTTTTTTTTTTTCGATTGTGTAAAATCATAAAATGATATTTAAATTATTTTCAATTAGTAATTGTAAACAAATACACATAGTTTTGATTACTTTTTTTCTCAATTAGAAACAAAATTAAATATTGATTTGTTTTTCACGAAAATTTTAAGATCATCTAAATTCACATGAATTCGTTTGTTTCTTATTAGCATTCAACCATTTACTATATTTTTTATTGTATATTATTATATATATATATATATATATATATATATATATATATATTCGATTAATCAAAAAATGTCATATTACTTGTAGAGCAAAGTTAATAATTTTACTAGAACATTACGATAAGAAAATTTTATGTAAACTTATATTTGTGTAAATATTTGACCATTACTTTTATATTGTAATAGATAAATGATTTATTAAGAGCCATACATAATATATATATATATATATATATATATATATATATATATATATATATACATATATATATATATATATATATATATATATATATATATATATACATATATCTCAAATAAAAATAGGGATAGAAAGGTTTGGTCTAACAATTTCTATTATTTAACTGTATATTAGGTTTGAAATACATATGTAAATACTTCTTTATTTTTAGGCATTATAATTTTCTCTAAGTGCAATTTGGAATTTCGAGCTAATAACGGCACGTGGTTATTTGAATAATGTAAGCAATATAACGTTAATAAATACAATTAAAACAGAGTTTTCTATGTAAGAAAATACAGGGTTATTTGATAAGAAATTGCTGAACTTAATTAACTGACATTTTTAAATATACGTAGTTATCGAAAAATTAAAAAAATTGCGTTGAAACGAGGAAAATTAACAGTTTTTATGGATATAAACAAAATTTAATAAAATAAATGCAAAATAGTTTCTTATGAAATGTTGCTAAAAATGAATAAGTTCTTAATTTTTTTTAAATGTATGCAGTTATATTGAAAAATGCACTGACAAGAGAAATATTTTCAGTTTTTAATGGATATGAATAAAATTTAACAAAATGTTTATACATAGTTAATATAGGATGTCAATGAAATAAGTGTAGATACTTTCAGGAGTTTTGGAGCATACAGTAAGGAATATTTTTTGTCAATACACTTGTGGTCGCGGACGCTACACTGTAAAAAAAGTGGCCATTTTTACATAAAAACTATAGTAAAAAAAAAATCACATATTATTTCAACAAAACGATTTTACGGTAAAAATTATATAATTTTGTAATTTTAAGTAAAATAATTAATTTATCATATTGTACACATAGTTTATATTTACATAATGTAAAAATTTTCCTGTAACGTCTGTCAATTTACATATTAAACTGGTGTAAATCATTTGATGTTAAATATAAAAAGTTATACGTCGGTAAAATAGTTGTCACTTATTTTTCTAATAAATATCATTACATTAATCTCTATGTAATCTTTAATTCGTATATTAATTATAATGATTACATAGCAATATTAAAATTTGCAATATTTGATATTACACAATACCAATAAGTTAAATGAAGAAGGCATAAAGTATTTAGATTTAAATCTTATCTAAATATAAAATAAATTTATTTATAACAAATAAATACAGTTGTGTATAACATAACACTTTATTTTTACAAATATTTATCGATAAACTGAGCACCTTTTCTAAAATCGATTTTGTGCATAAATTTCTAAGAAAATATTGTTTATACACTTATCTGTTTTTCTTAGAATTGTTTGCAATTACTTTTTTAGAACATATTTATTGATTTTAATCTACACATATACATAGATAAATATATCTGTTGTCTATTTTTGTGCGTTTTTTCCTTATTAATTTAGATAATTGTTAAATTATAATTTATAAATAATTTTGTAATGTAATAATGATTTTATAACTAAATAAGCATTATTTAATAAATTGCAATTAAAGTTTTATACTAAACACATTTATTATAATTTAACATTTATAGGTTAACAACTAATTTAATATAGGTATCTAACATATAATAAAGTAACATATGTATTTTGCTTTAAATTGTTTTAGAATAGTTATAATATTTGTTCTATACTTATTTATTTTAAAATTAATATAGTTTTTATTAAAAAATAATTAAAAATTACAAATGGAGTAGTATCGTTTTTTAACAAAATTTTCTCAAGTTGTCACGAACTTGCTGGTCAAGGCTTCGGATTTAATTTCATAAAACGTTGTTAATTTAATTAGTGATTATTTACGGAATTAGATTGCTAATTGTCGTTAATGCGCCTCATTGATGGATCAGTTGATAACGTTATTACTTTTTATGCAACTGGCCCATAATATTTATACAAAAATATTGATATTGCTATTGTAATATAAAAAAAAAAGATACTATCCCATTGTCCAACATTGAAAATATAACATAGGTATATTTAAACAATTTTAATTAAAAATAATTTTTTAGGCTTCATATTATAAAGTATTTTGCAATAATAAATTTATTAATATTTAATATTTGTTGTTTTTGTATTAAAATAAGAAAATATACTATATAACAAGCTGTTTCATATTATGTACAAATATGCTAAAGTTTTTCTATAAAATTTACTTTATATTTTTATTAATAATAAAAACAAATATGTAATAACAATTAATGATATGTATTCTCAATAACCCTGCGACTCCACATGTCTTTCATTAATTGCTTGTTTTCCTAGAAATTAAAAACAATAATAGATTGAAACGACAAGTCATATATTTTTTACGAAATATTACATTTTTAAATAAAAATATTTTTTAGTGCTAAAGAAAATTTAATTTCCAAAAATAATATTGAAATTTTTTTATTAACGTTTTTACTTCTAATCATTTGTAAGTAATTATAATAAAAAAATATTTATCAAAAAGACAAATAAATTTCTGAGTTTTGATATCGTTAAGTTAGAAATCGAACTATATTTATTCGTGAAATAAAAATCTCATAATAAAGACTAATTTTTCAATTGAGTATTTATCTATTTTCTATTAAAATTTACTAATCTATTTACAATAATAATAAAATTACCTGTCAAATAAAATTGATTAAAAATCAGCTTGTTAAGATGTTGAAGCTATAACTTCTTTTCTTGCAGACCTGTATTCACTTGGAGTTAACATTCCCCTAAGAATAGTATCGAAGGAAACTGGTAAGCCTTTGTCATTCATTTTCTTATACATTATCCAACATTCTTTCTCTTTATTAGATTTAAATTTAGGCGTTTCTGGATCATCCGTATTTTCTTCCTCCTTTTCTTGTTTAATCAGTGTACCTTCTTTGTCTTTACTTTTTTCATCCGCTAATTTTAATAATGACGAAATTGGCGATAGTTCCGCTTTGGTAACTCCAAGAATTTCAGATGGTTGTCTCAATAAAATTGGTTCAGACCGATCTTTGGTTGTATCCTCATCAAAACTAAAAACAAAGTTATTTTTAATCTTGTTGAAGTTAAAATATATTTAACAATTATTTTATATTTAGGAAAATATACGTTCATAACTTGGCACTTATTGTTAGAAAATATATAAATTAATTTTGGAAATCTTCTATAAAAATAACATTTAAAATTATTAATAGTTTTCTTTTAAATTGTGTTTTTTTTGCATATTTTGATAGTTTATGAAATTCAGAATGTTGTCATAAAATATTATTAAAACAATTATACAACATAAGATAGGAGGCGACTGATTTCGGGATGATGAAAAGAGTTTGTGCCACACCCTTTTGGGGTACATGGCGTGATTGTGTATGTATGTATGTGTGTATGTATGTAAGATTAATATAACATACATATTTTTTTTACATTAATTTGACATTATAGAATCAACTTTCGTAAATTTTTAGAAGTATTTAAAACGAAATTTTCTTGTAATAGCCTACCCTATACTGTTAATTAAAAAACATTTTAAAAAATAAAAATGTAAAAGTATTAAAATGTGTTGGTAAATTTGTATTAGTTTTTATTATAATATAAAGATTTTGATAAAAAAAAAATGTTCATTTAATAACAAGTAAGGAGTTGAAATTCAAATAAAATATATTTTGTACTAATGCAAACATGAACATTTAGATGAATTACAGATTTATGTGTTTTATTATATCGCTAATAAAGTTTATTTTTCGATTAAAATTATATATATTATCATTAATATCAATATCTAATTCGAAGAACATGAAAATTGATCAACTGTCAATATATAACAATCTGTTTTTATTGAATGAAAATTTCTAATAATTGTATACTTTTGTATCTTATAAATAAAATCGTTATAAACTTCATTTTCGATTATTATTAGAAAATAGAACAATTAAGAACCGAAAAATGATTGAAAATCGAACTATTAATATATTATTAACAATTAATAAATCATTTTTTCGCATTATCATCTAATTATATTTTTCGTATATTGTTAAATCTTTTTTGCAAAATGGATACGTCATGACTAACGAGATTGATGTTGAAAAATTTACTGCAGTGTAACTTAACCTAAATAAAAAAATATATTTATAAAGGAAGAAAATAAATGGAGGCATGTGCAAACGCTATTGTATTCAAGGTAAAATACTATCACATATGCACGAACAGCCTGTATATAATATATAGTCGAAAATTAATTAATTTATTTATTATATGCACCTTGAACCATATGCTATAATATTTTAGTAAATGGAAATTTATTATATTGTCAGATTAAGGCATTATTAATTTTTGTCAACTCTTTTTCTAACTTTTTTAGAAATGTCAAAATATGTGCAATGGTTTAATGAGATTATTTTTAAAGGGCAATGGTAATATTTAACTGAGACTAAAAGTTTATTACATTAACAATTTTATATTATTTAAATTAAAAAAATTAAATATGTCTTGAAAAGTGTTATCCTGTTCACAAAGTAGATAAAATAAAGATATAATATTTATTACATGCATTTAAAGTATTATTTTCATTTTCTATCCGATAATATTAAAATATTTATAATTAAAGGTCAACAACCCAAAAAAAATTGAAGCTGTTCTCAAAAAAATGTAGTAGTTCTTTAAGAATAAAGTTTTGTTAATTTGTATTAGTTTGACATGTTTCTTATTCATTCAGCTATGTGAATAAAGTTGGAAAGAATTATATACTACGTGCGAGAGAAAATGATAGAACGGTGCCGGAAATGATAATAATTTTCACGTTTTAACTTCCTTGCCCGTCACTGCCACGAAAGCGCTGTTATCCTGTCTATAACAATAACAAGGAATTTTCTGTTTGCCAAACTTAATTTCAAGTTTTATGTACGCGTATACATGTATTCATCGAATTAAAATAAATTTAAGGAAGTTTAATATCTTTTTTTTTTATTAATAAAACCAAAACTTTTACTTTATTAATACTGCCATTCTGTATGATTCTATAAGTTCTATAGTACTATAGAAGCTTGTGTTTGAGTCGTTTTTTGAGGACGCTGTAAACGATGAAAATTTACTAAAAACTGTTCGCTTATAACATAAGATCCACGAAACAGATTTCGATGAGAGTTGACTCGTTCTCAAGAAGTTTTACTACAGGGCTCATGCTGTAAATGATGAAAATTAATCAAAACTCTGTTCACTTATAAATTGATATCCACGGAAGGGGTTTTTATTAATAATTGTGTTGTTTTTCGAGAAAGATTCTACTATGAGGCAATGCAGCGTGAGATGTAAGCGAACACTGTATACGATAAAAATTGATCAAAAACTGCAATTAAGTTAAAATGTGTTTAAAGTAGTGAATCCCGTAGCAAAGTACAGGCATTATGCTAAATTTGTTATAAAATAAATTTATATTATTTATTTACTATACACTGTAAAAAATGTATGTGATTTTAGAAAAAAATTATATAATTTTACACGTTTTTCATAAAAAATGTAATATTACGTAAATTATCACAATAAAATTACAAAATATTGTTATTTTTACTGTTAAAACCTATGTAGAATTACATAAATTTAGGATATATTTTTTTACAGTATATAATCAACTAAATAGTTAAGCAACAAATAATAAATAAAATAATAAATAGTAAATAATTTTGATAATTTTTACTTTAAAAGACAGTTTTTATTCTTTTTTGCTAGTAAATAGTTTCTTAATTCTTACATTTTATTATGAAAAATTATTTCTAATTTGTAATAATTTAACAAGATAAAAAAGTTACTCACATTTAACTTTTTTTAGAAATTCTCTCGCTACATTGTTTGTATGTACACAATCCAAAGAAAAAACAAAAAACTATTCTGAATTAAAATAATAAACCCTTGCATTGTTTCTCGTGTACGAAAATATATGGTATAAAGTTTTATTTGTTCAAATAAAATCCGATGACAGAATGAATTGCAGTTTGCGAAATTTCTTGTGTATGTTTTCGCGTGTCGAAATTAAACTAGAAATGTATATATTCATGGTTGTCTCCGTATAAGCTAGACATAAGTCTTGTTTTCTTGTTTTTGTTTGCTTAGGACTTTATACGAAATAATGTTTCGTGCGTGTCACGGAGTAAATATCCCTAGCTTGTATGAAATTGTCTCTTTACCTCATCATCAATTTTACTTTCGGTATTAAAGATTTCTTTCTTTATTTGTCTATGATTCGACGAAACGTTGAATCATTGCAAATAAAAAAATATATTTTATTATTGAATTTATAGAGTGATTCAAGAAGTATTTGTGAACAGTACATTTTAACACATATAAAAAATACCTTTATTAGTGCCTATATAAGTCCGTTCCCTAAAAAAGGTAAATATGATTACCCTAAATAGGTAAATTCAAAAGAGTACTTTATTATCCTAGAAAAGGGTAAAAAGGCAGTTATTTACCCTTATTTTTCGTATTTTTTGCCCTTCCATCAAGGTAAAAAGTCAAATATTTTAAAATACACAAGAGCAGGGCAATTTTTTGCACTAATAAGGCTACAAATTCAATTACCCTCGAAAAATTTTACTCTTTTACCCTTTTATTTTGAACAGTGTAGAAGGATAAAGGATTTAAATAGCTTTACCATATTCTGATTTGTAATAGTTCTGATATTATGTATTTTTAAACAATTATTTAAAATTACAGCAGTTGAGTAATTATACCTAGAAATACTTGGCATCATAGTGTCTCATGGTTTATAGGTAAAATTACATATATTTTTTTAGAGTAAACGTATAAATAATTAAATATATTTTATATCAAATAACTTTAATTTCTTGAAATACTTAATTCAATATAATGTTCTTTTCGAAACGCATTTAATAACTATAACAAAATGAACAATACCAATGACATTAATAATAATTATGTTTTTGATTCTTAAAATAAAAATCGTTTTTCGAGCGTTGACACTTTTCTGTCAATCAATCGGGAACAATAAATATATTGAAAGAAAAAAGCTTTTATTGTTTGAATGAAATATCAAAGAATCGATCGAAACGTTTTTGTTATTTAGGGAAATAATGGAGCAGGGGGTGGAAGGGAGAGGGGTAGTGCATGTGGCTATTATAACGCGAAAAATTATATCGGAAAAATGCGAAACGAATGAATCGCTGAAACGGAGCTGAAATAAGCCCCCATGAAATGTGTAAGTACTAGTCACTGGATGTCTCTGTTCGAATTGGGACACTCAAAAACAGAGATATCCAACATGTTGGATACGAATTTGTCTTTTTATATATACATTAAAATAAGCAGTGTTGGGATTTATCTGGCTATCTCGTTATCTTTTATTTTAACATAGTAAAAAATCTTTCAGAACTCATTATAAAATAAAAAAAGCTGTAGGATTAAATTCTGTATATATTTTATTTAAAAATCGACGTTTCGAGTATACTCTACGTATATCACCAGGAAAAAATATACAAATGACATAAATAATAAACAAACAAAACATAGAAACAAGTTATTAGGTAACTAAGATACAAAATTATTAATTAAAGGAAACCAAATTTTATTTAAATCAGTACCTTTTCATCTAGTTACTTTGTTACCTACAGTCCAATTATCGTAAGTTACGTCATCTAAAAAAGTTATTAAATCTATGAGTACGTCAAGCAAAATTGACAACACAAAATAAATGACTTTTTTTGGTTTTTAAATGTAAACGTATAAATTAGCAAAAATAATCATTGTTACTAAGTGTAGCAAAAATTAATACAAATGTCAAAAAAAATTGTATATAATTAGTACTTATTTGTTTGTAAATATAGTATAACAAAATATCATTAGTAAACAAATATATTGAATTCAATTTTAATTTTAAACTATTAAATACTATCTTATATGCAAATATATTTACAAAATATATTAGGTACAGATATTTTTGTATTATTTGGTTTGTCACCAACATATGACATACAAACAACGGAACTTAGGATAATCGAACTATAGTAACTTTTGTCTATATTTTGTTTATTATTTTTTCTTGATGATGTACGTCTAAACGTGGATTATTAATAAAAATTAATACAGAACTACAACCTAAAGCCGTTTTATTTTAATATAATGAGTTCTGAAAGATTTTTTACTACGTTGATATTTTTATTATTCATATTCGTTGTTATATAATTACGCAATATTTTGTTAAGTATACAATAGATAGTTCTTGGTAAATAAAATACAAGAAATTCTTAAAATAAATTTGGTTCTGGTTTCATAATTGTTTTCAGAATACAATACGATTTATATGCAAATATGATATATTCTATTAAATTTTACTATTATTATTATATAGAATGACAATATATAAGCAACACTAGACAGTGTTTATGAATGTTAGCTTGGTGAGAGACATAAGTAGGAATAGAGATAAAAATATATTATTTATGAAATTTGAACATGAAAAACGATTTTCTAAATATATACAAAGTATAAGTGTACTTAAGTATATGTAGTGTAGTTACCTTGAACTTAAAAAAATTATAATATGATTATTGTTTAGTTAATATTTATTATTTATGTTATATTATATAGTTGATAGCAACAGTTTATGATTATAAAGGATATGACTCATGGTAATTATAAATATTATACATATGTGTAATTTTATAAGTCTGCTAACTAATTGGATCTCGTTCTTGTTAAAAGTTGGCTTGTTTTAAAAATTTAAAATAATATTATTAATGTTGTTATATTATATATTATGTGAAACAGTATTTACAAATATTTTTTTATGAAAAAGTATTGTTTAACTTATAACAAAGTAAAAAAAAATAACATCAATCAGTATAATTCGTTTAATTAAAAATTTATAAATTTTGTTATCTAGTTGCTTATTTTGTTACCTAGTAACTTGTTTCTATGTTTTGTTTATTTACTGTAATGTACTGTATTGTCATTTGTGTAATTTTTCATAATGATGATGTACGTGGAGTTCGTCGAAACGTCGATTATTATTAAAAATAATTAATATAAAAAATATTTAATTTAAAACTAAAAAGTATAAAATAATTTCTCCTAGCCCCATACAGAATTATACAGAATCCTGACCCCATACAGTTTGTCCTGAAAATTTGTGATTGTGAATTTTTAATAGCTATAAGATTTTTTAAATAAAATATATACAGAACTAAATCCTAGAGCTTTTTTATTTTAATATAATGAGTTCTAAAAGATTTTTTACTATGTTATTACAGGTTACAGCAGTCTCTGAAATTGACAATAAAACAATAAAAATGTAAAACATTCTAACAATATTTAACTCTTTATATGCTGAGGTTATTGCTCTTTGCAACTTACAAATTTCCACCTAACAGCCAGTTCGCATGTGACTACTTGTTTTGGTTTTGTTTTCTTGTCGAAAAACTTTTAATAGATATTGGAGAAAAAAGGAAAAATGTAAAATAAAAATTCACTCGGAAACTGCGCACATGTATATTACACAACCGTTGTTATATATTACAATATTTCAATTTATTGTAAAAATTGAATACAGCTTTTATCTCCGAAAACAATATAAGTGCAGTTTATAATGCATTTGTGACCTGGAAACCTATTTTTGAAATTGCATATTAGAATCTCACGCATCTTTATGAAATAGTTTTCTATAAATAAAATTTACATTTCAATGTAGTTTAAATTTAAAACATAAACTTTTGTTGTAATTCTGTTCGCATCTCGCCTTAAAAGATGCATCAATATTTTCATTTTTATTAATTTAACAGAAGTAATGAATATATCTAAAAATTAAGATATAATGAACATAAAAAATAGGAACAGAAAAATCGGGCAAATTAGCAGGTTTCAATATTTATGAGATAAGTCAAAGTATTTCATGCGTTAAAACAATTTCATAAGCAACAAAGAAATTCAAGAAAACTGTCAAAGATCCGTTGAAAATTACCGAAATTAGCATTTTTGCCCTGAAAAACAGCTTTTTCAAACGCCTTATAACTAAGTGTCAAATACTTCAATTTGAACGGCTATTTGGACAAAATGTCGCAGTTTTATGTGGGCATAAAAACACAGAGTTACGGCTCGGTCAGATAAATTGTTGATATATATTTAGGCCATTATATGAAAAAAGTCTAAAAAATGGCATTTTTGAGCCCTCGGTACGCCCTCTAGATTTTGTTTAATATTCGAATCGGCTTGCGTAAGAACTTTTCTTTACACTTTTCGATACACCCTAATATATATATCTGTCAATCATTATATAAAACCAAGTTTAAAAATTATGCTATTTTTTTTTACTGTATTAAAATATATTTAAAAAAAAAAATACCTGTGTCCTCTTTCTGGAGTACGCGATACATTATGTTCTTCAATAGTGACACTAGTTGTTCGAAGTAATCTTCTTTTCGGCGCTCGATTTTCAGTAGGACTTGGAAAATTTTCTAAAGGTGCACGTTTTTCCGCTGCTAAACTAACAGCTTGTAAAGCTGCTGACATTTCCCGGCGAGATGGAAAACTTGCAGAAAAACTGCGCACTGTATGAATACTTGATTGTTGGAAAGACACTGAAATCAATAATAACAATGATTAGTTATTTAGTTTTTTAATGAATCAGTATATGTTGATTTATTTAAAGCGATATTTTTATATAATAGTTGTACCTAAAAAAAATTTATTATTTTCAACCTTCTAATCATATTAATAAAATATCAAATTTAGAAGTACATATATAATTTCATCTAATGTAATGAAATATTTTTCTATTTTGTCGTCTATTCCTGTTAAAAATCTAAAGTTTTAGATTATTTATCTAAACTTTATGTAACTGGATAATTAAACCTAACTAATAAAACTTTGATCTCTAGAATACAAAAAAACTATCTTTATCTTCAATTATATATAACAGTTAATGTTAATAAACGATGCTGTTAGTTAACGTAATATTTCAGGATATACGTTGTTGTTGTTCATTAATAAATACTACAGAAATTCAATTTTTATAATATCTACCAATATCTTTTTTTTTTAAGTAAACAAAATTGAATACAACTTTTTCTAATTTTTATTGTAAAGCAATTATTTTTTTTTTTTTGTAAAAAACGAATTAAAAAACTTTAATGTCTTTTAAAAGTTTTCATTCTTCAAGATAAAACTTTTCTTTACGTTCAAATCTTATTTAGATAAACTTTATTTCAATAATAGGAAGCTCGACAATTCTTGCATGCTATCTTTTTCGAAATATACTTATAAGACAAAATCAAACCAAAATATATGTTTATAATAATGTAAACATATGAATTTATCGAAAATTATACTTATACATATGCTTATCTGTGATATCTATCAATATTATTCCGATGAGTTTCGATATAAGGCAATATAACTTAAATAAGAGTAATAAATTTTCATTTGTTACGACATGGCTGTCAGAAGCAATAATCAGAAATGTCAACCCTTAAATATCAAGTCAAATACACGTATAATATAAAGTCGAAGTTATTTAAATTTTATTTACAGGTTTTGAAGATAATACAGACAGGTACCAAAAGAGGATATAAAATTTAGTATTGAAATGACCTACAAAAATTTCCCAATCGAATTTCTAACCTTAAAAACGACGAATTGGTTTTAAAATTGTTTATTGAAACATATACAGAACATGCAAATGTTATTTCGGTTTTTTCTTTTTCTTTTTGTTTGTTTCTGTTTTCACTTAAAACTTATTGGTACATTTATTTTGAAGTAACATTCGTGATTTTGAAACATATAGGGAAATATTGTGTGATTTATTATTTCGTTTTAGATTTCACAGATATATTTCAGATTAATTTTACATACACAATTCACGTTGTTTAATAATTATGAATTTATTTTACTTTAAATATTATATATATAGTAAAATTTGTAGTGTGAGTGAGGAAAATTGCATAATTATTAACATGTAGGTAATTTTGAGTGAAATTAGACTTAATTGATTAAAGTGATTTCTACATCATCTAATATATTTTTCTATTAAAGCTTGCCAAGCTATAGGTACATTTTTGACTGAAAATAATATTGTTCGTTGATTTTATTAACAAATTATTATTATTATTATTATTATTAAAAAATAAAACGGAACAAGCATGACTGATTACTGCATGGATCACTTTATAGTTTAAAGCAAAAAAAAATGATGTTAAATTTGTCTAAGGCTCAGTATTTCAAAATTATGTAATAAATGATTGGCATAATTTCATAATTAACTGATGAAAAATTGTCATTTATTTTGAGGATATACATATATTTAGAAAAAAATCTTTCAGAGCTCATTGTATTAAAATCAAAAAGCTTTAGAACTTAATCCTAAACCTTTTTTATTTTCATATTTAGAAATGTTTGGAGGAAACTAATTTCAGGATAGTAAAAAAAAAGAGTTTTTGGACACATGGTGTCATTGTGTATGTACATATGATTTTTTACTTATATTAAAAATAAATTAAAATTGGCAATACCGACTTTAAATAGAAAGAAAAAAATGTATATTTTAATGAATGTATATTTATTATTTATATTTGTCCAATGTGTTAAATTTAAAACTGAAATAACTTTTTTTTGTACTTATACTTATTTGATCATTGATAAATAAACAAAATATCATGTTCAACTTTTTAGTTAATAAATTAAGCCTTCTGGTAACACCATACACAGTCAAAAACCGTTGCCTGACAAACTTGACATATTTGACAAGATATCCAAAAATCAAAATTTTGACTAATAATTATGATAAGCCCGTTTGACTGTATTTGCTTAACATGTTAATAAATGGAAAACAAAATATTTGTTTCCAATTTTATATTTTATTTCATCTAAATAAAATTATATATCTGATGAGTTAAAATGATTAAGTAGGGTATTAATGTAAGTATGTATGTAGGTAAAGTTGACGTTGTTATTGAACACCACAAAAATGTACAACTCATGTGCGTGAAATGAGTTAGACTTTTCCATGAAAAGCTATTCATCAATTAAAATCACATCAAAAACGAATACTTTAAAGGATTTTCGATCTAGCTTAATTACATTTTCATTGTCGGAAATTTCACCCAAAACTTTCAATGCAAACGATTTCCGCTATTTTACGAAAACTGTCCAAAAATCATTTTCTACGTTTCATTCATATTATAGAGTTTCCAGAATCATATTCTTCATTTTTATCAATTTAGCAACGAAATACTTACAGCGACTAAAACTCTTCTCTTTAAATTTTAATTTAATAATATAAAATGTATTTTTAAATTGTTCCTTGATTTTTACAATACACATTAAATTAAATAAATATATTTATTTTGTTGTGTACAGGATATTCATTTGTAATTATTATCTAAATAGTAATTTTCTAGGATTGAATAGGCAAACTTGATTTTCCGATCCCAAGATTTTCAGACGTTTTAATTTCAGCAGGACAATATTCAACTAATCAGCTAGTATTAAAACTATCAAAACTATTCGATATTCTAATTTAAATGCATGTAGTGTTTATTTCAAGGGGTTTCCAGCGGGGTTAAACCCTCCGAAGCATGCGAAACTCCTTTCCAAAGCATGTCGAGTCAAAAAATATCAATGCAGGATTTTGAAAGATTGACGAAAAATAAGCTACTACAACACGACAGAATAATGTGTATAATTAAAGATTAATCTTTTTTATTTATTATAAATGAAAATAAATGTTTCGCTAATAATATCTATTACTACACACATTTCTATGACCCTTCGAAGATTAACATACATACATACATACATACACAATCACGCCATATACCATGTATCCAAACAAGCAACTTTCGCTTCATCCACATTCATAATTCCTTTCATACATACTCTTTTATTCCTACTACTTTTACTACTACTTTTTAACCAAACGTTCATTAGACATTCGCTCAACATGTCCGAACCATCTTAACTGACTAACACTGCAACTTTTGCTACAACATTTTTTTCAATTTCACACTCATCATACACTAATCTATTTCGTACCCGATCTCTCCTATTTACACCACATATCCCACGTAAAAATCTCATTTCAATTTGGAAAAAAATCTCTAACATACACAGGGTTAATGCATTTGTAGAATAGCAGAAAGCAAAAGTCATCGATATTTTATGAAAATTGTACGCGACGGGAACTTTGCTAAATCTCAGAAGCAGAGGGAGAGAAAGTGCTTAAACATGAAATTTGCAAAGTGAATTAATTGTATTGAGGTGCTAGTCACAACATGGATAGAGTTTGCGTGTTTTCTTCGTATCTTAACGAACAAGGCACGATCGCACGATACATATCCACTTCAATTAATACAACTAATTATCACCATTATGGTTGATCCTTATTCGCAAAACATTCGCATTTATATTCGACTATCGATGCATAACTATTACTTTCCAATTTACATAATTATATTATCTATATAAACAACAACTCTTTAATCCATTAATGCTCATTAAATGATCTATTGCCAGTGGTGTAACAATCGGGGAAATCAAAATTCGATTTATTTATTTATATTTTTCGTGCACAGATCGATTCTATCGTTCGTTTTCTTTTTCTGCCGTGCAAAGTATTTAGTTCAATATACCTGTTTTCCGTGCAATATATTTTTAATTTCCAATATATTTTCCTGTCGTTCAAAGTATTTTTTAGCCGTATAAACAACCCATGTTTTTGTTATTTTACTCTATTTTAATAAATAAGTAATACAATTATTAACGAAAGTATCTAAAATAAAATAATTCTTTTTTTTTAATAAGTCAATATACGCTTAAAATTTCCGATGGTAAAACGAGATAATATATTTATCCCCGTATTCTGAAACATTTTTGTTAAAAATAATGGTTCGATAAAATGGAAATTCTTGGATTCCGTAAGAAATATTTTTATGTATGTATATTGCAATGAAATTTTTTACGGTATTCAAGAATTTTCATTTTAACGAACCGTTGTTTTTAACGAAAATGTTTCAGAATACAGAGGTTAGTAGCGCACATAATTTCTTGTGATGAGGTACGTAGTCAGATTACAAGTTTTTTCAAGATTTACTACTCGCCAGCTAATTAAGACTTAATACTTTTAAACTTTAAATACAATTAGGTACTAGCACGCAACTTTTAAGGACAAAATTCCTATATCATTTTAGACATAAAATCTCGCATGTATAACCAATACATGTGAGAGAGAAAAATCATCTGATACAGATAAATCACTCTATTCTTTTCTATCAAAAAAAACTCTCAAATATTTCATTATTAATTATTATATTTAACTATTTAACAACTTGACTAGAATCTAGTTAACTCAGCTGACAGTTATCCTTGAACATTTCGTAAAATATACGAAACGTAACCTCGAAAATTTGCCTCCTTAAAAGCTTTGTTTTAATTTCCGTGACCCAATCAGGACAGGTCGGTTTCTTTAATGTAATCGTTGACACGACACGCATGTAAGGATGGTTTTGTGGTTGCAATAACCTTGAAAAAACCACTCTCTAGACCATGGAAAACGATTTTTATAATCGGTATTTCTCATTCGAATGAAATCTGATTTTTTTTTTTTTTTTGATCGTACTCAAGTAGGTATTAGATGAAAAATTTAGAAATAATTTTTTTTTTAAATATTGTAAAATTTTTAGACAACGTCCTAAAATGATTGTTTATTAAATAATATTGGAAATATTATTACTAAAATTTATCATTTTTATTGTATAATAAAAAAAAACTAAATTTTTTTTCCTTTAATCGATAGTTTGTTTATTTTATGCACAGTTAATTATTTTTTGATAAGGAATCAATTTTATTAAAATAAAACGGCTTTAGGATGTAGTTCTGTATTAATTTTTATTAATAATCGACATTTCAACGTACTTCAAATTTGTCATTTATATAGCGAAATTATAACTATATGATTTCAATGATAAAAAAAAACAGTATTAACGTAGTAAACAAATCTTTCAGAACTTATCATATTAAAATTAAAATTTCATATTAAAATTCGATGTATTGTTAACTTATTATCACAACTGCTACATGTTTATTTGGTTGATGAATTACATATTGTTATTGATTTAATAAGATACTGTATAGAAAGTCATATGCTGGCAACATCAATTTATTTAGCCCCAACAAAATCTATCTATTTTTTAAGGAATGCACTGACGTCAAAGAAAATATTTGTGCATGAATTCTAGCAATAAAAAGAATGTCATGTTCCATGCAACAATTAATTTGCTCTACTCCAAAATACATTAGGAAAGTTTGACAAAAATATTCCCTATAATAATTTATTATTGATAAATAGTTTAAAAATTTTCGAAATGTATATAAATTAGCAAACAGTGATTTATTATAAAACAATAAATATAAAAATACAATAGTAAAAAATATGTATAAGAAAAAATTCTTACCAGATTTAACAATTTTTCTAGTAGTTTTATTGGAATCTTGATTTCCTAAAATACTTGTAGTTTTGACTGGCGAAGCATTTATATGTTTTTCATCAGATTTTTTTCCATCTACTTGTTCTTCGGTATCACTTCCTGCAGGACTAACCAATGAAACCATCGTAACCAATTCCCCAGTAGGAGCAGATTTACATCTGGAGCCTTTTTTCGTCTTAACTTTTTCTCCATTTTTATCAAGTTCATCTGCTGAATTTTCGTCATCTTTCGGTTTTTTACGCGATGATTTAAGCCTCCTTTTTGTAGCAAATAATTTTGGTTTATCAGATTTTACCGGAACGGATAAATTTCTTGTCAAAGGAGGACGAAAATCTTTTTCCGAAGTTGTTAAACTTCCATTGAATGCTGTGTTTGTTCGTTTTTGAAATCCTTCACGTTTTGCTGCAGCTGTCATTGGTCTTGGTGGTAAGTTTTTAATGACACTTTCGTTTTCTTTATTTATTAATGACATTTGTTTTACCAATTTAGGTTCTTTTCTGTCCGGTTCCTTTTCATTTTGATTGGTTACATCCGATATACTTGTAGTTATATTTGTGTTTTCTGCACACTTATTTTCATTTTTATTCGATTCTACACTATCTTGTGAAGGTAATTTGAGATTTTGGAATACACTTGGAATTGTTACTGATATATTAGTTCGTACATCTTGAGGTTTGGAAGCAGTTGTAGATGGCACATACGAAAATTCAGAAGATACCGAATTACTTCTTACTTTAAGAAGTGATTTATGCCTTGATTTATTTTGGAAATTATTTATCAATTCGTCAGAATTAATAGAAACACAGGTATTATCTTCTTGTTTAATGCAAACATCAATATATTTCTCGTATTCGTTACATTCTTCAAAATCTTCATCTAGCGATTTATTATGTGTAAGGAATATGTCTAAATTATGTTTTGATTCTTCGCGATTCTGCCAAGCTCTTCGTAATTTTTCTGCCAGTTCTTGCCGTGTATATAAAATCGATTCTTTATCAATACATGATTGACTTCTTAGTTTCGTTAAAGTGGGTCGTTTAAATTCTTTGCATTTTTTTACTTCCACGGGATCGGAAAATTTTGGTGATCTCGGTGGTAAAGATTCGTCTTTGGATTGTTGTTTAGTTTCTGCCCATGCTACTTTTACAGGTCGAGGACGATCCGATAGTTTATTTTTTGCACTCTCAACGCCTCGTATTCTTATTCGCTGCTCGTCAATTGTATCTAGATGTTCAACTGATAATTGTTTCTTTAATATTGGACGTGATTTTACATCACTTTGAAGCGATAACTGACGAATCGGGCCCAATTTTCTTCGGTCCGACATTTTTAAATAAATTATAAAAATTATTTGGTGTTACAAAAATATGTGTACTTTCATTCTTAAAATAATATTTGCAATTGTGAAATTATAATTTACTTCTATGAAAGAAATGTTGAAATAAAAAATAATTAAACTGAATTAACGCGAGATAACTCGCGATTTGTGAGAAAGAAGAAAAAGGTGTTGTGTTCGAAACGACGTTCCGAGTGTTACTGAACCAGCTGTGCGAATCGGATCGGAATAGCGAACCGGTCGGTGTTCTAAAGTCTTGCAAACCAGTGATTCTTAAACCTTTTGAATTTCTAGAAAATTAAAGTTATTTGCAGAGTTTTACGAAATAAATTATAACTTTCGTTTTTATTAAATATATAATTTAGAAAAACATGAAATATAAAATCAAAAAAATGACTAAATAATGAGCCACTGAAAAAATAAATTTGGTTTTTGAATTACTATAATTGGAGAATTGAAAGAAATAAATAATAAAGCTGTGATAAATATTCATATCCAACTGAAATCAATGATAAAATTGGGTTGCTACTACCTTGGTTAGCTTTAGCTTAAATTACATAATTTTTGTCTTATAAATTTATAAATTTGTCTGATATTTATCTGAAACTAGGATGTATCCAACCAACGAACTATTTAAGTATTTAACTATTTTTTCAAAAGTTGCTGATATTTTAGCTAGAAGCTATAGCTTAGTATTCACTAGTAGCTTAATTAATTTTTTAATTCATTAGTGACTAATTTTTTTTATGTTAATAATAGGTATACGAGTATATTAATTATTATTATTAATAGGAAATAAACAGCAAATTTTTTATCTATAAATAGCAGAAATATGAAAGAAAATATTAAGAGTATTTTTTTTAGAATTTAATTATTTTTTATTTCTTTTTGGGGCGTTAATGGATATTAAATTTGACAAATGAACAAAAAAAAAGTTAAGAAATACGAATCTAAAATAAAAGAATCATATAAATGTTGACCAAATCCATTTGGTAAACTTTATGGAATCTTAGTGTTCCGTGTAAAGCTTAGCTTTGAAAGCACTGCTTTAGCTTACCGGTTTCACTCGCTACTCATTTGTTATTGATCAAAACTTTCGCCTCATGCGTTTTATACTCATTTCCTCACCAGTTCGCGGTTTGTTTGCGTTGTCATGGCATTCCGATAACTTATTCAACTTTTTCATCCAAAGTGTAGATTTCTTTGCTTTCCAGCGATTTGAAGAGAATTTATCGTCATCAGTCGTCAAATTGACGAATGGAAATATTTTTCATTCTGCGGCTCATTTTGTTTCGTTTTTCTTTTTTCCATCTTTCTTTTAGTTTTGTCATTAATTGATCTGATTCGGAATGTTTCATTCTGATGGAAAGGGGATGTGATATATATATATATATATATATATATATATATATATATATATATATATATATATATATATATGTTTATTTACTTTTAATATTGTGAAATTAATAAAAATGTGTAATTTCTAATTTTTTGCATTTTGAAAAAAATAAGTTTTATATTTTCGTTTTTATCATTAATAAATAAAACTATTCAAAACTAACCTCAGTTTAGTTAAGTTATTTGTTAATAATATAAAGTAGTTTATTATGTTACGCGGAGCAGAAAGCAATGATATTTGGAGCCGAGGCAAAACCGAGATCAAGCAACGAAAAGAGATATATACGATTTTTTTTTGCAAGCGTTCTAAACAAAATTAAACTAAAAATAAATGAAAATACATGCCTAGTAAAAACATTTTTCATTATAGGTCACTAAATATATTAAATTTAAATATAAAATATTTACGAAACATTATTTTTTATTTTATATTATTTTTTGCGTGAAACTTTCTTGAAACCATTTTAAAAATTCTAAATAAAATAATTATTTATTATGATTAGCAACAAAAAAATATAATATTTTTATTTATATCATCGCACCGTTTTTGTACATTAATAAAATAAATAAAAATATTTATTTTATTTAAGTACTGCAAGTATTAAATTCTTTATATTTATCTTATTTTGCTTTATCAAAAGATAATATACTAATTATAAAATAAGTAAACACATAAATATATAATTATATACTTATTAACACAAACAAAATATTGCTGAATATACACTTTCTTTGATTAAAATTTCTTTAAGTTTAAATTTTGTATTAAAATTTATTTATAATCAACGTTTCGACGAAACTCAACGCTCGTCTTTTTCAGGAAAAAAACTAATACAAATGACATTAAAGTAAAAAGAAAAATGTATTTTTTAATTTATTTTGTTTTTTTTTTTTTTACTTTAATATTATTTATATAGTCAAGCCAAGCAAACAAGTCTCGTGGGTAGGCCGTGGTTTGTTGTCTCTGTATTCTAGAGGTACACTCAGTGTCAATAGTACTTTGACATATAAAATATATATTTTGAGGTTATGCGATAATTTCATTTTAAAAATACTTTAAATTATCTATAAAATATATGCCTACCTTATTTCAAATAAGATTAAGTCTTAAAAAAGACTGAATTTTTTTATAAAAATGAGCAACAGCAGAGAAAATTAAGAAAAACAAACACGCGATAATCTGTCAGTTTGCTAGCTACTTTTACTTTTGTTACGGAATGTACAACGGCGGCAGAAATTGTTTTTATTGGCTTAAACTTTTACCGCCATGAATTTTTAAAATTAGTTCGCATATTTTCCGATGGACTTGTTTGCTTGGTGGAGCTATATCAGTTGTTTTTTTTCCTGATAAAGACAAGCGTTGAGTTTGGTCGAAACGTTGATTGTAAATAAATTTTAATACAGTACTTGAACCCAAACAAATTTTATTCTATATACTAAGTTTTGAAAGATTTGTTTACACTTTATTTAAAATATCAAACTAATTGTAGAGAAACTCTTATACTTAATTCAAATATTTTATGTTACAATTTAGTAATAAACTAATAAATTATGTACATAATGTCAAATTTTATATGATAAAGCTAAAAATTTACTAATAAATAATAATTTAGTAGGTTATGCGTTAATTTCAAGAGTAAACAAAAAAATTGCATCTTAAAAACAGTGTCACTTTAGTATATGTTAATAAGTTATTAAATACGATTCAATTAATCTTAACTATCACTTTAAATTGAATGCAACGATCTACAAAACATTAAAAAAATAAAATAATAAAGCTGTTTTATCCGGCACTTGCGGGTTCGGCATATTTCTGAATAACAAAATATGTCGGTCTATGGAGCTTTACTGTAGTTTTTGTTTTTCTCTATTAGTATATATAAGCCATTTAGGACAATCTGCTTTATAACTGTTGTCTATGATAATTAATAATAGTCTTCTTTTTTATATATTTGGTCTTGGTTCATAAAAAATTTTTTATTTTCACTTATTTATTTATTTATCGTAAGTAATAACAAAAATTTAAATTTATTTAATGTATTTATAATAATAATTATTTATATAGAAAATAATATCATAAACAAAATATAATCAGATCAATAATTAAATAACAAATAAATAATTTATTAACAGATCTATGTATATAATGTCATAAAATAAATAATTACTCAAATTTTATTATATCTATTAGAAATTGTAATTATATATCTATTCAATAAATATATATTTTTGATTATTTTAAGGATAAGGCTATTTATACATACTAAAAAAAAACCTAAACCAACCTACTATGTATGTATGTATAAATAGCCACTTTTTTATTTTAATTCTCAAATATAAAAAATGGATTCACAAAACTCAAATAGATCGGATCTTCACCAACCAAAACATAACTGGGGGAATCCCCGAGTAACTGTGCATATGTGCTGTACAGTCAACGTTCCAAATTATTCTTATAACATATATTTTACAAAGCAATAAACTTTGATTTATTATTTCATAATATGTATTTTTCTGTTAGAATTATAAATTGAACTTATTTTATTTGAAAATAATGTAAATAATGAATCTACACAAATTTAAAATTAATTTTTTTAAACAAGATATTTATTTTAAATTTTATGTTTATTAAAATATGTACATACATATTAATAAAACTGCTTTAGGTTAAAGTTCTGTATTAATATTTATTTATAATCTACGTTCAGTTCATCGAAACGTTGATTATAAATAAATATTAATACAGAACTTTAACCTACAACATTTTCATTTAATATTATGAGTTCTGAAAGATTTTTTGCTATGGTATAATAAAACATATACATATATTTTTTTGTATACACTTTATGTGAGTAAAATTTAAATAAAACATATAATATTTTAAACAAATTTTAATAGTATATAACCTATAATTTTTTTCATATAAATATTAAATTGTTATTATTTTTTTTAATTAAACAACGAAAATAAATAACATATGTGTTTTATCAGTAACTGTACTTAAAAGTCCACGTCAAGTGTTCGATTTGGCAACGCGGTCTTGTATTGCCAATAAAAGCAAACTGATATTTAAAAATAAATCCATTCATATCACTACACTCAGTGGTACCGTGTATGATAAACTACATTTACAGTGTTCAATAAAATGTATTATTGTTATTTGAAAATATGTAAAAATGTTGAAAGCTTATTTAATAGTACTGTTAATTGTTTTTCAGTTTTTTAACTGCGAAGAAATGGAGTCTGTCGATAAAAAAAAGTATAGTAAAATGGAATCCGTGTTACAGTATATAAACAAAAAATTTGTTACTGTGACAGAAGAAGATGTTAAGAAAACAAATCCTGTTTTGATGCATGTGGTAAGTAAAATATATTTTTCTTTAATGTTTTGTAAAATCTGTATAATTATAGAATTATTTAACGCTTAATAAACCAAGCCGGCCTTAACTGATGGAGAATGTAAAATTTTTAGTAAAAGTTTTTTTTTTTAATTTTTAGTAAAATATTGAATTTTATGGCACAACAAAATATAAAACTAACTAATTAAATTTTGCTCTCTAGGAGTTCTAATGAGCGAAATACGTGTCTGGTTAACAAGCCGATTCAATGATTGAGTAACTTGCGAAATTTTTGAGAAAAATTTCAACATTAGAATATTAACAACTAACTGATCATATTCTGTGTGGCTTTTACAAATTAAATGTTAAATAATTTATTTACGCGTTGCAGTAAAAAAGTAATTTCTAAAATCTTTGATGATGGTATAGCTAACTGATTTTTGTATAATTAATATTGACATATTTTGAATATAAATTTTTTCTTAAATTATATATACAAAGTTTTTTGTTTGAAGAGATACGATGTTTTGATCTCTTCTTGAACTATATAAAATATTTTACCGAATACAACTTTTTTTATTTGAAATGGTGATATATTTTAAATTATATATTTGAAAAAAATGTTTTTTTTTTTATTGAAGCTTTGAAACATTATTGTAGTAGCTGCACTAGTTGCCAAGTTAATTTTTTTATATTGAAATGATAGTTCAATGACAGGCAGTTTTGCAATTATTTTTTTTTGATATCGTACACTAAAAAATTTATGTAAATGTATTTTTACAGAAAAAATGTATTATTACGTCAATAGTTATTTAAAATTACATAAATTTACATTACATTTTTTACAGTTTATATTTCTAAAAATAAATAGTTAAATATGTAAATATTTATTTATGTAGGTATATATTTATTTTTTATCGTAAATATATTGTTTGCAATTTTTTATTTCTTCAAGATTTCTTTCATACGCAACAATTTATAAGTAAATAAAATGTAAATTAAAGTAACTCTCAATAATTTGATTAAACCTATTCAATAATTTAATTTTTTTCTTTGATATCTCTGTTCGTTTATGATGCTACCCAATATTTAATTTCTTAAATATATTTAATCAGCTTTGACATATAACAACAAAATTATATTATATAAATGAATACAGTATTAATTAGGGCTAGATTTATCATTAGGCTATAAGGTCCACACTCGACTAGGGGCCCACCCAATATATAATAATAGTAATAAATACCTTTTTCAAATATTTTGTAGTTTTAAAGTACTATAAGAAATTTACATTTATATCTAATAAAGTATCTTTTGCAAAAAAAAAATATTTTTATTTCAATTTAGGGCCTTTGTATAATCTAGTCAATACATTTTTACACAGATTACAACAATTATTACCAGTATGAAAGAAGTGAGCCCGCTATTTATTTGTTTATACGAAAATTTATTTTTTGGCGGAAGTTATTATGACGGGTTAAAAGTTGGTAAACCAGAAGAATTTGATTTAGATTTGAAGTTATCATTGCCAAAATTAGTTGGTACTAAACTAATTATATCTAATCAGCCAGGATTTTTAAACATACAAATGGCTGATTGGGATAAGTTTGAAAAAAGTGGACAGTATAAGGAAATTTACAAGTAAGAAATATTCATTGTTATAAAAAAATTATTGGTTTTTATTAACTTTTTAATCCGCCTGAAATGGGCATAATTTGTAAATAAATATTTATTAATATTTGCCATTATTACGAGCTAGGTTTTAAAATTGATTTTAACTAATATTAGTTTTAAGACAACGTAACTGTCATAAGAGACGGACTAAACAAATGAACTGAAAACACCCAAAAATCGATCTTATAATACCCAGCCATTGTGTTTACTATGCGTCGGTACGTACTAAAAAGAGATATATTTACCAAAGAAAGAAGATATTCTTTTCGTACATAACAACGCATAGTAAATATAGCATTACTAATTATTTGTTCATAAATTATAAACATCTAATATAAGCTTAAGAATTATTTGTTTAATTGTCTGCTTTTTTTATCATACTAGCTTGGAATGCTGCAAATAAACCATTTACTTTCAAGATAAATTGCTGTAATTGTAATAAATGATACTAAAATTTAATATTTTTATAATGATAATTCAGATTAATTAACAAAATACATTATAAATTATTTTAAGGTTTAGTTGTATCCAAGTTTTTAATCACTGATACATTATAAATTCGGTAGAAAATTAAAATTATATACAAATATAGAAATTCAAGGATGAGGCTATTTATACGTACGGTATGTATACGCAATTGGCTATTTATACATGCTAAAAAGAAAAAAACTTAAACTAACCTACTAACCTAACCTACCCTAAATAGCCAATTGCGTAAAACTACTGTATGTATAAATAACCAATTGCGTATACATACCGTATGTATAAATAGCCACTTTCTAAATTCAATGCGTTTTTGTCACTATAATTTATTAGATTGGTATCTATTATTTATCTGGTACTGAAAAGAATCAAATTTTAGTTGATTTTAGTGTATTTACGTACAATATCAATATGTTTGAATGCTGTTCAAAATTCTGTACATTAAAATGTCAATATCCAGAATTTTGTCTCTCAATACCTCAAAATGAATACAAGTATTTAGGGCTATTTTTTTTTTAACTTACAAATAAAGTGTTGAATAACTATTCGTTGAATAAATATATATATATATCATAATTGTTACTCACAATTAAATGTATTTTTCAATATTTCATTTTCGGTTTCCTGCAACACTAATATATGCATGCATATCATTTTTATGTTATAAATATCTTTTAAACCATAAGTAACATATTTTTCATGTAAGTTTAAATAATTATATTAATAGTTTTTTATTCGTTTATAATGCTACATTATAATTTTTCTTTTCTATGAAGTAAATGAAAATATATTAAACAATTAGTTTTCTATAATCGCGTTTAGTTAATTTTATTTTAATTTGCAACTTTTGTTTAGCAATATTTCGAGTGTATTCTGTATCGTTTCCGTTAAAAATAACTGTCCGTTAAAATACGTTCAAACGTTTCGTCTTCATCAGGTTAAAATTTTGACCTGATAAAGACGAGCTTTTAGTTTCGTCAAAACGTCGTTTTTATAAAATAATTGAACAGAAACTAATCGTAAAACAGTTTTCATTTTAAAACAATGAGTTTTGAAAGGTATTTTACTATGTTAGATTGCGATAGACTTATTGATTAAGTAATGATTGATTAGGAAATATAGATTAATATGGAATTTTATTGAAATTATCAATTATGTAAAATCTAATATTTATAGATTAATTTTTTAAAAAGGCAAAGTATTCTGTGGCATTATTGACTTACGTATATCAATAAAATTAACTATTAAGTTATTTTTTTTAAAAGATATTGGTCTTGGTGTAAAAAGCATCGCAGAGGACATAAAAATTGTACAAGTCTTGACGAACGTCTTGTTTTAATTTTACCGTCGAATTTAAAAAAATATGAAAAAATTAATGGTGCAAAATTAAGTAGACGTGAATATGATGTTGCAAGGTATATATTAATTTGTAGTTTATAGAATTTTATTTATACATTTCAAATAAGTTACTATTATTAGAAAATTTTTATCAGTGAGCGTATACAA
Source organism: Clivina fossor (assembly GCA_963966155.1). Lineage (NCBI taxonomy): Eukaryota > Metazoa > Arthropoda > Insecta > Coleoptera > Carabidae > Clivina > Clivina fossor. The sequence goes on from OZ014566.1 coordinate 3,585,534, forward strand.
TTAACTAACCAATGAATAATTATTGTTAAAACAGAAAAAATATGAATTGTTTTAAACTAAAACGGCTTTAGATTGTAGTTCTGTATTAATAATCGACGTTTCGACGAACTACAACCTAAAGCCGTTTTATTTTAATATGTGTTCTGAAAGATTTTCTTATTATGAATAGTTTTGATGACAATAAGTTAAATAAAAACAAATACTTTTTACAATACTTGTGATTCTTTAAATGTGTTATAGAACTTATATGTGTAACTATATTAAATATATGATGTGCTTTTTTTTCTGTTTTCTATATTAATTGAACGAAATGTGTACAGGGAATTATCAGGCTTAAAGGATAATGAACATTATTTACTAACTGATAAATTTATGCGATGGATGGAATCTACTGTTAATTTGGCTTTAAATAAAATTGGAAAAGTCAATGGTAAAACCAATATACCTTATTGTGGACAAAATGCTGAAGTAACATTTTAATATCTCTGTAGGAAATATTCGTTATTAATCGAAAATATTTATGTTAGATAGTTCTTACCAAATCAGGTCCAGCTATTACAGCATTGATTAACTATGGAGGTATGAAATTCGATGTAGATTTGGTTGGGGTTTTTAAGATGACTGGAGATATGTGGCCATCATCTCCATATCGTGCACCTCCTCCTGAATGCAATGGAAAAGTAAGAAAATGGCGTTTTATGAAATAATTGATTCGGTTTTTGGAAGTTTATCAAATAGTTTTTCTGTCAAAAGTGACATTACTATTGTATGTTTTTCTATAAGTTGACGAGTTTTTCCCAATTTATTTTTGAATTTAAATCTAAAACATCACATTTTTATTTATATTTATATTTATATTTATATTATTGTTTTCCAAATTATTAAATCAAAATGTATTATCTCTTTTAAAATCGTGTCGTTATTGCATGTCCTGTTTTTATATCAAAAAGATGTATCAGTTTAAAAACTAAAGAATTTAAATTATTAAAGTGCTTGAAACAGTTTTCAAATAAAAATTGCATCATTATTTCTGAAACTTATTAACTGGTCGTCAGAACTCAATAAATAATTCAATTAGAAATTGAATAATAAATATTTTTAACACCTTTATTCGTAATTATTATATAAATTTCCAATGGTGTATCATTGATACTGTTACAAATAAATTATTAAGTATTGTAAAGAAATTAATATTTTTTTCAAACAGAAGGAGTTTTTAATTGTTGCCAAAGCTCCTAAAGAAAATTTCGGCAAGAAAGAACGATGCTGGCGATTATCTTTCCAAGAACAAGAAAGAATATTATTGAATGGCAAAGACAGGATTAAACCTGCTTTACGACTTATAAAAGTAAATATTTTAGTTAATTTTTTTTCTTACAAGACTGTTTAATAATCAAATATTTCCAGAAATTACGTGACAATCAAAACCATAAAACAATTTCCAGCTATTTTCTGAAGACGGTGTTTTTAAATGAAATTGAAGCAAAGAAAAGCAATCCTAACTTTTGGAATTCACCATTGAGTTTTGTGTTAATGCATGTAATAAATATTGAACATTTCTATTTAAAAAAAAGTACGAATTATAATTCAAAAATTTGCAGATGCTAAAAGTATACTCAGAAGCTTTAAAGAATCATAATATACCGTATTATTGGAACAAGAAAAATAATCTGATTAAATCAGTTGATAAAATTACACTTGATAATATTAGAGGCTATATAGATCGTGTTATAAAGGGAGTGGATACCAAACTTGAAAATGACCAGTTTATCATTGCAACATATTTATGTAAGTTTAATTTACATCACAAATTGTAATTTAATTACTCATATTAGTTTTAAATTTGAAGATCTGTAAAAAAAATGAATAAATTATATACATACATACACACACACAAACTCTTTCCACTATTCTGAAATCAGCTTTCGCCAAACATTCCTATCCAGACAAGTAACTTTAGCTTCATCTACATTCATAATACCTTTCATACATGCTTATATATTATATAGTGTTTAATAAAAAACATATTGAAGCATATTTATTTTTGTAAAAGTTAAGTCATTTATATAGTAAAAACGAAATATATATAGCAAAAATAATTTATCTCTACTTAAATTTATTAAAATTTCAATAATAAAATATGAATTCTATTCATTATATACTTTTAGTTTTCTGTTTAAAATATATATTTTATAAAACTATTTTAGCAACACCAGCAGAACGAGAACAAATTAAAACAGTAGATTTTTCAAATAGTAATAAGTCAACTGTAGACGATATTAGATCCTTTACAGAAAATTTCCAGTCAGCTACACCAGTTGCTGCAAGTGTTAAATCACGTAGTATATCACTGGATTGTAGAACAGAAAATGATAACAGTAAATCATCTAATAATTTTAACAATAATTCCGAGATTATTTTAATGTTATCAAGTATTCAAAATACCGTTGACTTATTGAAAAATGGTATGAAATACGCGTTAGAGAAAATTAATGTAGTAGAAACTTCAGTTGAAGAATTGAAACAAGATAATGTTTACATAAAGAATAGTTTAGATCAGTTGTCGAGAAAAAATAATGAAGATATTGATGAAAATGCTAGTCAAATAGAGTCATTTCTTAATATTGAAAGTACTGTTTCATGCTCTGATAATATAGTTGATGAAGTCGACAATAATTTGCATTTGATTGATTTTGAAACAACTAATACAAATACTGAAGAACAAACTTCAAACAATATAGCTTCTAATTCATTAGATTTAAGTAATAATGTAGTATTTGATATGTCTAATATTGCTTCTGAAATTCAAAAATTAGCGCAGACAGTTCAAGATTTGAAAGCTGACAATCAAAAATTTAAAAACGGCTTAAAGTCATTGTTTACCTCAGAATAATTTGATTATAAAAAAGTAATATATTTCAAACATACGTATTTTACAAAACTTAATATTGTTAAAATATATTTCTATATTATATAATTTAATGATGTTTTTTATATTATTTTAATAAATAAAGTTTTAATGTATTTTAAAAAATATATTTTTTTTTTCGTAACACCTTCAATAATTGGTTTGTTCGATGAAATTCTAGCTTGAAATAGTGTCATTGTACATGCAGTGACCCGGTACTTAAAAAGATATTGGGGCTTCTAACACTTTTGAAAAAAGAAGTAGTTGGAGTGGTATGATTGAGAGAGTGTTTCCAAGAAGAGCATGTATGAGAGGAATTATGAATGTGAATGATGTTAAAGTTGCTTGTCTGGATAAGTATGTTTGGAGGAAACTGATTTCGGGATAATTGAAAGAGTTTGTGCTACATCTTTTTGGGTACATGGCTTGATTGTGTATGTATGTATGTAAAAACTAAGCTTTCTTCATTAGTAGCAAACGATAAAGTCAAAGTCCTATTCTTAGATTACTGATTAAGAATTTAGCTTTATCTTTTGCTAGTATATAGCTTTTTTTAAATTATTTTTTGTGATTTTATTATTAATAGTACATTCATTTCTATAATTTCTACTTTGCTCCTATTTTTGAGCTGAAATAAATGAAAACAAAAGTCCTGTTTCCATTTTTTTGTTTGTAATAGTGTAATCGAGTAAATTATTATCGAACAAACTTAATTATATGTTTTATTCTTACGAATTTTTCTTACTTGATAATATTGATTTTTAGTGACACCACCAGAGTTAAGAAAATTCCAACAAGATTTCCATCGAAATGGAGGAATAATTGATACTCCAGTACAAACAACAAATACTGAAAATACAAGTTCTTGTATTATTTCATAATATGTATATTAAGTTTTAATCTTATTGATATTTTTTTTACTTTTAATAATATATGACTGAATTTTTTAAGATTATTTCTTAGTAAGTCACTTTTGATTTTTAAAACATCAAAAAGAATTATGCAAATCAAAAAACTATTCTATCAAAGAACAAATATTCTTAATTAAAATAATTTTTGGCTTTGTATATTTTTGTTGTTGTTTTAAACCCAATATTTTATCTTTTATAATTTAATAATTAGTTAAGCTTTAATTTTTATTTTATTTGCATATTAAAATAAATAGAACTATGTTAATTCATAAAATTTAACAAACATGTTTTTTGAAAAAATATTTTCTTGATCAAAGGATATTCCTAAATTTCGATATCAATAACATGAGTGATTAGTTAGAGTTTAACAAAATTAAATATATCGTAAAAAAGTATATAATTTGTTTAAGGAAAAATAAATATTCTAATTTTTTCTACTAACCCGTTTAGACATCTTGTCAATTACTAAACATTATGTATTGTTAATTTTGTATTAAATAATTGCAGTAGATACGTAATTACTTTATTTGCTTTTTATTTTCCCTGATTATACTATTATGCATATACTTGAATTTTATTTTGCATTAATTTGTTTAAATTCTTACGTGCATGGAAAGAAACATACAATAAATTATTAATAATCTTATCTACATCTATTAAATACATTAATATATTTTTTTTTCTATAAATTGCATTCTTTATTATTATTAAATTATTATGCATCCCTAACTCGAAAGACTAAAATCTTTTTCGAAATAATTGTTTTTGCTTCAAAACATGCCCGAAAATTTTTTACTTGCACTAATAATAGTGCGAAAAATTAACTACAACTAAGACATAAGTCAATTAATTGATATTTGATTTAAATAACAGAAATAATACTTTTTAAATTCTGCTAAGAACAGAACGAACTTGAAATAAAATAATTAGTTAATTATAATAATTATTCAAAATAAAAGAATTTAAAAAATATATTTTTAGTGACTGATGAAGAATTTAAGGAAACGATGGCGGAATTAACTCAAAACCTTGAACCTTCTTATATAGACGAAGAAAATACAAACAAATGCATTATTTTATAAAATACGTATAATTTTAAAATATACATTACATAACACACATAAAAAAGTTTTACATTATTTTATTTGTTAAAAATAGTTAAAACAATTAGTATAAAATAAAATAAAAAAAGTGCATCTTAATTTATATAGCTGATTTTTTTGCCAACTTCCATTTTCGGTATTTCATTAAATAAAATTGCATTTTGGTTTGCCCAGTCAATAAAATTGTCGCCTAAATGTGCAACTAATTCCAGCATCATTTGTACGTCAGCTTCAGCTTGATGCGCATTTGCAGCTGATTTTTTCAACAGTCTTTCATAAATATCAACTAGTTTAAAACTTAGCCTCTTCGATCTGGAAATAAAAACAAAACATCGGAGAATGGTAGCGAAATACATTTATTATAGAATTCGTTTTATTTTTACATAAAACCAAAACTTCCAGAGGTCAGTTCCTGAGACAGGAACTTCGGACTGGCCTAAGCTCATTTTAGTGCAATCTCAAGTTTGCACATTTATAACTTAGAATTTATAATTTTGAAATTCCAAAACATACACTAAAAAAATTTAAAGATTTACCCAGATATAATTGTGTTACGTTTTATAATAAGCTGTCCACAAACTTTAAAAGATATTAATTCTGTAAAGACATTTAAACTCAAATTAAAGCAATTTCTAATAGAAAATTGTTTTTATTCTGTAAATGATTGTTAATTTTGTAATTATTTAATTATGTAACCGTTTATGACGTATTCTATACGTATGTATCTTGGCCAACAGAATAAATAAAATATTATTATTGTTATTATTGCAAAACTTACTGATTTTCATCAAAATTTAACCGACGTTGAGCAACCGGTTTCGACTTAGTATTTTGTTTTATATTTTCTCGAATTCTTTGATGCTTCGGAGCAGCAGGTATGTTACAAACTTTTTTCATTGGTGGCGTAGTTTCATTCAAGATTTGTTTATTACTATTTTTCGGAGGTGTTATACTTAATAATTCTTCTATTTTGACACATTCGTTAAGTAAAATATCATCCCACTCATCGGATAATTCATTATTAGATTCAATTTTACTTTCAATTTCAAATGAAGTTGAGGCCGTAGATGTAGAATGTTCAGGATTAATTTTTGGTTGATTAATAATTTCTCGAAAAGCTCGCAATGAATCGATACAAAGAAGATCGTTCGGAAAATTTGCCTCGACAAGTTCTATGTGATTTCTAAGTATTGGATAATCAAAATTATAGCCATTATGTGCAACAAAACATATAGGTTTTGATAATCTATCTAGAAAATTTATTATCGCAGATAATGACTTCGTATCGAATGGCCACTCATTATCCAAGTCATCGTCATACAATCCTAAAAATTAAAAAAAATATATCTCATTGAACCATTTTGGTCTAGCAAATTAAAATACCTGTTATTTGTGCAGCTGCCGGTTGAATTTTTCTTAAGGGATTAAAACATAAATTCAATTTATTTTGAACTCGTGGTACAACGCCTAAAGATATATGTTCTGCTTGAACCGATATTAAACATAATTCTGTAATTCTTGTTTCGTAGTCTTCATTTTGTGGTAAGCCTGTAGTTTCTGTGTCTAAAAACACAAAACTTTTTATCTGCATAGTTGGGCCGTTTAAAATAATTTAAAATGTAAAATTATAAATAAAATATATCATATTTTAAAATTATATATCATATTTATTTAATCTATTTGATAATCTATCTAGAAAATTTATTATCGCAGATAATGACTTCGTATCGAATGGGCACTTATTATCTAAGTCATCGTAATACAATCCTAAAAATTAAAAAAAATATATCTCATTGAACCATTTTGGTCTAGCAAATTAAAATACCTGTTATTTGTGCAGCTGCCGGTTGATTAAAACATAAATTCAATTTATTTTGAAATCGTGGTACAACGCCTAAAGATATATGTTCTGCTTGAACCGATATTAAACATAATTCTGTAATTCTTGTTTTGTAGTCTACATCCCTAACCAATCCCTAACCCAAAAGATTAAAACCTTTTCATTCCTTTATTAAAGAGATAAAAAGCTTTTTAAAACACACTATTGGAATGTAGCTCAGTAATCAGTTGTAATGTAATCAGTTATTTTTCTTATATAACAGAACAGTGACTATTTTTATTTTTTTTCAAAATAAAGAACACTGAAGTATAATTAGTGACAGTAATATATTTGTATAAAAAAATGTTAAACAATTTTTACTTCTATTCTTCACTTGTCAGCCCGAAAAGGACAATTTCTTATTGGTATAGAGTCGTAGAAAAAGTATAGCATTAGCATTATATAGTATTAGCATATTTTGGCTATAACTTATTCAGATAATTTAATGTACTCGCCTAAAACTCGTGTTATAAAAAAGTTCATTTAATTCAAATAAAAATGCTTTCAGTTTGAGTTCTGTGTATAATTATTAATAAAATAATTACAAACGATTGTAATTATTTTCCTGATGATATGCGTGCAGTATATCTTAACGTCGAAATTAAATTAAAATTATACAGAACCATTTTTATTTTATCACCAAAATAATTTTTTGTTTTCACTGTGATATTAATAAAAAATAAAATTTTTAAATAATTGTCACTTTTCTATTCGATGTCAAAAAAAAATAAAACTGGGATTCCCCGAGATAAAGAAAACTTGTTCAAATTATAAAAATATTTAATTAATTTGATAAATATAAATTTTATTATGATATATATTACTATAAGAAATAAAATATTGATATGTTATCAATAAATACATTAAAATTTATCTGAAAGCAACTAGTTTTGGCAACATAGCTTTTACTTCTTAACCAATATCAAATCTATTATAAATATACACGCAATCCATACATTGTATGCTTGTAGCTGTAAATTTTGCAGAAGAATTATCATTTTGTAAGCTAAATTTTGTGCAAATATTCAAAATTGAAATATTAATTGTTAATAAGGTACTAAATAATAAAAAATGACAAACAATGATAAGAAAAAATATAAAAAAATGGAAAACGTTCTAACACATATACACGGAAATTATGTAACAATTTCTGAAGAAGATGTAAAAAGAGCTAATCCTGTTTTAAAACATGTTGTAAGTAAAAATAAATTAATATTAATAATTTATTTTTAAATTTGTATAACGTTATAGAGTTATTTGTTACCTCTCTATCTCTAGATTCCTATAATAATTGATAGCATGAGAGCTGTAAGTCCATTGTTCAAATCTATATTTGAACGAGTATTTTTTGGTGGAAGTTATTACGATGGTTTAAAAGTTAGTAAACCTGAAGAATTCGATTTGGATTTAGTCCTTAATTTAACAAAATTACAAAAATTAAAATACGCACTAAAGGATTCTAATCAACCTGGTTTTATGAATATACAAATATTGGAATGGAATTCTTATAACAAAGACACAAAAGAAATGAAGTAAGATTTTGTTTTTAAACATTATTAATTTATTTAACTTTCAATTCATATACGATTTTTATCAAAAAACAGATGACGTACTAGTACTACAAAAACAATGTTCTTGATAATGTAATATAGAAGTTTTATTAGTTTCATCATTATTACTTCTTGAGACTTTAAATTTCTGTCTAATCGAGTTTTTGAAGTATAAAAATATCCGTGTTTTTACTTTTTATTTATAAAAATTACTTACTTAAATAGTAATAAAACATTGCTAAAATAAATTTAATCTTTAGAAAAAAATGTGGACACAAAATAGGAAAATAATAAATACGAAAGAAGTGTGAATATGTGTTTTTATATCTATTAAAACTAAAAAATTATAAATATTATTTACAAGTTTTATTATTGAATTTCTCTTTCATTTCATAATAAAATAACATTTTACAAACTTTTTACTTTTCTTTATATCAGAATATTATTTAATTTTAAAAATATTATGATCTTTTTTTAGATCATTAACTATTTTTATGTTCTTTTATCTATCACCAGATTATAATAAGTCTAGTTTTATTGTATTTATAACAATAATATGTTATTGTTTCTAAGAAATGTTTATGTATCAGCTAATTTTCATTTGTTATTAAAAATTAATATTTAATTTGTAATTGACAAAGTTGGAGTACCGGAATTTTCCATATTCTAACATGTATACTAGTTTCATTTTTATCCTATTTTTATATTTAATTACATTTTTCTACGCTATTTACGTTTTTATGAGTAAATAATTTATACAATATCATTTTATTTTATTTTTTACAGAGAATTTGAGAAATTACTGGACAAAGATAGATATTTGATAACTGAAAATTTTATAGTTTGGATGGAAAGTATTGTCAATAAAGCTATAAATCTAAATAAAATTGAAAAACATGATGTTAGTGCTATGATACCTTTCGAAGAAAAAATTGCTAAAGTATTTATTTTAAGAAAGAATATTTTAAAATTATCTAATTATATCATTTAAAAATATGTATATAATAGGTGCATATTTCGTCTAAATCTGGTCCAGCAATAACAGCTCGTATTGTTTATGATGGTGTATTTTTCGAAATGGATTTAGTGGCTGCATTGAAAATGACTGAAGATAGGTGGCCACTATCTCCTTATCTACCAATACCACCGGAATGCCAAACTGAAAAAATATCAAATAATATAAACGTAATAAGCGACTACTTCTGTTACATTTTATTTAAATATATCCAGTTTTATGAAATCCGTTTTTACTGTTATACATCTCGTTATTATTGTTTTATATTTACATCTATCTTCCAGATTAAAGAATTTTTTCTTGTTCCAAAATCACCAAAAGAAGATTTTGGAGCCAAAAAACGCTGTTGGAGATTTTCATTTCAAATTCAAGAACGCGTTTTACTAGATAGCAAAAACAGAGTTAAACCAGCATTAAGATTAATTAAAGTTAGTAGTTATTTTTGTAAATTTCTTATTTAAAAATATTAAAGTTTGCAGTGCCTAATCACTTGTTAATTTTAAATATGTCTAATGTTTTTGTTTTGTTTGTTTCTGTTCATATAAAAAGTAATATTCATAATTGAAATTGTGAATTACTTGTATTTTCTTAAAAAAATATTCAAATAGATAAATTAAATTTAGATTATCAGTTATATTATTACTAAAGTATTACAGAGGATTAAAAATCTGAAAGAAAATTTTAATTATTTCGTAAATTATTAGTCAACAAAAATCTTTATTTGAACATAATTTTCTTGTTATATTAGTTATCTTAAAATTTAATATTTAGGCAACTTTTTATGTAGTGGTTACAAGTACCATTTAATTTTCTTGATGTATATTATAATTGATTTTTATATGCAGTTAAAAGTACATTTTTATAATTAAATTTGGTATTTTTTATTAATACTTTTTTTTATAACACCATATTAGAGACATATACATTTTTCAATTAAAAAGAAAATACATATAATAAAAAATGAAGTTCTTGTGACTTTATAATAAATTTTATTTTCAGAAATTACGAGATAATAAAAATCACAAAAAAATTTCAAGTTATTATCTTAAAACAGTGTTTTTGCATGAAATAGAGAAACAGAAAAACAATGAAAATTTTTGGGATGCACAATTGAGTTTTATATTCATGCATGTAAGTTTATAAAATATTCAGAAAATTAAATATTTATATAATCAAATTCACTTAAGAAGATTCCATTCTAATGATGTCACTCACAATGTTTACATATTTAATAGTAGTTTTAATTATTAATTATCTGAATAATGTTACCAAGTAGGGTTGGGTGGGGCGTCATCATTGTGGCCGTGACCGGCGATAGTCAAAAAAATTGAAACTTTTCTCTAAGTTTTGCAAAAATTTAAGAATTGATCATCCTAAAAATATCAATTTCCGAAAGAATCATTTATAAAATCGTTTTATAATTTTATATGTGTAATTCTTACAATTCATCTTTATTTTGCTGTAATGTCATTTCCATATTAATGAAAATCAATATAAAAACATAACTTGTTTGAACATTTTTGGGAAATATGGCGGGGTTTATCCCGCAACTTTCCCCTGGCCTAATTTTTAATTCAGTCCAACCCTGTTAATAGGGTGACCACCTTTTTATTTCATCTGACCCGGAGATTTAGAAAATTTATTACATTAAAACTACTATTTTTAAATATAAAAACATTTTAATTTGAATACAATCAAAAAAATTTGAAATTTGTTTCAACGCTTACACATTAAATTAAATAATATTTTGATTTGGCTATAAGTTTATCATTGATCATAGTAATGACTTACTTATTTTTTTAACTTAAAACTATATGACTACATCTAAATTTAGTTTAATCCGGAGATTACAATAAATAACCCGGAGAGGTGGTAACCCTCCCTTTTAACCAGTATCATATTTGCTACTTCTTATATTTTATAATTTTACGACAAAAAGTATTTGCTATTTTGTTACAATATTAAAAGGAATTACAATAAATACACGCATATATTCCAAAAATATTGTCTAATGTATCATACGTCTGCATGAAGAATAAGCATATGTTTTGCACAATATAAAAATAAAATGATTGCAATCTTCTTAAATTGACTATATATTTTAAATTGTAGATGTTGACAACATACAAAGATTATTTGAAAAATGGTAAAATTCCTTATTATTGGAATAAAAGAAATAATTTGATTAAACCTCTTAACGACAAGGATAGGGAAACAATAAAAAATTTCAGTCGTTTTTTGGAAGGCGTTATAGATGAAGTAAATAAGAAAATCGATACAAATATTTATATTATCGCAAAATATTTATGTAAGTAAAAAATTTATTAAAAATTATCTAGTAAAAACAGAGTTAGAGTAACAGTGGCAGAGACCAAAAAAATTTGAAGATGGCACACATTTTTTATGAAACGGTAATATTTTTTGTAAAAAAAATTGGTAGTGCCTACTTATCTATTTTACTAATTCATTGCTTAATTATTTTACATAAAAAAATTTCATATCAATTATATTTATCTATTTTTATTTAAAATGACAAATTAGTTTTTATTTATTTTATTTTGAAATTTTCTAATAACATCACTTGATAGTATATATATATATATATATATATATATATATATATATATATATATATATATATATATATATATATATATATATATATATATATATATAACTTTTATCAATATTATCATCAATTTACATTCTCGAGAAAAATATCGAAATAATTGTTTTTGCTTCAATACATGCCCGAACATTTTTTACTTGCACTAATAATGGTGCGAAAAATTAACTACAACTAAGACAGAAGTCAATTCATCGATATTTGATTGATATTTGAACAGAAATAATACTTTTTAAATTCTGCTAAGAACAGGACGAAATTGAAATAAAATAATTAGTTAATTATAATAATTATTAATAATAAAAGAAATTAAAAACCAAAAATATATTTTTAGTGACTGAAAAAGAATTTGAGGAAACGATGGCGTTATTAACTGAAATCCCTGAACCTTCTTATATAGACGAAGAAAATACAAACAGATGCATTATTTTATAAAATACGTATAATTTTAAAATATACATTACATAACATACATAAAAAAGTTTTACATTATTTTATTTGTTAAAAATGTTAAAAATAGTTAAAACAATTAGTATAAAATAAAATAAAAAAAGTACATCTTAATTTATATAGCTGATTTTCTTGCCAACTTCCATTTTCGGTATTTCATTAAATAAAATTGCATTTTGGTTTGCCCAGTCAATAAAATTGTCGCCTAAATGTGCAACTAATTCCAGCATCATTTGTACGTCAGCTTCAGCTTGATGCGCATTTGCAGCTGATTTTTTCAACAGTCTTTCATAAATATCACCCAGTTTAAAACTTAGCCTCTTCGATCTGGAAATAAAAACAAAACATCGGAGAATGATAGCGAAATACATTTATTATAGAATTCGTTTTATTTTTACATAAAACCAAAACTTCCAGAGGTCAGTTCCTGAGACAGGAACTCCGAACTGGCCTAAGCTCTTTCAGTGCAATCTCAAGTTTGCACATTTATAACACGAGATCTATTAAATATATTAGAAATTCCAAAACATACATTAGAAAAATTTAAAGATTTACCCAGATATAATTGTGTTATGTTTTATAATAAGCTGTCCACAAACTTTAAAAGATATTAATTCTATAAAGACATTTAAACTTCTTAAATTAAAACCATTTCTAATAGAAAATTGTTTTTATTCTGTAAATTTTGTAATTATTTAATTATGTAACCATTTATGACGTATTCTATATCTATGTATCTTGATCAACAGAAAAAATAAAATATTATTATTAATATTATTGTAAAACTTACTGATTTTCATCAAAATTTAACCGACGTTGAGCAACCGGTTTCGACTTAGTATTTTGTTTTAGATTTTCTCGAATTCTTTGATGCTTCGGAGCAGCGGGTATGTTACAAACTTTTTTCATTGGTGGCGTAGTTTCATTCAAGATTTGTTTATTACTATTTTTCGGAGGTGTTATACTTAATGATTCTTCTATTTTGACACATTCGTTAAGTAAAATATCATCCCACTCATCGGATAATTCATTATTAGATTCAATTTTACTTTCAATTTCAAATGAAGTTGAGGCCGTAGATGTAGAAGGTTCCGGATTAATTTTTGGTTGATTAATAATTTCTCGAAAAGCTCGCAATGAATCGATACAAAGAAGATCGTTCGGAAAATTTGCCTCGACAAGTTCTATGTGATTTCTAAGTATTGGATAATCAAAATTATAGCCATTATGTGCAACAAAACATATAGGTTTTGATAATCTATCTAGAAAATTTATTATCGCAGATAATGACTTCGTATCGAATGGGCTCTCATTATCTAAGTCATCGTTATACAATCCTAAAAATTAAAAAAAATATATTTCATTGAACCATTTTGGTCTAGTAAATTAAAATACCTGTTATTTGTGCAGCTGCCGGTTGAATTTTTCTTAAGGGATTAAAACATAAATTCAATTTATTTTGAACTCGTGGTACAACGCCTAAAGATATATGTTCTGCTTGAACCGATATTAAACATAATTCCGTAATTCTTGTTCTGTAGTATTCATGATGTGGAAGGCCTGTAGTTTCTGTGTCTAAAAACACAAAACTTTTTATCTGCATAGTTGGGCCGTTTAAAATAATTAAAATGTAAAATTATAAATAAAATATATCATATTTTAAAATTATATATTGTATTTTCAATAAAAATTATATTTGTATTTAACATTTTATAACCTTAATTGCTACTGTCAAACTTTAAAATAGTTGACAGTTAATACATGTGAAAATAGCAATTAATTAAAAAATATTTTCAATAATAAATATCTACATCTATATAATGTAAATATAAATTTTATATAAACATTGTCAATTATTTATGTAAATTTGAAATTTCTAGAATATATTTATTTTTAACTATGATCTTTGTTGTTGGTATATAAAAGTTGGTAAAACATTCTGATAATCGCAATTATTAAAAAATATTTTCAAAAATAAGTATCTACATCTAAATAATGTAAATATAAATTTTATATTAATTTTTTTATAAATATTGTCAATTATTTATATAAATTTGAAATTTCTAGAATAGATTTATTTTTAACTATGATCCTTGTTGTTGGGTATATAAAGGATGCTACAGTTGGTAACACATTCTGACCAATCGCTCCAACGTTACAACAGAAACCAGTGACGTTATCCATTTGGTTAAACAAGTAACAAAATTATAATCTGTGATCATCGTAAGATCACAAATTGTGTGCAGTTTGCAGATATTTTTTTTGTACGTATATTATTTGATTATCGTATGTCCATCCAGAATCTTAACACTTTTGGTAAGTACTAGATGATATTTTTCATATTTTTCCTTATCGGTTAAAAAACAAAATGGCTATCTTTCAAATGAAATAAAATGTATTTTTAATGTAATATTTCTATTAAGTACATTAAAAATATACTTTGATATTTTTGACGTTTTAAATAATTCTGTATTAACCGGGGGTTAATTAATAATTTTTCTGTAATAATATAGGCCTAAATAGAGTTTGACCCGACCTCGACCCTCTTTCGAGTTATTTGCTTTTGTAGTCATACGTTTTTAAAGTTAAATTCTCAATTATTATCGTAGTTTGTAAATTGTATTTTTGTATATATACGTCATATATTTCAAGGAAATTTTCTGATGTTTAAAATGTCAGAATATGTATAAACAAAATGATTGTTTATTTATTTTAGACCCCTTTGCTGATGCAAATAAGGGTTCAGAGGACGATGTTCAGGACGGACTTGTGCATATAAGAATTCAACAACGTAATGGTCGTAAGACTTTAACAACTGTACAGGGCCTTTCGTCGGATTATGACCTAAAGAAAATAGTTCGGGCATGTAAAAAGGTATGTACAATGGTTTTTCTTGACCCTAAACTTGACCAGAAATTTATTGATAGATGTATTGCACTTGACATACTTTTTCTTTCTTCGATCGTAACTCGTAATTTGACACTAATATACTAAATTTAACATTGTAAATGTTATTTTATTTAGTTATCGAATTAAAATAGTTTAATAATTTTACTCGAACTTAAAATTTACGTTGTTTTTGGTTCATATTGAACACACCCAATTTGACTTGTAACACGCCATTTCAGTTAAGTTATTTTATTGAGCTAAAGCTGACCTAGGAATTTTACAATATTTTGGTGATATTTTATATAGACATTTTTGAGTATTATGAAAGAAAAAAAATATACTTAATTGTGAAATTTATTTTGGAAAACTTGTGTAAACTATAATTTATTTTATTAAAATAATATGAATTGTTTCCACTAAATCTTTTAATTACTAGTATTATTGTATCGTGAATATATTAGGTTTCAAATCGTATTTTTCATGTATGATATAATACTTTTTTCCGAAATTTTAAATCCAATATTGCGAAATTATCGCATACAAAGATATATTGTTTTCTAAATTTTAAGTGAGAAATTGGGAATTTTTTTATACACGAAAAAAAAAAAAAAACTACGTCTCAATTTCGCATGCCATAATTGTGATACAACTTTGTTTAAATTACTTGAACAAAAATATCAAAGGTTATTCGATAATTTACAAAATTTTCTTTTTTTCAATAATCTTTAAATAGAAAAAGGTTTTAAAACAACCATCAATTTTCATACCACATATTTTTGCTTGAGATTTAAACAAAATTCTTCAAAAGCACTAGAAAAACAATTTTTAACCGCAAAAATTGAATTAAAGTTACTTTAGTAAACGTCGCTTCCAAAGCTGTTATGGGGGTGTGTAATAGGGCACTATAGGCACGGTTTATTGTTAAAATTAAAAGCTAAATATATTTTTCCTTTTTTTTTTTGTCGAATTTGAAAACGTTCTAGGGGGCGGCGAAAGAAAAATTAAGGATCATCCTTATGCCAATTATTTAGATAATAAATACAGTATCTTTATTTTATATCTATATCGATTTTCTTTGTGATTGTTGTAGGAGTTTGCGTGCAATGGAACTGTGATCGAGCATCCGGAGTACGGTGAGGTGTTGCAATTGCAAGGTGATCAACGCGAAAACATCTGTCAGTGGCTGACCAAATCCGGTTTGGCTAAGCCCGATCAACTCAAGGTGCACGGTTTCTAAGAAGAAAAAACAACAACAACAAACAAACACACTAATAATTAAAAAAAAAAACGCTCCAATGCTGCTCCTCCCAACGTCACCAAAATCTTTCGTCGTAGTAATTGCCTTTGCAGCCGCAGCCGTACCATTCGTTGACGAAGACAGTGACTGCTTGGGACGTCGTAGCGAAACGGCAAATCCATCACACAACACACCATAACCACCCAAACACAATTCCAGCAATAATCACACTCTTATTAATTAATCATTATAATTAACTCTCCGGTATATTTTTGGATGTTTCATACGCTGTAAAACTGATCATTTTTATCGTTATTTCTACCTTAACTAATTATTATATTCAGCTTGTGTTGCGTTTATATATATATAGTTTTTTTTTTAATATTATCACTCATTATTATTATTATTATTATCAATCATTATTATTATATAACTTTATTTTTATTTCTTTGATTTGGAAAAGAACGTCAGGTCTATCCAGTGACCAACTATCTTGCTAATTTAGATCTATCTTGATTTCGAATGTAATGTTGTTTTGTGTTTGATCATTTTTAATTAATTATTTCTTTAAAAATAATGTGTGTAGTTGTTGTCAGTTAGTATGTATCTAGGGGCAATTGATGTTTTCAGAGAACAGACTTTTAATGCGATTGGACTTGCCTGCGATGTTTTTTTTATAAACAATTACTCCAGTTGGTTTTATTATTTTACGTAATATGCACATTTTTATATATATATAAATGTATAATAATATAATTGTCCGAAAACTAAATAAAAACTGATAATAAACGTGCTCAAAACCGCAGAAGTTGATTAATTATTAACTTTTTAAAAACTTTGCGGCGCTTGACGAGATTTGCGTCTCCAATCTCTTAGTCTGTCTCTCGTTTATGTATAAATAAAATCGTACATACATACTTGTGAACAAAACATACATAGCTGATTTTTATATTGTGCCTTTCGATAATTTATTTTGGAATTTTAAACAGCAGATTTATTAAACCATCATTTGTGTCTCATTTCTGTAAATGTTGACAACAGTATTTAATTGTATTTAACGCTAAAATATTGGACAGAATAAATAACATCCATATTATATTTTCTTTTTTTATTTGATTCGCACACTTGCGTCTACTGTTTACTGCTGCATTATTTACGGCGATGTTTTGCAGGAAAACGTGAGTGTCAATCGAACAAACCTAATAACTAATTCTTACTCATTTTTTCCTCATTTATTTTATAAAATATATAAATTAAAATAATAATTTAGCAATTTAATTTTCAATTTTTAACAATAGACTCGTTATTTAATTTGTTTATAGTCTTATAATATTTATTAATCTCCCTAATTGTCAAATGAGTGGTGTCATTGGTTCATTCCCTATTTGAGAATAGGCAAGTTTCATCTTTCTACGATTTCATCCTGCTTCTCAAAAATTTGAATCAAATTATGTTTTATTTTTGCAATGCCACTCAAATAAGTGGAGATGGTCTGTATATAGGGTTACCACCTCTCCGGTTTTCACCCGGAGTCACCGGTTTTTCAACTGAATCTCCGGTCTCCAGGTTATTTGTTGCAATCTCGTAGTCATATAGTTTTAAGTTAAAAAAATAAGTAAGTCATTACTAAGATTAGTGATAAATTTATAGTCAAATCAAAATATTATTTAGTTTATTGTATAAGCGTTGAAACGAATTTCAAAATTTTACGATTATATTCAAATTAAAATGTCTATATTTTAAAATAGTAATTTTAATATATTTAGTTTCCTGACCCCTTTCTCATCAAAATTTCCGGGTCATTTGAAATAAAAAGGTGGTGGGATAGTACGTACTCTACTACTAACTCTACCAATGGAAACTAGGCTTTAGTATTGAAAGTTCGAATCAAAATAAATATCCTAAAACATTTACATCAGTGTAAATAAAATTGATGCGTATATTAAGCTGTATTTTATATTCAAGCTTGATTCATGAGGAACTCGTGTTATTTGTACACTGTAAAAAAAAATATAGCGAAATTACAGAGAAACAGTTAAAATCTGTAATTTCATTTTACCATAAGTATAATCACATGAAATAAGTAAAAATGACCTAATAAGTATGTAAAATTGCTTACTTTCTGAAAATTACATCATATACTTAATGCAGAATTACATATTGTTGATATAACTTCTTAAATTATATAAAATTACAGTTTGCATATTAATATCTGTAATAATTTATCAAAATAATCAGACTTAGTACATATTTTGTGTAATAATACTAATAAAATATTTCAAGTGTAATTCATTCATTTCAAAATACATCCTTTATATAAATTTAGAAATTACAGAACTAAACAAATTTTAGCTATTTATGGAAAAAATTCTGACAGCAAATTTACTGAAGTTCTGTAAATTCACTAAAAAAGACTTTACTAAAGAAAAACCTGTAATATTATACCTGTGATATTATATATTTTGTTAAAAATTACGAATAAAATTACAGCAGTTGAGTAATTATACGTAGAAATACTGAGCATATCATAGTGTCTCATGGTTTATCGATAGAATTACCTAATTTTTTTAAGAGTGTAATATTGCTGTTAAATTAAATGCACCTGTACCCGGTAAGCTCAAAAGATACACACAACCATGGTTTCGTCTCGATCATAGATTAACTATATCGCTTACGCTCTCGATACTAAATACACTGTGGTATCAATGTGGGGGGCGTCTTGGGCGTCCACCCACACATGACGTCATGCCGAATAAAACAGCAGTAGTCGTTATTACACCACAGCTAATATTAAAATCGGTAACAGAAGTAAAATGTTGTCAAAGAAGAAAGACTATCTTTGCGCGCGCATTCACAATACTTCCTCCCCCAAGCTTAAAATATTTTTATTATTGTTTTACACTACTTAAATGAATATTTTTTAATATTCATTTTTAATAGACTGTATTAAAATTATTTTTATAGAAAAACAACAAAAATATATTAAAATTTTTGGATTTGTTTTGGAAAAACAAAATACGATCAATATATATATTATTTTCAATGAAAAACAAATACGATCTGTATTTCTATATATTGTTTAGGTAGACAAGAGTTAGTAATAGATATAGATTTAGTTTATATTTAGCGTAAAAAGAAATGAAATTGAAATAAATTTATTCAATGAAAATTTAATGAATATGTACATGCGCAGTGCGCAGATATGCATTATATTTCTGATGGCGTTTTTCATGAATGAAATGTCTGGATTAGTTTTTGAGAGATATAAATTAGAATTATAATATGCTTAATGTAGTATTGTGTAATTTTTTCTTAATATTTAAAAATGTAAATAGACGTGTCTTTTTCTATCAAAAGGAGAATTAAGTATACAAAATGAGTTTTTAGTGCGTTTATCTTCAATTGTTTCTTTATTATACAGTGTCCATAAGTTGATTGTTGTAATCGAAAGTACTATCACTTCTGGAATAAGTTAAAATTAATAATTACAAAAAAATTTAGGTTATCTTATTTATTTGTTAAAATTTTGAAAAAAAGTTACAGAATGACATTTTCGGCCCTTATACAAATTTTGCGTAAAAAATACAAAACAATTTTTTACAAAGGTTTTTAAATCGTAATTTCTATTATATTTGAAAAAATAAACTGTGTTTTTGACAATTTAATAATTATTTTTAATTAGTATTTTTTTATAAATAGGTATTACCAGTTTGATGCAAAGTTGTTATATTTTCTTGAATTCATTAGGTTCAACACAAAATACATGTCAGATAGAAAGAAAACATTTATTTAAATGGAATCAATGTAGTATTTTTTCGAACTTTATTGATATCTATATATGTATTTAGAAAAATGTTTATCTAAGTCGGTTTTGAAAACATTTTTATTTTTTATCAATCGATCTTTAAATTTTATTAGATAAATTTTTGTAAATGATAAAATTTATATACCAAATTTCAGTCGCTATGCAAGAGGATAATGGTTACACAATTGTTTGATTGTAATTTTTTATTGCGAATTGTAAAATGTATAATTTATAATAATATACATATTTCTATTCGTATTTCTTTTAATTAAATAATTTTTCTATTCACTATTAAAATGTAATTTTTTTGTTATCGGAAGGGAAGAGGATGGATCTTTTATTTTTGGTTTAGGGGCGCAAATGAAGCAAATCCGCTTCTGCTTATATATTACACGAAATTTGAAATTCGAAGGAAGCTACATATATGCATAAAATGTAGTATGTATGTACGTAGTGGCTTATCAGCATGAGAGCAAATATGAGAATATGATATGGTCGGGGGCCGTGTCGCCGTGTCGGGTGCTATCGGTTCCTGGCTTCGGACTGCGCGTGTGTATTTGGCGCGGCGCGCCGTAGCCCGGTGTCAGAGGCGGGCAAAGCGGTAGTGTGGCAAGCCGTCGGGTCGTGCGCCTGAAACTCAACAGGTCGGCATGGTCAGCGCTCGACGTCGGCCACGGCCAACACGAGCACGAGGAGAAAGTCACCGTCGTCGTCGTCGCGTTCGTCGCGCGTTCATCGCGTACAAACCGCCACCAGTGCTGGTGCCGCTGTCCAATGCCCCTTCGCAGGAGCGGTCAGCGCTCAGCTCCGCACCACACCAATGCCAAGTTACTCGATCCGCTGACAGCTTGTCTCGATGCAAATGGCACCTATATCTGCACCGCCTTCAATCCTCGCTGCTACATCATTCAGAAGGTAAACAAAACAAAACAACACACTGTGCTTGGTTATTCTTCATCTCAACCTATCCAAAAACCACCCACCCACCATATGTCATCATTACGCCGGGCCACTATCGCTCACCTTTTGCTTCGTGATTTGCTACCATATGTCGCACAAATTCGCGCGCGCTCTTTCTAACTCATTCACAGCCGTACATCGCACGGATCGATCTCTTCCAAAATCAAAACAAAAATTGTAAACAAATATCTATTATATAGTATATATTAAACTACGCTAACACTAGCACTTGTAATGAAATTCAAACAACAAACTTTCAGATTTAAAAATATTATTATTTTTATACTCTACATTAAAAACTGACATAATACGCAATAATAAATTAGCCAATTCTTAATGAATTTAAACTTTGTTTTCATCAAAATACAGATGATTGTTGCGAAAGTAATTAAAGAGTTTTTAGTATTTTATTAATGCAAGACAGAGAGGTGGAACTCGTTGAATGCAAATTGGGGAAAAAGAGTTTTGTGTGTCGCGTGCGCGCCATATTGGATCGATATATCAAACATTGGTTTTCTCACCGCCCCAAACCACGTGGACGACGCATTTATCGTATACGTTTATGCTGATTTTTCTCTTAACATATGGTTTATAACAGCAAGTACTTTTGCCGAAAAAATTCAACGAAACGTATTATACGAATATCTATGACGTTATTTAACACAGTAGTTTTCAAATTCGCGCGAGGAAAACGGTGAATTTTGAATACCGTATGGGAGCGATTTCGTTTTGTTTTGTATAATTTTTGTTATAGATTTAATATTACGTTTGTTCTTAATCAAATATAACGAACGAAATTGCATATTACGTTAATTAATTTTTATTTAGATTTAGTGAAAATTAATACGTCAAATTGTATACGTAGGTACGTATATTGGTTTATTAAATAATTTTACTTAAATGTATGTTTATGCAGATAAAAAGTAATAAATTATTAATAATTTACATTGAGTAATTTATTAGTATTAAAACTGCGCAAGATTTGAAAAAGGAAAAAAAAAACATAAATATTGTGTAGGTAAATAATTCGTTTTATCAAAATGTACGTTTCGTTTTGTTATTATTTTTATAAATATATTTTTATAATATATTTTTTACGATATTATTAAATACTAAATTTTTATTTGTTAATATTTTATTTATATAATCCTCTTAAGACTTACAAAATACGATTTCGGTTTAAACTGTATAAAAATGTATATATATGTAAATATTGATGAAAATAGAAAATTTGAATATTATTAAATTCCTTTTTTCTGTTGAAGTATTCAAAATGCTTTACTCACTTATCGTTTTTAAGATGATAATATTGTACTTGTAAGGGAAGTTTCGCAACCCGGAAGACGATAATAGTAAGTAGATCATTGTAAGGAAAATAATAAAATCACTTTTTAGATGTTTATTAAAACAATATTAATATTCCATGAAAATTCATTTGGAAAGAATAAATTTCCTCGATGTATTATAAAGTTTAATAAAAGAATATAAAGAATTTATAGTTTAAAGTGAATTACAAAAAATATTAAAACTGAAAAATTAATGCCTTGGAGCGCAAAAATTTAAATATTTTTTTTTGTATTTATTTCCGGTTTTTGTTCCAGCAAAAATAATCAGTTTTTTACGGTTTTCAGTTAACAATTCTGATTAAAAAACCTTGCTTTTAAGTAAAACACCCTGTGATTCTTTGAATATTTTGTTTAACTATAAAGTATATTCATTTAGGGTAGAGCTTCCCAAAAATTTATGAAATAGAAAATAGAAAATAGATTTTTTTTGCGACCCACTCGCTTGTAAGGCATATTTAAAAAAATTTACACTATTAAACTATTAAATGTATTAAACAGATAAATTTAATATTACTGTTAATAAACATGATTATGTTTTAATATTTAACGCGACCCATCTGTGGGTAGCAATCCGCAATGATTGTTTATTTATTAAAACTACTTAACACTTAGTAATAATAATATTTTGTAGTAAATACCCAAATTAATCGTTACCAGCAATTTTTAAAATTAAAAATCTACCAATTTTCTTTTTAGCGATGTATTTAAAAATGGTTGAAAAAAATTACAACATTCGATTTGTTTAAAATTTAAAATTGAATATCGCGTTTACAGCTAATTTCTTAAAAAAGTTATAGTTAATATTATTTTGTAAATATGTCTCTAATTTTTTCATTCCAATTAGTCACGGGCAAGGTTTTTGAATATACAAATAATTATAAATATTTTTTTTTTTGTATTATTAATATTTTATACTATTGTGTTAACTCAATATATTAATACTAGCAAAGACCTCGTTTTGAAAATTTACCGAAATTTACATTGTTTCATTTAGAAAACTGTGGGTACTATGAAAAATCTAATTTTACAGATGTGTTTCATAAGAAAATTAAATTAAAAAATATATTGTTTAGTGTTATTATTAAAAACGAAATAAATTTGTTCTTATAAAAAATCTGCATATTTTGTATTTAATTTGGCTATTTTATTTATTTAAAAAATAAAATAAGAAATTTATATTATTAATAAATAAATTTAGCTACGAAAGCTCAAACAAAAGTAATAAATTGTAAAAGAAATTAATAATTTACTGTAAATTCTTATTTATTTTTTTACCTTTATACTTATATTTTTTCTATCTTTATAAAAATCTGCATATTTTGTATTTAATTTGGCTATTTTATTTATTTAAAAAATAAAATAAGAAATTTATATTATTAATAAATAAATTTAGCTACGAAAGCTCAAACAAAAGTAATAAATTGTAAAAGAAATTAATAATTTACTGTAAATTCTTATTTATTTTTTTACCTTTATACTTATATTTTTTCTACCTTTATAAAAATCTGCATATTTTGTATTTAATTTGGCTATTTTATTTATTTAAAAAATAAAATAAGAAATTTATATTATTAATAAATAAATTTAGCTATGAAAGCTCAAACAAAAGTAATAAATTGAAAAAGAAATTAATTATTTACTGTAAATTTTTAATTATTTTTCTACCGCATTCTCGGGATGTGAGCAGAGGAGAAATGGAAAAATAGTTTTTTAGATTACCATTAACACTATAAATTGTAAGAAATGAGAAAGTATTATTAGACAGAATTCAAAACCAAATTAGGAGCATTAGGACTTTTCAGATTTTGGTGCCTCATGTGTATCTAATTCAAAATATAAACAATAATAAAAAATTAAATAAAATTTTGTTTTTCAAAAGGAAATTTAAAGTTTAGTAATTGCATTTTCAAGAAAATTTATACGGTGTCTCTATTTTCTTGATGAGTTATGAAGGTTAATCCAGTCCTGAATGAAACCAGATATAATTAGACTGTAAGATGTTCTAACTAAAGTACAGTCAGTGCAGTAAACGTACTTTATTTTTTATAGAAATTTTATCAAAATTAACACTTTAATTTCACACACACAGTTATTTCTGTGTTTATTTAGTATCAACATTTATTGGTGCTTTTATACAAGTCGTAGGTTTGATTAATAGAATATATTGTGAATGATTTTGAAGATATACTTTTGCGTGGACGTCTGATAAGTAGATGGAGTGGTATGATTGAGAGAGTTTTGTGTGAGTGAAAATTTTCAAATAGTAAGAATAGAAGAGCATGTATGAAACGTATTATGAATGTAGATGAAGCTAGAGTTCCTTGTCTGGATAGAAATGTTTAGAGAAAACTAATTTCGGGATAGTGAAAAGAGTTTGTGCCACATCCTTTTTGATACATGACATGTTTGTGTATGTATGAAAAGATTATTTACTTGATATATCTAGAATGTATAGTATAGTAGAAATTTTTGCCTCATTTAATTAGCAATTATTTTTTTACTAAATAATTCTGTTCTGGTCGCTAGTAAAAAATCATACTCTTTATTATTAGATTTTTGTCTACATAATTTTTCTTGTGAAAAAGTTTATAAGTATAAATAATAAAATAATAAAAGTAATCAATCATATAAGTATATATTTATAAACTTATTGTTTCAAAAAAATTTACAGTAAAATATACATTAACTGTTTTGATAAATAATATTTTTTATATCATATTTTATAGTATAGTACGAAGCATTTGATTGGTTCTATTACAATTGAACTTGCATTTAATTATAACATAAAATTAATTTATAAATAATTAAGTAGTGATGTAGGTACTTATATTTAAATTCAATAATAGAAAACTTTTAAATCTAGAGTTTATTATCGAACTAGTACATAATATTTATAATTCTATATTTCTAGTATGCAGATTTGTCTAATAAAAATGGGAGTAGTCAATTTTGTATCATCATCTAATACAAAATGAATAAAAATTATATAATAATTGGAGTTAGAATACGCAAAAAAACTAATACTGTTTATTATTTTATCTCGAACACAAAAATTCCATTAAAATCAATCACACTATATAGAAATATACAGGTAATTAATTATTTTTTTAAAGTAGCTAGGCTAATTTTGATAATTATCCGTACTAATATTGAAATATTCCGTAAATTCCGTATATTACGAATATATTTTTACATTACACCTACGGGAATATAATTTCGACTACTGGCTACAAATTAATATTGACATAATTTTCATCTGAATAAAATAAAAATATGTATATTGAATTAAATAATTTCAGCTATTTTTTTTAGAAATATTTTGTTTTTTCATGAATAACGACTTAGTGTGAACACAACATATGTCGCATATCTGTTCTATCGAATTCTTTTTTAAATTGTTGCGCATATTTTTTTTGCAATACTTTTTTGCAATTGCATTTTAATTTATTTATTTCTAATTAATATTCTCTCCCACATATTTTTTAAGTAATTATAAATTAAACATTTAAACTGTTTAGTTAAAAATTTGATTATTATTAAAATGTGCGCTGCGAATAGAAAAAAGTTGGCCAACACTGTTTTAAAAAAACAAATTAATAAAACTATTTGGAATATTTTTCAAATTGTGAGTGATTTGATCATTTGAAAATATTAATGACTTTTACCAGGGGCGAATTCACAGAACTTTACGTTTTATTATGAAAATTATTGTAACTGAAAAAAGATGAGACGTTACAAAATTTTCTGATGAAGCTAATAATAGTATATTATGTTATGAGGAGTGGAAAGCGATTATTATTTTGTTGAGGGCAATCTGAGCCAATCACAAAATGAACTTTCTATTCCGAGTGACATATACGATTTTTTTTTCAAGCGTTCTAAACGAAACTTAACTGAAAATAAATGCCAGGAAACTTTAACCTTACTTGCAGTTGTAGAATAGTATGTATATTTATATTTCTTTAATTTTGGTTCCTTGGAAATTTATATATATTTTCCTGTCACAGTCCTTCAAAAAATATATATATATTTATATTTGTTACGTGATTTGTGAGAATTAATCCAAGTTATATTGTTTATAACTCACAAATGAAAATTATATGAAATCATAATTCAGACATTTTGATCAATCGCAACTTTTTTTAAAATTTTTAGTAATAAATTAGATACCTCGTATATTAGCATTGTTGTTAGGATATTTTGGTGTTGATAGTATATCATGCAATTAATAAATTATAATTATAATGAAATATCATTTACCTGACACCGACAATTTTTTTTTTAATTATATATGTCTCTAAATCTGTTCCTGACTTTTACAAGTTGTTGTTATTGTCATAATGAATGATAGGTACCTAAAGGCAATTTTTCGAAAAACAATTTTTATACATTATTTAAAAATAAATATATTTGTATCGGCAAATATGATTATGTGCAGGTAAATATTTTTTGTACGACCACCATTGGAAAATTATATTTTTTAAGAAATGTGAGAAATTATTTCTCACAAATATTTTGCCAATTTAATATAATGGTAATTTTTATATCAAGTACACGTTCAGCTTTATATATTGTAAAAAAAAATCAGAATTATTTCAATATATTATATATTATAATAATGTCTGAAAGATTTCTTACTATATTACAATTATTTTTTCTGATTAAACACAAATTAATTACAATCCTCAGAATAAATTTCGATTTCCTTTATTCGTCACTGTGAACGGAATAGGTTATTTCCGGAATAACTAATCGAAAAATTGATATTTCTTGAGTTTGCATTAATTTAATTTAAATTTTGAGTTTTGTATTTGAAAATTTTCATTTACATTTTATTGAATTAAACAATAACAAATAACTCTTTAATCGATTTTTAAATGAAACAAACTTAAATTTTATTAATACAAAAAAATCTCACATTTTGTAGATTTTATGGCTCACATTAAAAAATTCACAAGAAATGTATTATCTGAAAAGAAGATTTATCTGTCCATAAAAATTCTAATAAAGTACATTATTTCAAAGAATATATTTTCAAATTAAAAAAAAAAAATCTTAAAATAAAACTGCTTTTGGTTAAAGTTCTGTATTAATATTTATTTAAAATCGACGTTTCGACGAAATTTAACGTCCGTCAAATGACATTACAGTAAATACAGAACATAGAAACAAGTTACTAGGTAACAAATAATTAACTATATCATAAAATTTACAGATTTTTTAATTAATAGAAGCCAAATTTTATTTAACTCAGTGCCTTCACAGTGATAAAGAAAAGGATAACGTGAATCACTGTAAAGTTAATTTGTTTTTTGTCTATAGAAGACTACAAAACACTTGAATATTTTGGTCATACTTATTACTAGAGCATCTAATTGTCCGTCACTTAGTTACAAACGCAATATGAATATATGTTATTTAATGGTCAGCTCGAGTTGTCGGGCAGCAAAACTTATTGTGCAAATGACATATCTTGTATTATTAATTTCCTTAAAATGCAATGCATTTTCTATTATTTGATTCGGCATTTTGTTTTATCAAGCATTTAATATTTTATATTATTTTAAAATATTAATTGCAAATTATGACCCTAAGGAAATTTAATTATAGTGGAACAGTCCCATTGTAACATGAGTAAAAAATATTATACTATTAAATTAAGTAGATGTTAAATATATATACTTATTTATTTATTTTTCTCTATTTTATTACAATAATTTTTTAATTTATTATAATTCAAAAAAATTAATATAAATATTGAATGTAAATTAAATAAATATAATAATTTAAAATTAGTATGACAAATCATCAATTACTTTTTATATCGTTGTTTTAATAAACAATTATTTGTAATTAATTTTTAACCATAAATACAATTTTATTATTTTAAATTAATATAATATTATTGATTTAAATTCGTTTTGTATGTTATATTAAATGACTTTTTGTAACTAATAAATTTATCAAATGTCATTTTTAGTCACTCATATTAAAAATACTATACCTACTTTATTTTAAATACAAATAATCCGTTTTTTATCATTCGGTATAATATTAAAAAAGAATTGAAAACTTGGAAAAAAAATTTTCAATAATATTTTTAAATTAAATTGGCAATAAACTTCGATTATCTGGGATTGTCTTAATAGATGTAGTAAAAAATTCGAATATTTTAAATAATTTCTCGAAATATGAGACATAAAAAAAACTACATAATATTAAACACTAAAAAATAAAATTGACAAAATTATCCTATCTTAAATAAAATGATAATTTTTAGTTTTAATTTTAGAATTATTTTTTTCAAATTTTTTCTTTGTAGATAATCCGGTACTTTTATTGTTCGTAATTGTCCCGGATAATTCAAAGTGTACTGGTATTATAATATAAAATGTAATTGTAATGTAATATGTATTTTACTATTCTATTATTAATCACATATTAGTTACTGTATAATATTAATATATTGTTATTAGCATATAGGCATCTATTTTTTTTTTAAGTAATTGGAAATAAAACTTTTAACAATTTAAACCTAGAAAAAAATCAAGGTTTTTTTTTTTCGTTTCCTGTTTATGACAAAATGTAATAATTGTGAAATTATATTTGAATTTTATTTTATATATATATATATATATATATATATATATATATATATATATATATATATATATATGTAGTATATTAAAAAACTCGGTATTAAAATATAGTTTTTGATGATACCATTGATTATATGTATTATATAATCAATATTGATATTGATTAACTTTTAACCAACTTTTTTCAGTTACATACCCTGGCTATAATCACTGTAATATCTAAACGGTCACCGTAGGTATTGAATAAATATTGTGGAACTTATGTGGGTACATACCTTTCTCAACCTAAAAAAATCGAGTCTTTTTATGAATTTTTTTCTGCGAAACTGTAAAAGATATCAAACCGCGGTTTCCTGGGGTGAAAAAATAGACTTTGAACTTCTTTCAGGAATTTTTATTTTTACTTTTGTTGGAAATCGTCCGAGTTCTAACCCCTTCTTCGAAACTCTGCAAAATAGTTTCGCAGAAAAAAATTCATAAAGTTAGTCGATTTTTTTTTAAATCAAGCGTTTTATATAATTAATATTATCAACATGTTTCACCAAGTGCCAGCTAAGTCATCAATTAATATTACAAATAGATAATGTTAGAAAAAGATAAAAGGTTTTACAGTATAGAAAAGATACAGAATACTAACATATACATTTGTTCAGAATAAGATCTCTTTTTACTAGTAAACAGGAATCAGTTTGATGCAAGGATCTTGACAAAATTTTTAGCTAGAAGTATCATATAAGCTTGATCACTATAACTACTGTATTTTATTAGGTTTGTTCGATTGATTCTCTTGCGTTTTACTGCAAAACGCCGACGTAAATGATGCAGCGATTTGTCGTTTACATAACATGGACCGCGAAGTGAATAAAACAACAAACATTAACGCAGCAGTAAACAGTAGATGCAATGTTGCGATTCGAATAGTGCTATAATTTCCAAAAATTACTGTAGATTATCCAATTAAATAAATATAGCAACTTTACTAAATACAAAATTATATTTGATGTATATACATGTGTATATTATATTATTATTAAACATTGCATTCATATTATTATAATGACTAAAATTTAATATTGATATTAAAGTTTTAATGTTTGTATACGTAATTCTTTATCAGTATATCTTTACTTGATATAAATTTATCAACAAAATTAGTAAGTAAATATATACAATAAAACATTTTATTATAAATTTGTTTAAATTCAATATACCTAATATATTTTAGTTTATTTAATTTTGATGTCTACATTGATGTACGGGTAGTGAATGTTGGGTTTGGCTGCAAAAACATAAAAGAAATGAGATTTTTACGTGGCGTATGTAGTATAACTATCGAGTACAGAATAGATTATTGTATAATGAGATATTCGCTTAAGATGACCAAACCGCATCCTAACTGACTAACACCAACTTTTGCAATAGTCGACGAAAGAATTATTATTTGTTTTTTGAAAATTATTATTACGAGACTTTTTTAGTGCTTGTCTAAAAACTAAAAATGCACTAGCCGAACATTAAATTTCTTTTTAAGTTAATTAATAACTTCATCGATGACTCCGCACTACTCTCTGAACTACAATTTCTTCTTCCTTCCTCTACAAGAAGTATAAATACTTTGCTCATTCTAATCTTCTAACAAAGTCTTCCATTTATCATATGTGTCATTCATTTAATAAGTTAGAATTAACTATAGATATTTTTTCTATTCGTATTTTTATTAATCATTTACAAATTGAACAAACTTAATGTTTTTTTTTAGATAATTTATGTATTATATTCAGAGACTTGAACCGGAACCGAACCGTAAACCGAAAACCAAAATTAACCGGAATTTTTTACAGAACCGTAACCGTAACCGGAACGTAAAATTGCTAAATTTCAAAACCGAAACCGAAACCGGATCGAAATTTTAATAACGGTTAATTTCGGTTAGTACGAAAAAATAAATAACAGTTAATTTTGGTTCAAATTTTTTTTTTTCATTAAAATAATTCATTAATTGCTTTCTTTCATGTATGCACCATGTAAAAATCTAAAAATATCATGCTTCTTCCACCATCTACCGCTTTCTTTTCGTGTACCGCCGGCGCCGCAACAAAATTTCATCTGGCAATTTTGTTCGTAAGTCAGGCGTTCGTAAGTCGGAGTCTACCTGTGCTGTGTCTTATTAATTATTTTTGTATTTTGCTCTTAACTTGTTGGAGTTTTATTTTATTTATGTGCAATGTTTTTTTATTTCTAATGTTCTTAAGCTGTCCACTTATGTGTGCTGTTCTTAAATTATATTTTGTTTTCGTTTTTGACAATAAAATAAACAATTATTATTTCAGTAAGGTTTTTTTTTTAGTATTTAAATTTTATAATTGAAAATAAGAATAAGAAGAAAATTTGGTCAATAAAATTAAACTAAAATTTATACAGGTAGATATTTGATGTTCGACTCGATTTTTAATTAACTTTAACTAATTCAATTTTTTTTTATTTTAAATTTTAATTTTAACCGGAACTGAACCAGAACCGAACCGTAACTAAACCGAAATTTTTAGACGAACCGAAACCGAAACCGGAACGAAAAACATTTATTTAAAACGTAACCATAAACCGGAACGAAATTAATTTCGGTTCAAGTCTCTGATTATATTTTATAAGTCTATATGTTTGTATCGTTTGCGCCATTTAATTGGGCTGTTCCCTGTTTGGTGTAACTAAATAAATAAACAATGAGAAAATTTTAAGTAAACTTACTTTATTTGTAAAATATTGGGGGGAAAAAGTATCAGAATACAATTTTCATTTGCATAGCTGACTTTCGTATATATGTAACAAACTAGACCAAATTCAATACGTCATAAAATATTTCATAGCAACAATTATTTCATACGTAAATACATATATCACAACGCAATATTGTACACACATAATAATACTTATAATATATTTTTGATATTACAACACGAAGGTCAAATTTTCAATGCTAAATTAGGTTATGAAAAATTAAAATGTAATTTATTAAAACATTATCGCAGATGCTTATATAAAAAAAATCCATAAGAAGTATCTATTATTAAAAATAAAGAAACAAATAAAAATAATTACAGTTAAAGTTTTGATATTTTGCGCTCACGGAACGAATATAGTTTCAAATAATGAAATTAATAATACGGCACTGCCTAATATTATTATTTAAAATCGGGGATGTGGATTCGAGAAAAAAAATTGATCAACTTTGACTCTAACTTTTAGTGTAATCATAATTTTTATGTTTTATCATATTAAATTAACCACAGAATATATGAGTCGTATAGATGCAAAACTCACGATTTGCAAATTTTAAGTTCTGAGATATTTGCAAAAAACTATTATAGCTAAGTGTAATTGTATTTTGATGATAAAATCTTGTTACTAGATTGCAATACTTATTTAAAATCGTGAATTATTGGTTTTATACATCATTAACTCATACAATGTAACTGTTTGCTTTCCACCAATAAAATTTTTATTGGTGGAAAGCAAACAGTTACTTTTGCATCTAAACTATCAACGCAAGTAGTGAGTTTTGCATCCAACACTAAACTTTAAAGAGTGTTTCTCATATTAAATACTGAGTTTTTTTCTAACTAACCTAAATATCGTATTCCTTGTAAAATTCTACGTCCAAATCGCGCAAAATCTCATTTTTCACTTTTTGTCGAATAGTGAGTTTTGCATCTATACGCCTCATATATTCGGTGTTTATATTATTACATACAGTAAATTAAAATTAACGAAAAACATATATTTATAATAATGTAAACGTATGTGCATAATACAGTAGAACCCCGATTATCCGTGCGCGCATTATCCGGGCGGCGGATTCTTCGTGCGGCATTTTTAAAATGTCATCCGTGCGCGGATTATCCGTTGCTGACCGTGGCTGCACCGTTTAGACGTTCGCATCGGGGAATACCCGAGTTCGGCTCGAGAAATCCTCCGTTTATGTGTTTACTTATTATTTTCGCCAACTGCCGACCGACTTGTTAGTTAAACGTAAACAGACATTCGTTTGACACATGTATTTGTCTGAATAAATTATTAAAAAAAATAAAAATGAGGTCTTTGGATTATCCGTGTTTTCAATTATCCGGCGAAGGCTCGGTCCCGGCTGGCCCGGATAATCGAGGTTCTACTGTATTAATGTTAATATTCATAGTTTCTAAATTTAAAACAACAAAAATTAAATAATAAAATTTTTGCTCACGTACAAAATATGCATATTTATTTTATATAATAATAATTTATTGATTTTTTGCTTTAGCAAAAAAAAATCCGATCGGAACAAAAAAATTGACTCCGACAAAATTCTTCGACTACGCAACGCTAAACTTCGACTCCTAAACAGAAATAGAAATTCAGAGAATTTATTCATATTTTATATTCATGTATATTTACACTTAAATATTTATTTTTTATTTAATTATATGCAAAAAGATAACAGGTTATCAGTCAAACTTCATACTGTGCAACATTTAAAAAATATATGTTGGTTTCTTTTCTATAATACTGATATATGTTTACATTGCTGTAATGCATTGGTGTATTCATGTTTTTTTTTTAATTATTATTTTTATCTATTTTAACTTAAATTTTGACCACACTTTTTAACGATAAAAGGTTAGTAACATGTATTTATTTTTCACTGTCAATTTTATTTATAAAATTTTATACTAGGTTAGGTATAATGTTATAATGACGTATATTTTTATTTTAAACAAACTTTGTCAATATTAACTAATAAAAATATATACAACTATAACATAACCTAAATTTAGCATTAAATTTTATTGGAATTTTTATTTTGGTGTTTCGAGCAAACTGGACAAAAATTTCAAAAAAACTAATTATTACACTTAAATATGATATTTATAGGTTGAACTTTTTAATATTATAATTTATTAAAATAAAAAGGCTTTAGGATTTAGTTCTTTATTAATTTTAATTAAAAATCAATGTTGCGGCGTACTCTACATACATTATTAGGAAAAAATAATACATCGAGACATATTAATTAAAATTAATGCAAAACTAAATTCTAAAGCCTTTTTATTTTAATATAATGAGTTCTGAACGAATTTTTTACTATGTTGATGATAATTTATATAAAATATTTAATAATAATCTTCTAGAATTAGTAGTAGAGTTGTATTTTTGATTGACAACATTATGACAGTGACAGTTTTTATAGGAAACTATGGTTTTTAATTTTGTTTATTGACATTTTTTTTTTTCAATTCAGAAATTTATACTATAATTAAAATAAATATCGATTAAATACATTAAAATATTACTTTCTTTTTAGTAGTTTGATACAAGATAAATTATCGAAAATAAAATTACTCAAAAACTATCAATTTATTTGTCAGAATGGTAATAAAGTTTTGGATCATCTTTATATATAAAAAATAATGGAAATTATTTTTTTTTTAAATAATATATTACTAAAATAATAGCTTATAAGCAAATGGAAATTTATTGTTATAATTTACATAGCTCAGTTTAGTTATTCTTATTATCAGTACTTTATAAATATAAATTGTTTCGACTAGTTATCGTAATTTTATAATATTTTACGAATATGACATGTGAAAATTTATAACTAGTATATTTTATACGTAATAGCAAGTAATTTAGTTATTATTTCAATAATTTATAAAACAAAATGCATATATTAAGATGTAGATATTTTTTTTCGAATGGATTCTCTTGCGTTTTACTGCAAAACTGTAAAACTGCAAAGTAAATAAAACAAAAAACATTGACGCTGCAGTAAACAGTAGATGCAAGTGTGCGAATCGAACAATTTTTAAATTAAACTAATTTTCAATTAAAAATATACAATATTTACAGTACATGTAGAAAAATTATTTAAACAGCATAATGAGCTAAATGCGGCCCTGTACGTATCAAAATTCTAAGCGCGCGCAGTTGATTGAACGGCACCGAACTGCGAACTATTTTTGCCGAAGTTTAGATGCATCCCAATCGTAATAATCTACTTTCGAAAACGGCGATATATTTTTTTTCTTCTTCTGCGCGTTGTTTCATTAGAAATTTTAGTGGAATAAACTGTATGTAGTAGTAATATTGCGCGCAACGCATCGTATTTCAACTGTCTGACATGGTGTAAAGGGGGACGGCGGAGTTGGGAGTATTGGAGAGGGTAAATATGTTACGTGTAATCAGATAGAGAGACACGGACGTTGCAGAGTAGCAACACCGAACATGATAGGTATATTATTGCAATGAGCGTTGCAACTCTGGCGCGCAGGTAAATTGCATTATCACCCCAGTTATCAGTCAGTTTTGAGTGTGTCGATGTGGACGCCACCGGCTGTAACTAGCGTAAAAACAAATCAAACATGGGACACATGTTTGGCGGTGTTTGTGCGGTGATCGAACATGCGATTCTGTTGTGATATTATTTGTAATGTGGTGCAATCGTTGTTCGTGTGAATTTGTTTCATACGAACGTCATGGAGACGATGGTAGATTGGTGTTATGATGGGCCGATTGGTGTCCCAGAATATGGGCTATTTTACACGGCAAAAAATACGATTTCAACTGGGGTACGTAGATAGTTTCTCTGTCTTAATTGTGTATTATTGTACGGGTTTAACCAAACGATTTGAAATATGCGTCGTTTGTTCGTTTGTCTGTGCGTGTCATCGTCAACAACGTCAACAAGCACGTGGTTTGTTTGTGTTTATTTCCTCGTCATTTGAATGTTTGTCATCAACTTTTGTTATGATGATTCAGCCAAATAACATACGTGTACCGTGTACCTATTATATATATTTTTTTCTGAACTTAACAATATGTATTCATACGTGTACCTTACTATCTAATTATAAATAACAAATTTAACAAATTGTTTGTTAATTAGGACAGTAAAGCAGGAAGTCTGTGTATTGACTTTGTACTTTCCCTTGTTGGACCAATTATTTGTAATACTGTTTTCAATCGTGCAATATTTAGCGCTTTTAAAAGAGAAAAAAAGAGCTATATGCATTACGCAATATTAAAACAACCTTCATAACTTTTTAATTATCTTCGTAAATTAATGCCAACGTATTATGTTGATTATTATAACAATTGATTAATAAAAAATTATAAACGCAATTTGTTTTTTATACAATATGTTTATTATTATAAACCTATAATTTTTGTATTATGGAATTTATTATAGGTGACTTCTAATGGCCCCGGAAGTGCATTAAATCCAAATGCTGATGAATTCGAAGTGAAATCCGAATCTGATTTAGATACGGACACTTCGTGGGAATATTCCCAAACACATTCTGAATACAGCGGCTCTAACTTAGACGGTATGTTGTTTACACTTATTTATCTATTTATTTTTTTTAATTTATTTAATAATTTATAATTTGCAATATCGACACATACATTACACAAAGTTCAAGTTCGTATAGAATTTATTTCTCTTAAAAATCCCACCAAATCCTAGTTGATTGTGATGGCAGCACTTGTCCGCTGTCTTAACTACTGCTCCCAGAATGCAAGTGTTCATGGCATGTGCCCTGCGTCGGCCATTTTGCAAGTATCTGTGAGAAATTGTGTTGTTTCCCAAAGTTATTTCATCGGTAAGGCCAATAATTTAAGGTTTTTACCCATCAGTGTACCGATTTTATTGTTGTTATTTGCGTGAAATTATTGTGCATAATTATTGGTATGACGTTTTAAATTGAATAAATATGTATAAGTGTCTTGTGCCTCGTAAGACGACTACGAAAAATTATGGAATCAAAATGATAGGGCACATGGTTTCCGGGTTACATTGCAGTTTAAAGATCGAAATATGTTAAGAAAAGTGTGTTTGTTACGTCAAAAGTTCATATTTGATGCATAAATTGTTGAGATATTTCATCAGATATTTCCTTATTTCACCTTGTCGTCTATTGCTTGATCGTTTTAATCGTGATTTCGTGGTTTTGTGTAGTGGGCAGTCTGCTATACCTTTCAATAACCGTTCATTATAAAAGTTTTTCTGCATGCATTTTTCATATATAAACTACCAGTGTAATATTTTGCTCATATTTTATATGTTCAGGAATTTCTCAACTTGGCATGCGTACATAATTCTTGTACACCTTTTTTTTTTTCTTGCATTTACTTACATGGTAACATCGAATTATTACTAATGATTTTGCGAGGTATCTAAACACGTATTTTATTATCAAAACATTCAATTTTTATAATTGACACAATTTATATTGGTATAGTTTTTTTTAAATTACATTTAATGGCTTAACCTGGATGTTCAAAATTAGGAATGCAATCATATTTATTCAATATTATTACTATTCCAAATTTAGTTCGTATTTAAGTATTGTCGTGATGTAAAATGTCATTACTCATATATTATGCTAATTTTCGTTTGTGATAAAAAGTGGAAAAAGCAGCGTAATGTCCTTCATTTTGTCGAATGATAAATAATATTAGGGTATGTTCATATGCGTATTCAAAGTGGCACAATTTTTAAATATAATCGTTATTGTTATAAGTCAGTTAATATGAAAAAAAAAAAACATTGTCCAATGTCACAGAAATTTTTTGTCTAAATAACTGAATATTACGTTAATAATGTGAGAGTTTTTTTTTGTTTGTTAAATGTATGTTCTGTTATTGCAAAACAGGCTACGTGTACATGAATGGAGACATTGGGAAGCTTCCTTCAGGGGCGGTGTACACCACCCCTGAGACAGGGGCCCCTGTCGGGGCTACGACTGATTTTAGCACACTCAACGGTGCGGCAGAAGGCGCCGAAGGATTCGTAAGTCCGCTTGGCGGTCTTAGCCCTGTGCCTTCAGTTCCACCCGATTCCTCGAACATACCCCTGGAACAGTTGAAGCAAATGTTGTCCTCACAATTGGAGTATTATTTCTCTAGGTAAGTGTTTTGTTCGTTATTTGGTCAGTAATCACAATAATATTTTGTTGTTTACTGTTTTATTAGATTTGAAATGGTTCCAGAAATTCATATCATATTTTTCCAAGACTGTTATTCTATAAAATCTATAATGTTTTGAAAATTGAAATCAAAATAAAACTGCAAAAAAATGTTAGGTTTTGTTTCGTGACATAACCGGAGACTAAAAATATAAACAACCTTGAAGTGATTCACTAACATCGTTACAAAAAATACCATTGTTATTATTATTATTATACTATGCTGTTTTTTTTTCTGTTTGGTTTCAGAGAAAACTTGGCGAATGATGCATATCTTATATCTCAAATGGACAACGATCAGTATGTACCCATATGGACGGTTGCAAATTTTAATCAAGTGAAAAAATTAACGAAAGATATCAAATTGATAACGGAAGTTCTTAGAGAATCGCCAAATGTTCAAGTAGACGAGGAAGGAATTAAAGTTCGGCCAAATCATAAACGTTGTATAGTTATTCTTAGAGAAATTCCAGATAATACACCATTAGATGAAGTTAAGGTAATCATTTCTTTTTTTTAATATTTATTTTCTTATTGTTTTCAAATATCTGAATTATATAATTTTATAGTTTCGGTAAAATGTGAAATTATCGTTTTTCACATAAATTATGCATAAAATATTTTATTTTCTGCTGATGTTTCAACTATTCTTTGAAAGAACACAATATGGTATTGTATAACTCGAGAATTAATAATAGTCTAGAAAATGTACAGTTTTTTTTTTTTTTTTTTTCATTGTAATTGCATATGTTTGCAAAATTTGTATTTCCATATTTATTTTTTTTATCTGTTCGATAGGTTATCGAATATAGATTAAACTATAATTTGTAATATTATATTGTTATTGAAAATTTGAAAGTATTTTACCAAAATTTTGCTATTTATTTCACATATTACTGTCGTGATTAAATGACTAAAATATTTCACTTCTATGACAAGTATTATCAGCAAGTTAAAGAGAAATTGACCTTTATCGTTGAAATATAATTTATCGTTGCAAAAAAAAAACATTATATTTTCTGTAATACTCGCATAATAAGTTAAAATATATTATAGTTGTCAAGACGATTTTAATTGTTTGAATTATAAATTTTTAATTAGATAACTAGCATCTAATTGTAAATTTATAAAATATCAATTATATATATATATATATATATATATATATATATATATATATATATTGACAAATATTTCTTCTACAATCCATGGTGAGATTATAAATATTATTAGTCTAGTTAAATTATTTATTATGTTATTTATATATTTAAAGTTATTTTAACATATTTATTGGAAAAAAAATATTTTGAATTTGGTTTTTTATTATTGTCAGAAAAATAGCTTTAATTGAATTTTATTTATTTTTGGGAGTAAAATATATTTTATTTCTGTAACTTATTAACTTTTCTGTTAGTAATTAAAATTATTTTATGGTCAACTAATAATAGAAAAATATATATTTATAATAATTGTCAAGTTTTTGTTTTATAAAATTCTTCAAGGCCATTTACTTCATAGTGACTATAAGTAACCTTGAAAAGTATCTATTGCTTATTAAAATTATAATAAATAATTTTATATTTATCTTTTATGAATTTTTGTTAAAATAATGTGTTTTAATTGTTTTACATATACAGTACGATCGTAAAATCTGTATTGGTTTTAGGTTGCATAAAAAAAAAGACGTTATAATATTAATTGATTATTTTCAGTTTGTTTTACCGCTTATGTATATTTGTAAAAAACACATGTTTTATTTTAAATATTCATATCACACGTACTTAGAAAAGTTATCACAGTTTTACGATTTTTCTGTATGTATATGAAATTCTGTAATTGAAATTTGCAGAATAGAAAAGCAAATTAAATAATATACAGTTATATGCAGACCATCAGCTGTTAGGTTATTTTTATTTTTCTATAATTTATTTTACTTGTATATGTTGGAGAAATATTGAGTTTACTCTTAATGTAGTTTATTTTTCTACTTTTTATAGTAAATTTGAATGGGATTTATGATTGCTACATTTTAAAATTTATAAAAGAAATAATAAAATATAGGTAATTTTTCAACTGATATTAAGAAATGTCACCGGTATTAGTTTTTCAGAATATATTTATCGTAATCTTCCAAATACATTTGCCTGAAAAGATATAGATAAATACTTGTTCTATAATTTCTTATATTAATGCTTCTTTATTTAAATAAAATTTATATATGTACTTTTCAAAAGACTAGAAATCTTAAATTGTTATTTTATAGTTTCTATTATTTTGTGAAGAATTTATTATTAAAGTTTGAATATGTAATGAATGTTAAATAAACTATACATTAATGAATGGTATGCTATTAACAATAACGTCATAAATAAAACGTTTTTGATTTCTAGATTCTTTAAATTATATAATAAAATTTTTATCGTGTAGTTATTAATTGTTATAGACATCACTACAATAACGTATTAATAATATAATATTATATACTTATTTATTTTCTCTTTTTTTGAAGAATTTATTCTAAATTATTATTTTGTTTATTTAAAGCAAATAACTGATAGATTCTACAGAATTCCTGTTCATTATTTTGTCTTTACTTTATCGTAGTGAGCTAATATATATATATATATATATATATATATATATATATATATATATATATATATATATATAATTATTAGTTGATTTAATTAATAATGTGTTTGTTTTTGTTTTAGAATTTATTCTCGGGCGAGAATT
The DNA here is from genome assembly GCA_963966155.1 of Clivina fossor. Classification (NCBI taxonomy): domain Eukaryota; kingdom Metazoa; phylum Arthropoda; class Insecta; order Coleoptera; family Carabidae; genus Clivina; species Clivina fossor. The sequence continues at coordinate 3,626,550 of OZ014566.1, forward strand.
GTCCCCGTTTAATATCATGCGAATTTGCTCACAACAATTCGTGGTATGTGACGTTCGAATCGGACGAGGACGCGCAGCGCGCCTATCGGTTTCTTCGCGAAGAGGTACGCGAATTTCAGGGCCGACCGATAATGGCGCGTATCAAAGCGAAACCGATGAATCGACTGCCGTTACCGCCCGTTACCGCCAATGTTAAAAACGGTTTCCGAAATCCACCGCCACCCTCGGCCGTTTACGATCCGAACGCTTTTCCACCCGGTCAACAGCGGGTCGTTTATACGAATGGTACGCCGGGACCGCCCGGTTCATTCGCCACCTATCCGAATCAGGTTCATGTCTATGTAAGTAGATGATGATATGTTTTTATTTTATTTGTAAAATGTGATTGTATCTAAATCAAATAGTCAGCTGAATTTGAAGGTTTTTATGTAAATACGAAAACTAAAATTATACAAGTCATGTATATACTTGTTAATTTTTGTATGTCATAAGTATTTTTTAACAAATCCCAAAACAACATTTAAATTAAAATAAAGCTAAATACGTATTTCGGAAGCTAAGCTTCCATCTTCAGTAGCTAAATAAAATTTACAAAAATTCTTATCTGTGATCCGAAGTACATAAACACTTAAGCACTTGTCAAAGCAGTTGTCAGTGATCTTTGACAAGTGCTTAAGTGTTTATGTACTTCGGATCACAGGTAAGAATTTTTGTAAATTTTATTTAGCTACTGAAGATGGAAGCTTAGCTTCCGAAATACGTATTTAGCTTTATTTTAATTTAAGTATGGTTTTTGGGATTTTTTATAATATTATTTTTATTTAAATTTTGCCACACTAATCTTATAACAAATATTATGCAAGAATTTTTTTTTGTGAAGGATTAAAACAGAGCTGAGGCACTATTTAAGTACTTTTGCACTTAATTACTTTTAGAGGTATCTTTTTTGTACTTTTAATATTTGAATTAAAAGTACTTATACTTAAAATGTGTGCTCAAATACTTAAATTACTTAAATGTTTGTTAAAACTTAAGTATTGTACTAAATAATTTTTATAATTGTGCATCATAACATATCATTAAGTTTAAACGTATGTTTATACTTAATATTTTTATATTTGATAGAGAAATATTGTGTAGTAATTTACAGTGCCCATTTCAACTAAATTTTCTAAATAATATTGTTTAATATTTCCACAGTTAAGCAGATAAAGATAAGATTGAAAAGTTTTTGGAAAATACTGAAATGTTTTTGGTTTGCACTTATACTTTTATACAAAATATAAATCTTATACTTCAAGTACGTATTTAATGTCTAATATTTCTTTTTTGCCAGTAAAATTATTAGTGAATACAAAAATATTTCTTATTTTTAGTTTAATAAAAATAAGAATGTACATAAACGGATAATGTATGAAAGAGATCAGAAAAATGCACAATTTTAACGTGTTTTATTATCGTAATGTTAATGATATACGGATTGATTGTTATTTTAAACAAAAATAAAAAAAAGAAATCTAGAACTTACACTTAACTTCAAGATATTCTGACTAGATCTACTAGAAAAATGGGATATGAGCAAAATTCAGCAATATTTACTAATAATTCAGCGATATAAAGAACAATACTTTGATTTATTTTTTGAATTGACTCTCAATATAATGTTGGTTACACACGTTTTATCACTGAATTCACAATTGCCGCCCTGTATAATAAAATTTATATAGATTAAGGTCTATTAATAATAATGAAACTAGGGCCCAGTTTCATAAAAGTCAGTTAAATTTACTTTAGAAGTAAATGTACTGTCTAGATTTTCATAGTAAAAAGTGTGAATAAATTTAATCTAGTGGTTCTAAAAAATAATAATAATTATTATTATTAATAATAATCTGGTAGCAAGAGAATAAAATTTATCGTTTATGAAACTGGACCTAATAAAACGCATAACAATTGTAAGTCTTATTCTGAAACGTTTTTCTTATTGATATCCTCGGATTACTAAACAGATTTTCTAACCTGAAATTATGGTAATATTTTTCTAATATAAATAGCACGTTATATCATCATGAAAGACCGTAATTTAAATATTAATTAAAAAGAAACATTAAATAAGAATTGATATTTGCTATTAGATGCATATTACTTTTATAACTTTTATTTGAATATGACATTCGTCAAAATAGAATGGCGAATAAGGAAACGATATTACAGTGAAATATTTATATACATTTTAAACTTATTCTTCAATTAGCTAGTTATTATTTTTTTTTATTATCCACTAGATTAGATATAATAATTTTATTTTGTTGTTTTTATAAATTTAATATTAAGTTTCATTTCGTTGATAATTCAATTTTTATATTTATATAATTTGCATGATTCGTGGAATTGATACTTTGATCTATAAAATTAGTACAAAATATTGTATTGTTATACGAAAATTCATGAAGCATTTTTATCATTTATTTAATGCGATTTACAAAAATTCCAGCATTAATTTTATATACATAATATTTATAGAAGTTATCTACGATATCATTTTTGAAAATATATCGTTTACTGTATTAATGTGAAATTGTACCTAAATGTTGATAAAACGTATTTGAAAAATTCAGTTTCTTAAAATATCAAATATCGAATTAAATCTTTTTTTTTTTCTGAATTCTGAATATGTGTCACTGATTTGATAAGATTATTTTTGGGAAAGCCATATTAAAATAATAAAAACTGCGGAAAATTTTGTCGGCTTTGTAAATTATTGATAATTTAAAACAAAACGAATTTTTCTGATTGTCGGTAAAATTAGAAATTCGTCAGTTTTATTAACATTTTTATTAATAATTGAAAACAATTTCTTTTAATGCTGATTAATAATTTTTATACGATTTTATTTAAACTTAACAATTCAGTTTGTCGTCACTTTTCCGAATCGATTTTTTTTCCAAACAGTACAATATTTCGTTAATTGTTAAAATATTCTGTACTGTAAAATTCGTTTTTAGAGTCTCACTGTAAATTTTATTGCCGCTTTAAGTTTTACAGAATAATTATTTATAAATTTAACATATCACAAATTTGCTTCGGCAATCAATGATAATTTACTCTTATCGTTAAATGGAAAAAATGCTTATTAAATGATATCTGTAATTTTACATGTAATTCGAAAGCAGCAGAAATCATATTATATAATTTTTTTTTTTTCCGATTGATAATTTTTTTTTCACACGGTTATGCATATTGAAGGTGTATTATCTTTAAATTTTATTTGCTGAATAAAAATTTAATTACATTGGAAATTAATTAAATTTTATAATATTAAACAATAAATTTAATTACCTCATTTATGTATGTTAAATGACTGTGACGTATTCAATGTTTAAATAATAATTTGTTTTATCGGACTTATTATTATAAAAGTAAATAATTAGTCTGTAATCAGTCAGTTTTTAAATAATACAAATTATTAAATAACTATTTCACAAAAATCATTTAGTAATTAAACTGTTAGATTTTTTTTTATAAACCTATAAAAAGTTTATAAAAATATTTCCTTTGAAATTTTTATAACAAACTTTTTCAATGAATGCTTCCTCATTTAAACTGCTTAGCATGGGAATCTCAAGAACTATAAAAATACGACTTTGATTATTTCAAATATATATATATATATATATTATTTATTGTTTGCCTTTTTTTTTGAAAGTGGTGTAAGTCCATTTTATATTATATGGAGGTATTTGAGTGGTAAGTACGTAAATTAATATTGACAAAATGATGAAAATTTTAAAGGATTTTTTCTGGGAACTGTTTATAAGATAAGTAGATTGCATTCACTAATTTTTTTTATCAAAACGGCTCATATATTTGTTGTATGAGAGGTGAAAAAAAATCAGATTTTTGATCCATATAATAAAGTCTAATTGAGCAGTGAACTATGACAAATTTGTATCATAAAAGATCGAATATAACAGATATTGATTCTAATTAAGTATACATTGTATACGGTCTAATTTAGTAGGTCAGTTAATTAAAAATTTACTACGTACAGACATTACAGTCATAAGATTGTAGAAAATGTCTAGAGAAGATTCTTTGATATTATCAAAACAGAATATTTTATTTTTCATTAATAATCTTAGATTATAAGTTGGTTGATACAAATATTTAATTGTATAATTGTGTATTTTTGTTATAAATTTTTTGCTCGAAACTTATTTTTCTGTCGCATTCCTAACATATTTGAAATAGAAATATAATTAACTGTCTTTGTTTTCGAATGTATTTGGGTGAAGTTCTGACTTTCTTTTCAAATATTTAATGTTGAAAACGTACATGATTATTTATTTTTTTTTCCATTTTGCAGTCAATCTGAGGAGAATGAAATTATTATTATTATTAACAATAATAAAAAATAATAATTAGTTAGTTAGTCGGTTTTACCTTGGCTATGTATGTAAAAAGGTCAAGGTAATTCGTATTGAATTTTTTTTTTTACTAAATCATGGTATTTCCTTTCAATTATAATATCTTTTGATAAATATAAATGTAAATTGTAGTTCAGGACAAATATGGACGAGAAATGGATTTAAAGTAATATATAAATGAATTAACAATATTATAAACATATCAAACAAATTTTCAAAACAAGTTCGATAACAAAATTTAACTAAATTAAAGGAAGCCGAATTTTATTTAGTTACACTGATTGATGTTATCTTCTTTTAACAATCTGTTGTTAATATTGAATGGGTCTTGCAATTATTTATTCTATTTACAATGCTAATTGAAAATATACTCGACAAATATTTGTAAATAAAAATAAATTACAAATATTTTTCTTCAAATTTTTGTAAAAATAAACTGAATTCTTTTCTTAAATTTTGTACACATAACAAGTTAGTAAATGTCTAAAATTATATTTAACATTTTGTAAAATTTATGTATTTAGTTTTTAATTACTTGTATTCGAAGCATTTATTATAATTGTAGGTGAAATACAAAATAGCAAAGAATTGGTTTTGGTATTTTTAATTGGTTTTTGTTCAAAACAAAATTATTATGGTGTAATTTATGTATTAATAAATAATTCTTTACGGTTTATTTTTGAAATACAAGGTCGTGGAGAAATTTTATTACATTTTAATATATTTATTCATTCAACATTCCACGTATGACTAATTTGAATTATATTAATTATTGTTTATCTGCATATATATATATATATATATATATATATATTTAGCAATTTTTTTTTAAAAAAACGTATTTGCTGTCATAAATTAAAATTTCAATTTAACAACATGTCTGTACAGAACAATTTATTGTCATAGAAGTATTTTATCTTTAATTAAATTTTTACAATTTTTATTAATCAACGATACAATATACGTATTCTTTTTATTTTATTGTTTAGTATTATTTTTAAATATAATAATTTTATCAACTATTGTTTCGCTTTTGCGTCATTAATATTAAAAAAAAAAAAGTGTAAACAGTGTTTGTATATATAATGTATTAAAAATTAGTTGGCTACTTGTTGCACAAATTTTCTATTACTAATAATATCTAGATTAGTTTTCATTATACTGTATTATTAGCTACATGCAAGTTATTTTTTTATATGTGTAATAAACATATTGAATGTAATTTTAATTTAAAATATTTATTTGAAAAGTTTTAATTTTGTACTGAATATTTAGGGAACTATAGAATTTTTCAAATTGACAACATTTATTTTTGCAACATTTTACACTCATCAGTTCACCGATTTGTTTCTCACTTTTATACTTCTGCAATCAAGATAAATATTTTGACAATATGTAGTTGTATGAATAGACGGAGAGAGAAAGTAATGAGAATTGACTATGTATAGGACGTATGTGTTTGTTGTTGTTGCAGCCGTATCAACAATTTTACCCGGGCATGCTGCAGCCATGGCCTGCTGGTACACCGTACTATGATATCGGTAGCGTATTCTCGGTGAACGGTCTTGCACCGCAGGGCACTTTTAAACAGACACCATACCGTTCGAATCAACGGCCGCGCAACAAACAACGCAGCAATAATAATATGTCCGGTGGTCAGCAGCAATCGCATTTGCAATCGCAGCAGCAGCAGCATCAGTCGACCGCCACCACCGCCTCCGCTCATCATCATCATCAGGCGGTGGGAGGGGTGAGTGGTGGCGGTGATTCCAGCCAACTACAACAGCAGCAGCAACAGCAGTTACGAGGGGAGCATACGACGACTAGTATAGCCGGTGGACGGCAAACTGGTGGAGGTGGTATTGCACCTGGTTCACCGCAAGCCCAGCTCAAACAGGCGCATCATCAGCAACGTCAAATGACGCACATGGATGTGACAAGAGCTGGTGGAGCGCCCATGCATGACGGTGATGCTGTTCTTGGTGGCAGTGGACAAAGTCAAGGTGAGAGTGTTTTTTTTTTCTACTTCTTTTCCTTACTTAAGGATATGAAATAAATATATATATATATATATATATATATATATATAGGTATTCGTACGGATGGTGATGATGGTACAACGGTGGTGCTTCGTTCAAATGCACCGGCGTTAATCAGTAAAGAAGCTCAACCACCGCGACACAGACGCGGACGAAGGAAAGATGAAGATCTAGTGACCGGTGGACAACAATCTACTGCCACTACACAGCGGGATGCGTTAATGTCTCGCGGGGCACAATTCGACCTCGAAGAGGCCTCGTTTCCACCATTACCAGGTAGGTGGGGGGGGGGAGATACACTATAGTGGCGACAAGATAAAAAGAGATAGGGACGTCATCAATTTTTGTCACTAGGCAAATAACGTCACTCACTACTATGTTTATATGAGCTTCTCGGGTACAGTAGACAGGGGCATTAATGTCCCATTATTTTCCTTTTCTTGTTCAAAATATGAATTTAAATTGCCAACTAACTGTTGACATCGCCTAGACCATCTTTTTGCCATAATAAATTACAAAAATACACATTCAAAATATAACGTCAAATGAACTAATATTGTGACTTTTGACATTGAAAATCAATGCTGCCAAATATAGCAAAAAATAAATAAGTTGATTTCGATAAAAAAAAATCCAATAATATACGATAGATTTGTATATATTACATTTTAATTTGATTAAAATAACATACGTAAATAGTTTCAAGAGATTTAGTTCATTATATATTGTAGAATAGAATAAAATTAATTTTGTTCATTAGTGAGTTTCATGTTGTTAAGTTTTATCACGTTATTATGACGTACCTATCTTTTTATCTTGTCGCGACTATATGTGTATATTAAAGTTAAATAATTTTTTTTTTTTTACATAATTTACTTTTAACATCTATGTGTTTAGGTTTTGAATCAGGTGCGCAAACCTCTAAACCAGTGGTAGCAGTGGAACAGCCATCGTCCGTTCCCGCTGAACAAGCTAGTCATTGGGGCGAGAATAGGCTAGCGGACGTGGTGCGCGGTACCGCAAAACCGAAAAGCAACAGCAGCAGTACGACGACGACGACGACAACGTCGAAGGATACAGCGACAGCAGCAACGGCGGCGGCATTAACAATGACGACGACAGGAACAACAACAATGCCAGCAGTGATACCGGACAGTAGTAGCGATTCGCCTCCACGCGCACAATCGCCCCCACAGACTAGTCAGCACCAGCAGACGACGCTTGTACCGTCTGCGTCGTCTGCCATTAAGTCCGTGCAAGATACGGTTGATGTTGCGTTGGCAGTGACGCTAATCGAATACAAAGATGCCGCCGTCGTAACGTGTAGCAGCAGTAGTGATATCGCCGCTTCTAGTACGATTGTTGTTCCACTAACACCACCCTCCTCGCCTGAAAAATTAGTTCCTGTCCCGGCCGTGAAATGCACAATGGCTGATAAGTCAACGAAAACGGACGAATCGTTATTGAATGGCGATTTGGAAACGACGTGTCCGACGACGACGAATGCAGCGACAATGACAACGGTAGTAGTTAGTTGCGAATCACCGATACGACCCGTAACGAGTAGTAATTGTCAAGTGGTTGCATCGAATAGTAGTGGTACGCCGCGTTCAACACATACCGTTCTACTACAACATCAACAACCACCACCTAAACAGCCACCTACACCGCCTCCACCATTGGTTAGTAGACTGTGTAGCTTAAGTTTATTCCGAATTGATTTATTCTGTGTGTGTGTGTGTGTGTGTTTTTAGGAATTTGGCGGTAATCCACCCCGAATGAGTTATGCGCAAGTAGCTCAACATCACAAAGAGAAATTATTACGCGAGAAACAAAACGAACAGGATAAGAGCAGTATATCGTCAGCGAATAGTAACAGTAGTACATCATCGGCATCGCCAGCAACACAATCCGTCGCGACGACGACATCGTCACAAGGCACGGGACGTGTGCAACAACTAGATCACGCCAACAGGGACCACCACTATCATCATAGAGGTAACTATTTTCTTCTTCTTACTCAATTGTTGTGTACGAGAAACGAACAAAATTCGTTCTAGCATCAGATCCATCCATAATATACAGTATGTAAAGTGATGAGGTTTCCCATAGGAAAAAAAAATTTAATATGAGTTTTAGGAGAAAAACTTATTCTTTATAAAAAATTTTGCTTCTATCAAAATCCCTAATAGTCAAAGAAAAATCTAGTAATCACTTAAGATAAGATCAAGAACTTGATGTTATGTCGAGTTGTTGATTTTAAATATGATTAAGTCCGAATGTTACATCAGTATTGTATTTGTCATCAGTATTGGAATTGTTTTAATTGTTCAACGGTAATTGAATTAATGCAATGAATGAATTTAGATGGTAATCAGCATTCGAACCAACATCATCATCAACAAACGCAACAGCAAGCGAGGTACGGCGGCGGTCGAAGTGGCGGTGGCAACAGTTCAAATAGTAACACCTCCGTCACGGGCAATCGTGATCGTCCACTCGCTAGCCAAATGCGAAGACGTACTATGCCCGAACAGCGGCCACAATTTAGGGAGTTCCTAGGTTCGCGTTCGCCGAAGTAGCCTCAGGTTTGTACCCGTACTGTTACCGGGGGCGCCTACTACTATTCTTACAACACTCAGTGATTTGGATGACTGAATTTTGAAAAAAAAAAAAAAATAATAATAATAATAATATCCCTTCTCAACAACAAAAACGAAAACATACTACTACAACAAAAAAAAAATATAATAAACGGGGCCACAGGGTCGCGCGCCTAACCTCGAAAGAAGTAGGCTTCTTCTCTTGGTAGGAAGAGAACTGTGTATGTGTTTTGTGAGAGTGTGTGCGCCACAGTGATAACAAAAATAAATAATACGAAAACAAAAAAAAAATATATATATATTAGAAAATTTCATGGAGGAAACAAGCGGAAAAGCAAAGTCCTAGAGTGCCAGCACACCGTTTGTTTGTTTGTTTGTTTAATTGTTTTCCTCGTCACTGTTACTACACATTATTATTATACTATAACAGAATTGATTCTAGTTCGTATCTGTACGATAAATATACGTTTTCGGCTTTTGCACACTGCAAAGTTTCACGAAAAAAAGAATCCGAAAACGTTAATGTAATTTTCTATTACTATTAATTATCAGTTTTTCTTTAATTAATCTAAGTTTCTATTTGCTATTTTTTTTTTTTTATTATTCTTGGAAGATTGTCTCATTGATGATGACAATATTTAATTATAGCGTGTTTCTTTTGGTCTTTCGAATAGTTGCGTTTTTGGGTTAGGCTGAGGAATATTAATTGAAAAGTGCCCCGATATGAAAAAAAAAACTCAGTAAAAACAGCCACCATTATCAAATAGTATCAAAAATCAAAAATTCAAAAAAAAAAATATATAAAAACTGTCTGTGGTGTATTTAAAATGTTTATAAAAAAAATATCTGTTTAGATACCACAAACACACACAATTGTAATCGGCCATAATACTAAGTGAAAACGCTGTTTAATGTATTTAAAATTGACTGCTGTATAATGTCCACATTATTTTAAAAACAAATTAGTGATCAAAAAAATGGTAGGGAATTGATTGATTGCCGGATTGTTCATTCACACTCTTTTCGAAAAATAATTGGAGGAATCCGATTTATATATTTACGTTTAGATTCGACAATACAACATAGTCATATTGCGTAGCCAACCAAACCATGTGGTGCACAATAACATTTAAAGGAAGAAAACAACAAAATGAAGAACAAGCGATGATTGATACGAAAAATAGAGAACGAAAGATGAAAAACTTCTTCACTAAAAGGGGGGAATATTAAAAAAAAAATGAAACGTGAAGCAAGTGATAATCTGGTGGCTGAAAAGACAATTTAAAATATGTGCGAGTGCGATCTGTGATAAAATGCCCTTGTACCGCGGTTATAACCAATCAACGATAATATTTACAACTACCATCATTCTACATAATCCGGTACCAACTGAAACTTTTCCTAAAATATTTCTAAATATGGATAAAAGTATCATCACGTACCGTTCTTATATTTTTGCGTCGCTTTGTTTTTCCAATGTGATTCAACTTTGTGTACATTTTCATTATTATATCAACAAAAAGAAAATTTGACCGTGCGCGGATGATGATTAAAAAAATTGAATGATATGTAACAAGTAGTATATAAAAGAAAAATAGGACATTTTTTCCCCCAGCAAAGTTGAAAATGCATAGAGAAGTCGTGTGTAATGAAAAACCAAACAAACAAAAAAATCTACGAACATCATATTAATAATATAAAACATTTTTAATTCAGGGAATGTGCAGAGTATATATGGATTTATAGTTAAAACACTCAACAATTATGTATCCAAAAAAACAAGTAGTTAGGTGACATTTTTTTTGCGAATGAATGGAGTACCGAAAGATTTTTAAATGTTTACTAGGTTTTAAGTGAACCGAGATAAAACAAGAGAGGAAAAAAAATGTTATATACATATTTTGTAAGTTCCGTTCGTTTTAATTCCCACTCCCTCCCCCTCTCAAAACCCCATTCGTGGTGGAAACATTATTTTAACGTGTGTGACGAAAATAAATTAAGAGGTTCACGTCGTGGAATCGAACGCGCACACATGATTATACAGAAAATGCAACGTAGGTTGACTAAAAAAAACTGCACTTGAAGATGCGCACAGTTGCATTCGTTAAAAATATATTAAATATTTAAACACACGTAGCTGATTTGTAGCGCCCGCGTAAACGAAGCTTTAAAGCAATTTTTGGCATAGAGGGGAAAAAAGATTTAACAATTCCACGGCGTTTAGATTTAACAAAAAAAAAAAAAAACAAAAGGCAAGCTTTACAATATATTTGATTAAACATGTGTGAGCGAGCTTCGGACTCCAAGAAAAATATTTAGCTGAGGCAAGTGTAATTTATTCGAGTGAATGTAATATTGTACAGACGATAGAGTTGATAAATTTATTTTTGACAAATAATTATTACCAATATATACATATAAGCTGTATAGGAGGGCATATATAGGATTAAACATATTGTTGGGTTTTTTTTTTTAAACAAACTTTAATAATGAAACTATTGGTACAGCAGTCGTGTACAGTCCTAGGATCTCTTCGGGACCATCGCGGCTACTGTTTCTGATTCTTCTTTCTCTCCCCCTCCCAAAAAAATGATTCGTTCCAGAATTAAGATTACAACTTTACGATAAAAATTGTAATTTTAATTTTCGCTTGAATAGTAAACGTATACCAAACATGGGTCCGCGGACATTTTGCCACGGACGTTTTGCCGCCAGCGGCAAAATGTCTGGCGGTAAAACGTCCCGGTCCCACCAAACATAACCTAAATTTTTATCAATCTCTTTCCCTTCAAATGGTTAAATTTTGTTTTACAAAAATGGAGCGATACGGTGGCCGGAAATGGTTTTCGAAATAAAATTTTGTTTCAAATTATTTAAAATACGACTGCGGCACTTTCAGTTATCAGTTTATATATTTATATATGTATATACATATATTTGTTTTTTAATTTTTTATGTAAGACTGTTTAGCTGAGTAAAACAAAAAAAAACTATAAGGTTTGTTATTTTGATACGTCTGGGTATATTTCTCTCGTATCCCGCAAACTATATACCCCGTTTTTATTTTGTTTTGTTTGTATGTATTTTCGATAATTCAACACACACACACACACACACTTCTTGCACCCTTAATTAAATGTCACCTCTATATAAATCATTAGATCTTTACTGAAAAAAAAAAATCATTTTGGTTTATCTGATAATGTATTTATATTTTGCGCGTTTTTAAATTGAGTTCATTCGTAACGAATTAACAAAATTTCTATTAGAAAATAATTTTTAAAAACTTGTAAATATTTGATAGTGCTTACGAAGTTATTTAATTGTTGCAATTTGGTTCAAGAATGCGACAAGCGGCGAATGCATGTATCCGAAACAGTTGATTACATATTTAAGAATAAAAGTAGAAATTAATTTATGAAACTTACAGTATTTAATCGAATAAATATTATGATAAACCAAATGCATTTTTTTTTTTTATTGAAAATGGCGACAACAACATCTGATTTTTCTCAAAACAATACTACTAATTGGCTGTGTGTAAATATATACATATAAATATTAATTAACAATTGTAATAATAACTTCAAACAATTGCGTTTTTTTTTATTTTATATCGAATGTCTCCAAACAATTAATGGGGATGATTTTATTTTATTATATTTTTTGTTATTATTATTATTATTATTATGATATAATTTTCTTTGTTTTTTTTTTATCTCTTGTATTAGTTATTAATTTTTAATAATGATTTGATTATTGATTAAAGAATGTTTTTCTTCATCAGTGTGCGATTTTGCTGATATTCGATAAGTTAATTAATTGATTTAAATAATAAAATAATCTGGATATAGGAGAAATAAGCACAGATGCAAAATTTGCTTTTTTTTTTAAATATATACTATATTTTTAGGGTAGCCAAATTTAGAGACTTACAATAACCAATTTTTGTTTTTGATTTGGAAAAAAAAATTATGTTGGGTGTGTATGTCTCTATATTTAGCACATTTAATTGTATATTTATCTTATTAAATTAGGTTAAAAATAATCGTTCTATATTATTATTTTATTTTTGTGTGTGAAAATTTATTATTACATCTATTTACTAATTAATTCATAATTGTTTCTCTCTTTTTCTCTTTTTTTTTGCGGGGGGTGTATATATTTTTTGCTGTTGATGCTGTACCATAGAATTTATCAAAAGTTTTCATAAATGATTAAGAAATTTTCTTCTTTATTAATCAGATGTGTTGTGACCCAAATAAAAAAAGTTATTATTATTATGTTAATAAAAAAAATACTGTAAGCACGGTTTTTCTTTCTTTTTGTTTATTTTACATAAAATTTTATGGAGCAATTTATTTCAAATCCATTATTACAACAATATTGCTTGTATATATGTATTTTTAGTTTTTATTAATAATGATGCACTGTTTTTCAGCTTTGCTTTATTATTTTTATTTGTCATTGCATTTTATTGTTTCTTGATTATTATTTTGTTTTGTTACAATAATATATTTCCACCCCCTCACACTGCTTTGATTTATTGCTCTTGATTTTGTTTTATTTAAGTTTTTTGAATGAAGAAGAAAAAAAAACACAAAACGAAATGTTTTTTTTTTTGGAATTTTTCAGATAGCCGGACTTGTAGACTAAAATGACAAAAAAAAAAACTTGAATCATAGTTATAAATTTGTGCTTCCATTATATTAGTCAATCAATATTTACAGTTTTTCAATCAATTTAGACAAGAGAAATAAATAGATGCGAATTGGTTTATTTTTATGACAGTTATATTTGTCTGAGCTATCGAAATGATTCCAAAAAATTGTTCGAATTTCTTTTTAATATTCACTATGTGAAACGACTTTTTCTCTCAACTTATTTTTAATTATTTAATATGCCTTAGGATCTTAAAGTTTATATTAAAAGCGAATAGGAATTTTTTGATAACTATATTTCGCTTTCAAATTTCATTATCGTTTTTTTTTTTGTTATATATATATAGTGCTTAAAATGTGTGAAAAGTGAAAATCTGTTGAGAGTGTGTGTGATATATATATATATATATATATAAAAAAAATAAATAAATTAAATTAAAAATAAATAAATATGTTGTGGCCAAAAAATACTTTATACAGTGACCATTTTCTTTGAAAAGCTCGTTTCACATGGGGCTGTTATTATTTTTGAACAATTTTTGTTTAGTAAATTAAAAAAAAGTAAATAATTAAATCACTACAAAGACTGTTTGTTATATTAACTGAAGAAAAAATTAAATATAACATGGGTTACGACTAATATAAATAAAAAATGAAAAAAATCACAATATTATAATTGTAAATGCTTTTTTCGTACATTAAGGAGAAAAAAAAATACATTATATAAAATAAATTACTTATATAAATAGTGCTTTCTTCTGAATAAGTATGTACTATCTATATATTACTAATCATAGTTATTTTTTATTTTCGAATGAGTGTGGGAATAAACTGTTGTGTGGACAATTATTACCACTTCTTTGATTTTGGGGGGTAGGAGAGAGTGGGGGGGCCTTCTTCGTTAAGGCAATTTTGTAATATTGAGTCAAAGAGGTGGTAATTTAAACCCTCCTCACTCACCCGGTCGCTTTAATTCTTATTAATGAAAAACTAAAAATGATTAAAAAATATGAAAAATAAAAAAAAAGGTGCTACCGAGAGAGAGAGAGCGAAGCCCCTTAACTATTATATGTTATGCTGATGTTACATTTGTAAATATGGATAGGCCTTACTTGAGAAATATACAAGGAACTCTGGATACTGTCGATTTAGGTTGTTTTTTCTGTTGATATTTGGTTGGAAATAAAGAAAACTTGTAAAAAAAAAAACACTTCTCGTCTATTGTTTCATCTTTTTTTATTTTGTCTGATTATATTGACTGGAATGGATTGTAAAAAGCCACACGACTGGTTTTTTTCAGTATTAAAGAGTTTTTAAGGTAAAAAAACGTCCGTTTTTTGTAATATAGATTTATTGAACCAATTTATTATTATAAATAACAAATTTGTTTTTTTCTTTTATAATTATTGATTGATTAGAAATTTAATAAAATTGTTTGATTATTATTTCAAGTATGTCTTTTAAATTATGCCTTTAATTTTGTTACTGTAAATTTGCAAATTTTTCACATAAATTACAAGATTTTTAAATTTCTTGTATAATAATTCCGATCTTAACAAATTGAACAGAATTTGCAGTTGATTGTAAAGTTTAAAAATAGAATATTTTTTTCGTTAATTGTAAATATTGATAATTTTTCTGCACAGATGTATATATAATATTAAAAATAAAACTAAGAAAACTTTAGAAAATTGATTACTTTGTATATAAAATAAAATTTAAAAAGAAATCTAATTGAAAATTTTTCGAAAATATATAAAAATTGAATAATATAAAATTGTTTAAAATTAATCTTTGAATTATTTTTCTTATATTATAAAATTTTGAATGTTCAAAACATTTTTTTATTCATAACATTTTGTTTTAAATTTATACATTATTCAAGAGGATAGATTCTTCAAAGGTAAGTTATTATTTTTTCATTTTTACTTTAAAATTAAGATAAATATTTGAAATTATTTTTCCTACATATTATTTTTTAATCGTATAACAAATAACTGATGTGGAAATGAGATTTTTACCTGGCGTATGTGGTGTAACTAGAAGATATCGGGTACGAAATAGAGTTGCAAAAATTAGTGTTAGTTAAGACGGTTCGGTCATTTTGAGCGAATGTCTAATGAACGTTTGGTTAAAAAAATATATGTGAATGATTTTTGAAGGGGGTATACGTTCAATGAGTAGATGGGAGTGGTATAATTGAGAGTGTTTTGCGTGAGCGAAAGTTTCCAAGTAGCATGAATGATAGGTGTCATGAATGTGGATAAAGCTAGATTTCCCGTTCAATTTTATTCATTGCATGAATCAATTTTTTAGAGACTTCAATCTTCTTGTCAACAAAATTATATTTTTTTTGTTATAAAATGCACTTTTGCAAATTTGAACTTTTTAATTTAAAAATAGGTTTATACAAAGCAACACTTATCAGTATTACTAAAAATGTGAATCCTGATTTTTTTTGTATTTAAATCTTTATTCTATAATAATAATAGTGTACAATTAGTGTAAAATTCTTAAAATATAAATTCTAATAGTGTTCAAAATAACTTTAAAAAATTCTTATCGTGATACAATGATTGAACACAAAAACACAATTTTTCCTCGAATAACCAAAATTCCAGTTTCCTGGAAATTGTTCAGAGCGCATGGCAAATTTCAGTCAATTCTCTTTTTACTTGTTTCGTCAGTTACATAAGCCAGAATTCCAAGAATTTGTTCCGCATATTGGAAAAATCAATAAGGAAAATGCACGTCAGTATACTAAGATAGCCCTTGTTATTTTATTTTTCTAGTATGTAAGTTCTTTTGCTTTTAACTGTTATTAAGCTTCTGTCGTCAATAAGACGCTTTTTTAGCATATTCAATATCTGTAGAGCTTAGACAAAATTTTAGCACCTGTCTAATACCTACTTAAAAAAACTTTTTGCTGAATGAATACCAAATATAAACATTGAAACTTTATCAGCCGTATTTTTAGTAATATTATAGTGGTTTAAATAATTAATTGTCTAGTTTTCTAATAAATATGCAGAATAAAATTGGTTTAAAATACCCCAAATACAAATCAAAACATAATGAGTAATTATTTCACTATGTTGTAAATTTTATTTACTACCTTAAATTAGCACTACGTAATAATTAATAGATTATGTAACCTGAGACAAACATATTTGTAACTATGAATAATACAAGTTTAGAATATTAAAGAAAAGACAAAATGTATAGACATACAAATAGACATACGTGTCTTCTAGTCCAGTAGATGATTCATCTTCATGACATCCGGTGTAAATAAATAAATACTTTCAAGTTCTTCACCTTAGAAATCGTTTTTTTTTTTTTCTAACATGTACAACAGAATCAAAATCTACGAAGAAACTACAGATTTCTTTATTGATCAATAAAGAAATGTTTATGTTATCAATATATTATTAAAAATTTAAAGTTATAAATTTAATAATAAGATAATAATAATTAAAATAAGTTCTGAAAGATGTTAAAATAATAAATATTTTAATAGTTACTAGTTTATGACTTGACCAATGAAATTATCAATTATATTATGTCATAAGAATTTTATTTCATAAGAATTCGGTTCAATACGAAAGTTACAATTTTATACAAAAATTAAATCGTTTACACTTGCTTTGACAATTTATTGTCAATTTTCATTATTTAAGTTTCATTCACACTTTGCTGTCCTACATATTTCGAATGTTATTGGTTCTGAACTACACTATTTATACATACATACATACATACACAATCACGCCATATACCCAAAAGGGTGTGGCACAAACTCTTTTCATTATCCCGAAATCAGTCGCCTCCAAACACTCCTATCCAAACAAGCAACTTTCGCTTCATCCACATTCCTCTCATACATGCTCTTCTATTCCTACTACTTGGAAACTTTCGCTCACGCAAAACACTCTCAATCATATCACTCCAACTACTCATTGGACGTCCACGCAAACGTAAACCATCAAAATCATTCAAATAAATCTTTTTAACCAAACGTTCATTAGACATTCGCTCAACATGTCCGAACCATCTTAACTGACTAACACGGGAACTTTTGCTACAACATTTTTTTCAATTTCACACTCATCATACACTAGTCTATTTCGTACACTATTTATTAGTTTGTAAAAACAATAAATATTACTAAAAAGACATAAATAATCTTAATTTTTGGCTATAATACAACTAACGAACTAACAATTTTTAAAACTAAAATCATACATTTGCGTTGTTCGTAACTAATTTGGTTTAAAACCATTAGCTTTGTATTAAAACATAATACCAATTTTGTGGAAAGTTAGTCTGAATGAACCTTCATATTTCAAAAATTATCATAAGCAAACTATAAATACATCAATAAATCTCTAGATTTTTTCTCCCTAAATTTTATTTTACAATATTACGGAATGACAAAATAAATATTAAAATTTTATGAGGGCAACGAAAAAGTAGTTTTAAATACAAATCTGAAAATTTTGAATGCATACCTTTTTCTAAATCTTTAAAATTTTATGTTCCAATGGAACTTTGAATTTGTAAAGTTGTTAGACAAAAATAGTACCTACTCAAGCGTAAATAATAGATTTAAGAATTTCAAAATCTGCAATATAACTGGACAATAGCTTCTACCTGAATTTTCATATCTTATTCAATACTGAAAGATAATGGTATACCTAAAGTATCTTTGAAATCTATAATAACAGTTTGTAGTTTTACAAGTGTAACTTTTGCTATGCTATATCTCATACTTTAATTTAAACTTTAAATGTAATTTTTAATTTTAAACAAACTTCTTTATATGCAACCCCCGGTCAGCGGACCAACTTGGTCTGCAAATAATATTTATCCGGCTTGCAAAATGAAATTAAATATATGTAATGTATTTTTTTATCATCTAGACCTAATAGAATAGATTAAAAAAAAATTGGCATGAAATAACTTACTAAAATTTAATCTTGGTCCGCTTATAAAAAACAGCGCCCCATAGCTATATATTTTTAAATATATCATATATAAAGTTGGCAATAAAATATAAAATTTTTAATAACTTAATTGTGACATTTTGAAACGCAAAAATATTTTATCAGTAAATAGGGTGACAAGCTTTCCAGTCAGGGCCGTATTAGGCTATGCAGGGGCCTTTGGGCACACAGAGTTTGGGGCCCTTTCAGAAAGTCAAAAAAAATGTGAATAAAAACATCAGTATGTATGCAGGAAAAATTATTGAAAAGTCTAAAATGTTTTTTAGAATTTTCAATAATTTTTCCTGACAAACCAGCATGAGTTTGAGAAAAAAGTTACTTAGCTATTATGTAGCAAATTTTTTTTCTCTATTTTACTGAATTTTTCAGATTTTTTTCAGCAAATTTTGAAAAAAGTCTTATTTTGAAAAAATCCCAAGAAATTTTAAAAAATTCAGTTTTTATTTTTTTCTACTAAACGATGCATCCTAGAATAATGGTTTATTCACTAAATTATAGTACTCATTATTCCGCATTTTTCCATATCATGCTTATTTCCCTACACCTCATAGTTTTTGAGAAAAAAATAAAAACCAAAATATCTAAAAAAATTCTAGCGCCCAAACGGCACATGCTAGCAAATTAAAACTAAAACCAAATTATAGAACTTTTTATTGTCTATCAAAAAGTATTCTAAGTATTTCTCCGAATTGAACTCGAGAAAGTAGTATATCGCAAATTATCGAAATTGCATGTTAAACGCCCATACGAACTTAACGAACGAACACTCGGTATATAAAAATTATCATTTTCTTTTGTTTGCAGATAATTTTTTAGATATTCAACATAACTTAATTTACAATAATCAAAAAAGCCCAATACAAACTATACCCATGGTGGTATCTAACTACTGCACTAAACCTAGTATACCTGTTATTCCTTCAATTCTCCTGTTTGTCCTTCGACTTTACAAATAATTGTGTGAACTGAACTTCAAAACCATACACCGACTGTTTTGTGTCTTCACCCACGTGGTGGTCTCGGCTGTTTTCTTCGTCATACACCTGACGCCTAGCCGGGTCTCAGCGATGACTCACCGGCCCTAACCGTATTCCCTTGGCGTCTCCGTGAGACTTTTTTGTCCACCTGCTTGTATGTGGTAGTAGTATATAGCATAATAGTTGTAAGGTGTAAAGCTGTTTGTATCCCCTTCCTTGTTTCTTTTTGCACGTGCTTTCTTTACCTGTGCTAAGCTATTGAAGTTAAATGGATAAATTGAAAAGTTGTTATGTGATAGTGTATTTTGTTGGAAGGTTAGAAGTTGGTGTCTTATTTCTTTTTTACGAGAGATTTGTTTGTAAAATTACGGTCTTGTTTTTTGGAATAAAAATTGTCAAGATAAAAGCTTAAAAATTATATAAATAAATGCAAAATATTTGTTAGAAAATATATTTTTTTATAACAAAATTACACTAGTCAGTTTGATAAATTGATTTTAGGAAACGCAAACGTATACCTTCAAAATCATTCGCATATATTCTTGTAATCAAAAGTTCATTAGGCATTCGTTCAAGATGACCGAACCACTACTAACTAATATTTATATTTATTTTATATACAATTCTTAATAAGTAGTATACAATTTCAGACAATTTTCTATTGTATATTAGTAGAAAAAGTATAGTATTCTACTAGCATGTACTAATTATATTACTCAATCCTTAAAACAATACAATATTACACATTTTTATATTATCTAAGATCTTTTCTTTAATATTATTTTTGATAAATACATTTCTTTATAATCAAAAACAAAAAGTAACATTTTTGTGTCAGTTTCAGCGACTTAAAAATGTAGTTAGAAAAAATATAAAATAAATATTAATACCAATTCGGTGAACAGATTTTTATGATTTTTAGAAATATTCAGACATTAACATAGAGCTTATGTTATCGTCTGTCTACTATGAACATCGTAACCATGTTTATTTAGAAAAATTTTGCATATATATTTATTTTAGATAAAAATTATCCTAATTAAACAAAAGAACTATAAGTTTAAACAATAAATAGTTTATCAATTATTTACAAACTATGAAAATAAAGGAAACGTGCAAATACTGTAAAAATTTTCATGCATTTTCTATTTTTACTTGTATTTATGGTGCAATAAAAGTATATAAATATTTTGAATACAAAATAAATGGATTATTTTTATAGTAAAACAAAAATAAAAATAACATTATAAACAAAAACAATCATGTTACAGCAATTTGTATTAATTGATTAGATATAGATATTTTGATAAAATAAAAAAAAATATTAAAATTATTGTTAACTTTGGAAATTATGCCATTTTACTAGTATAAATATCAATAATATTTTTTATTTTTATATAAGGCTTATTTTAGACGTGAATAATTTCAAAAATTTAGTAGATAATAAAATTCAGTATTATTTGAATAAATTTTAGAATCTGAAAGGTTATGATCGTCTAGCTAGATTATTTTTCATTCAAAAGATGACAATACATAATTTATTAATATATTTCATCACTCTAAATTATTGCAAATGTAATAATATAAAATTAGAAAAAAAAACCTATACTTTGAATGTGCAAAATATAAAACGATAAAAATTTTACGTATGTACGTATATGTTTTGTTTGTAATTCGTAAGTACTTTTTGTGTTTTTACTTATAATAACAAAAGCAGCAAATGTACTTGTGAAATTTCTTCAAATTTGATTTAGAATCATGCAGTATTCTAGTATTCAATACGTGACTGATTTCAGTTCAATAAACTGATAAGCAGTTCGGTTCTAAAAAGTATTGGTCCGGTTTGGTTTCGGTTCACCTGGTACAAATTGCAACCTTGATTATTTTTTATATATCTTTTTTAAAAAATTTGTTTTACCAAACATTTTAACAAATAAAATTTTATTTCGAAAAATCAGTTAAGTAGGTTAGAAATTGTAATTTATTTATACCTATACAGTTTGTACATTCTTTATAAACTTATTGGCCCCGTATTCTCACCTCATTTATAAAAGTGATTTTTTCAAAAGTGCTTTTGATGTTTACTTAAAATTATTTATTAAGCATTTTTTAATAGTTTATTTAAAGTTTATAGTACCAAATATAATAAAAATGATCAAAAATAGAAAAATTATTTATATTTGATCAAAAACCGAAGCAAAATATTATTTTGAAATTAATGATAAAAATAGTTAATTTCATATTAAATTAATATACATTAAAAATTAGAAAAACAATTTCAAAATTACAATTTCGTTTGAAATTATGAATTAATTTGATTTGGAATTATGAATTATATTTGTAAATTTTATACGCTTTATAAATATTAAAATTACTTGAAGAAATACATATGTACAAAAATAACTTTTATTTTATTTCTTTTTCATATTATCTGCGATTTATTTTTAGAATAAAAACGATTATAACATCGGAATGAACACAAACATGATTTTCCTCCATGAACTTTCATTATTCGTACGTTCACGTATATATATATATATATATATATATATATATATATATATATATATATATATATATATATATATATATATTCTGTAATGGCCAACAACCCCCCTAGTAACAAAATAACATGTAGTTGCACCCCATCAACAATATTGATCGTAGCCTCGCAGTTCTCTCGTCATGTCACACGCAAACCAAGCCGCCTACACGTCTATTTCTGTGTTACGAGGCTCCCTTGCTCGGATCGATCCCTTTCAAACAGAAATTGTCAACATTTTTTTTTTTAATTTATAGATCGAAATTACTAATTAGTAGGTAGTATCATCATTTGATTCGTTCGCGATTATTTCACGATTAAAAAAGAAAATATAATTTAAACATAGTAAAAAAACTTTCAGAACTCACTATATAAAATAAAACGGCTGTTACTGTAAATTACATAAATTTGTATTACATTTTTTACAGTGATATATAATACAAAATTGCAATAAATAACCGAATTTTAAGTAATCTAATTATAAGAAATAAATAAATTCATTAAAATTGATGCATTATTAAAATTAATATAGAATTATAAAAGATCAATGACCTAGTTGCCTATATTGCAAATATTTGTTTTTTTGAAAAGTATTGTTAAAGGACTTTTTGGTGCTTGTCTATGGTAACGTAATACATATTAATATAATGATACGCTTAAAGGAAAACATATGTTACAAATGAAACAGTTATTTGTTGTGTAATAATTTGAGATTTAATTAAATTTTATGAACTTACTATGGTATTATATTGGCATTTCAAAAATATGTTGTTATATATAAAATAAGAATCGAAATTTAGTTCAAACTTTTAATTGACAAACTTTTACGATTTCTTATATTTTTGTATATATTTCAATTACATTTATCTAAATATCTATTATCTAGATAAATTATTGTTCTAATATCTATTATCTCACATAGATAATAAAAAAATATCGTATCTTTATCTAGATTATTTTTTTTGTTATCTGTCCCTACACTGTCTGTGTAATTTTCGGAAAAATTTTATAAACCTCTGTTTCAGCCAGTAGCATTTTGTATAGCCTAGCGGTTCGTCGCGGCTAGGCAAAACACGTAAATGTGGCCGGGGGGTTTGCGTTACCGACGTCAGCTAGCGTCATGGGGGCTGGTTAGCGCCCGTACTCGCAGTAGGAACCGGAATCACTCCGCTCCGGGGTTGAGCGGTATAGTGTCGCGTCGCGATTCCACGGAATAAATGCTACGCGACAACGTGGAATGATGCGGGAGACGCTCGCGCGCCGCGGCATTTTGCTTCTCGGAATTGTGGCTGAGTTCCGGCGCTTGAAAGTCAAGGCCAAAAAGATAGCGCCGATCTATACGAACGGGATGTGGCCTGAGAGATGGTGCTTCCATTCAAGAATATCCTGCCTTGGAATTTGAGGGGATGATTTATGTACAAGCAGTTATTGGAACGATTGAAAAAAAAATTGGAATACCGAAGACACCTTTTTATAGAGTATATAAGATATATACAGATAGTTCAAATCTTCAGCTATTATGAGTTTTATATCTTTTATAAATAATTCAAAAAGATTTTCAGCATTTTAATCATATTAGATGAAATATGTAATTTAAGAGTAGCCGATTTGGTGGTGTATTCATCTAATGTAATTAGATATTTTTTCTAGTTCGTCGTATATTTATCTATTTTTATACGTTGATTTATCTAAAGTTTTAGATTATTTATCCAAACTTTACAATTTGATTTTAACTGATTTGTATATAGCGTCTAATTAAATGAAATAACTATTTCAGTTTCATATAAACCAATTATTGATTATTTGTTTTATTAAATTTTTAGAATACAATAATTTTACAGTATTAAACTCATTAAAATAATTATGTAAATATACTTTTTTCAAATAAATAAGTAATACACTCGTGTTGAAAATTTTTTTTTAAATGTTGACTTTTTAAATTTAAAGTTATTTTTCACGTTTTATTTTAATAGTTAGTAAATATGATCAGGTAAATTAGGCAAGTTTTATCAAATTTTATGCGATAATATGATAATTAACATGTAACTAAAATGAGGTCGAAAAATAATAATCAGTGATTGCAGATAATCTTTGATTACAAATCTCATTAAAACTAGAAAATTTCGTCTAGCGAACTATCTAAATACGTAGTTTTTGTAGCCCACCGTGTCTCTGTTCGAGTGTTCGGTCAACCGGACAAACATTTCCTTCCCCGAACCCCGGCCCCCCTTCATTAGAATAAAGTCAAGTAAACCTCCGAGAGTTCATTTCACACAACTCGAAAAACACAGAGTTCTTGCTCTAAAAAATCGCCCATACATTTTTTACCTGAGTATATACCGGTTGTTTTCCCGTGTCTGTGTCTCCCCCCCACCACCAATCTGTCGGACTTACCTTCATTTGTCCTCCCTCTTTACGGCACTACGCCCTCGCATTCGGAGGGCCCTGGCATCTGTGACGTAACACACCAAGCGCGTACACGGACAAGCACTGGCCCGTGTTCGATCTCTCAGAATCGAACGCAAGCTAGCGTTCGCAGCACACACAGGCGACGCTATTGTGAGCAAAAACTTCCACCGCGAACCGCCATTTTGCAGCCGAGTGCAATGGCCAGAAGGGCCCTGTGACATTCCCTTCGGTGTGTGTGCATTTTATTTTGAAAGTGTGATGACAATCGCGTTGTAGCGAGCTGTAAATAAACTGTGCCGAGAACCTGTCAAACTTGTCCGATGATAAAATGAAGTGTTTTGTTTTTTAAAATAAGTTGTGATTTTTTTGGTGATTTGTTTTGATTGTTTTGTATGAAGGAATTCTTACTCGATTTGTACTTGTTTGGATAATTTAAACATTACGGCTATAAGGTAAGATCAGGGTACTTGTTTTAAGTTCCGCTATTGTTTTGTTTCGAGCACGGATAGCGCCAGCAATGTGCGTTAGGTTTGACATGTGAACTCGTGTGCTTTGTCTTCAAATATTTCATATCTTTTTTCCTAAACTATATCATTATTTTACAATATTTTTATTTAATATTTTCAATATTTAACATTATAATTATTAGATACATTAATTAAATATTTATTTTAATATTTGAAGTGTCACATTTGAGTTATGTTATGTGTAATACAAAAATAAAATTATAGCACATTTGACAATAATAATGTTTTTTTAAGTTATGTAAGTCAGATTTTTGCTAATTTTTAGCCCGTAATCCAACTCCAAGGTCAAAATAATCTTGTGACAGTTTTAAATTGTTAAAAAAAGGGTTGTAGCTTTTTGTAAGGAAGTATAAAATACCTATGTATTTAGATTTCCTTTTTTGATAATTTGAAGGTATCACATTTTGTCAGCGATTACAGGTTAAATAAATAAAAACAATAAGAAATTTGTTTAATGAAAAAACACAATATTGATGTTTCTTTTTATACTAATTTATGATTTTAATTTTAATCAAATTATCTATTATTTAATTGTAAATTTCTGTTATGTGAACAAAATAAACTATGTATTTCGAATAAAGTTTATAACAGAAAAAAATCTGAAAATTTTTGGAGCGAAAATCAATTAAGAGTTGAAACTTCCTATTTTAAGTAATAAGTAAAATGGCGTAAAACATAAAAATAGTCTATAGAGAAATCCGCTATTATATTTTCTTTGTGTATATCTAGATAGCAATGAACTTTATCTATGAAACATATAAATAATGTATTTAAACTAAATATAGTAACGTTATAAAACAAATGCAATTAATAACAAACAAAAAAAAAACAAAATATTATATGGTTGTAGAAATGAGACAGGGTGACATTTAATATGTACTTGAAAATAATGTGGTTTATTAAATTAATTTATCTAAATCATATTAATTTATAAAATATATGACATTACATATAGAATAGTTGAATAGGATTTGTTCAAATTTTCTATAGGTACTTAAGATTTTTAGGTTTATCATTATGATGAAATATATAATAATATATATAACTCAAATTTTGTATAATTTAATTTACAATCAGCATTAATTCTCCTTTAAATTTCACGATCAGAGCGACCATCCTTAGACAATAAATTGCCCAAATACACAAATTCATCTACCTGCTCTAAACATGCACCATCAACAGATACATTATATTCAGTCGTCAAGTCACCCTTCTCAAAAACGAATAACTTACTTTTATCAACATTCAACACAGGATTTACCTATATCCTTACCTACAACATTAATACAATCAATCATCCTTCTTAGTATGTAATTTTCAGTATGTACTCTTTAGTGTGTACCTAATCTTAATAGAAATAAAATAAATACAAATAAATTTGTGTCATCTGCAGTGGAGAGGCTATCTGGCAATTTTGTGCATTTACTGTACTTAATGTTTCGTACATAGAAGTACTTTAAATAACTTAAAGTTTCGAAATATACAGAAAAACTTATTTTTTGCAAGTACCTTTTTGCCTGTACAATTAGTTGCCCAACTAAAACTATTCGTTTAGATTCATATATGCGACAATAATTTGCAAATATCTGCATATAAGCGTCTATAGTTCTACTATTTAACAATCATTTAACATTACTTAATAAATAATCTAACACACCTGGGCCTTAGAAATTAATACATAAATCAGTATATTGCATGCACGTGAAATGTGACTACAAACAGTCTGTTATATACTTCTTAATTATCTCGCGCTAAAACCGCTTTTTAGATCAATTACTTACGTGTATAACTGCAACTATTAGTAGATGGAGAACTACTTCTGTAATAATGGCGAAAGAGAGAAAGGGGGAATTGTACATATATCTAATATTGAAGTTAACTGTAAGATTGTGAAATTGTTATTTGACGTATATTCTGACACAAATTTTATCAAAATGAAAGTATATGAACACCTAGCTTACTTGATTTAATATGCTCATTTTGCTGATCTAGTATGCTGAACATGTATCGATTTTCTGTTGTTTTACTTACTTAGAGATTTTTGATATATTATCTGTTTATTAATCTTAGAAAAATGCACAGAAAAGGAATTTTGAAATAGAGTTTCGTGGTGGAAAAAACATTAACGATTTGGTCAAAATTGACTATAAAGAAAAGGAAACACTTTTAAAAAATCTTAAATAACATTTTTCGTAACAATTATATGAATAAAAAATATATTTCCACTCTTTTTATTTTCTCTATCTATACCTGGATTTATTTTACTGCTTTTTTTAAAAAAAAAAAACACATATATTGGCCATACTTGATACTTACTCTTTATTGCATACTTTTTAATAAATTTTTTGATGTAGTTTGGACGATTCAAAAACAATATCAATATCTATGCACATAGCCGAATTCGAACCCGGGCCTACACGATATCAGAAACACGTTTTAAACTGCTTGTCAATGCAGATCTGCATGTTTAAATGTTGATGTAGATGAAAATAAATTAATTAGAATATTTATGTAAAAAGATTTTTTTCAAGTTATTATCATAGTTTTAACAGTTTGATTATATACCTACTAAATATTTCGTTAAATATTTGAAATTTAATTTACAAGTATTTACGTTACTTAAATATTTATTTAAAAAGAAAATTGGTTTTACCCGACTAAAACCATTGTAAATATTGAATATTTATTAGTTTTTACATAACATGTTATGTATTTATAAGTAGACACAGTACCTACCTCTTTCGCTGTCTTAAAAAAATATATTTGTTTCGCCATTTAATTTAACCCTTTCAGTCACGCATGTTTATGGCCCTCATCAGGGACATGGTGACAGTAAGGGTTAACATTATTGAAAAAAAAAAAAAACGGTTCAAAATGGTCTTATAAATCAGAGTTTCTCAATCGACAACATATTGCGGACCAGTAAAGTATCTAATTTTCTACCGCATATGACTAAAAATAATATTATAAGCACCTACGTTTTTTTACATAATAAATATAATGATAATAAAACAAAATAATTTTCCTTAAACTACAAATAACAATTAAAAAAAAGCTATATACGTAAATTTTTTAAAATTATTGTTTGTGGTTTAAGGGAAATTATTTTATTTTATTAACTTTTTGCCATAGTAAAATCATATTTTAATTTATTATGCATAGAAATATAATAATATAAATAATATAATTTCTTATTACTTATTAAAAAGAATCACTGAAAAATTGACAAAAGTAAGAGAAAAAAATATAAGTTCTAGGTCATACATAATAATAAATTGACTTAAATTAAAATAAGAATTTAGTTATGTTAGAGATTATTCTAAAGCTTTTATAAGCTTTTCGCGGATCATTACAATTTTGTTTCGGACCACCAGTGGTTTAAATTTTTTTTTGTAAATCCATAAATAATTTTATTCTCATGTTTCCAACTTTCTGACGAACTCAGTGTAAAATAAGAAAGTTAATATAATTATTTTCTGGTAAAACTTGATTTCAGTATCTTTGGAACATATGAAAATCTTTTACTGAATTTTTTGTGTGAAATATGCCGATTTTTATGTAATTAGTTATATCGAAATACGTCTAAAATAGGCTATATTGGATTTGTTATCATTTGATATTTCTCACACTAAAAATAAAAATGTAAATAAAATGGATTAATTACAATAAATGAAGTTAGAAAACAATTTTTTTTTATTAAGGCAAATGTGACCAAATGTGTCACCATTAGTAATTTTAGTTCTCAATAATAATACAAGTAAAACGATAGTAAAAATTAATGATGAGACCGAAACCGAATTCGACCATATATACTATTCGGTATTTGGCTGTATAGTTGATTTTAATACCGAATATTCAATTGTAAAAATAAATGAAGTACCACAATGTTTTTATTGTTTTATCTTTAGAAAAATAACAATAACAAAAAAAATAGAAACAACAAAACCTTACGTTTATCTATAATTATAATGAATGAGTTTTACACAGAAGATGTACATATTTATAACTTATTTTTATTTAATAATAATCAAACAAAATATAACAAATTTAATTATAATCAATCAATAAAAATGACATTTAGTTATTGATTTATTTATAAGTCAAAAATGTAAGAAATATTTATAAAATACAAAAGCATTCAATTCAGTTGCTACACTGATTTTGTGGTTGTTATCAAAGATTTTACTAGCCCACTAAATTTTCCAAAATAAATCTCTTCACTTCCTTGTTTAATAACTAAATTAGTTCAGACAAGCAAAGCGAACATTTCAACATTAAAACAATCTCATTTTATAAAGAAAACCATCAATTATGCTTTAAATTGTCAAAAAATATACTATTCGATTTGGCCATATTACTAGTAAAAATATTGTAAAATTAAAGTTAAAAAGTAGAATAATAAGCGGAAAGTTGCGTAATAAATTTGAAGATATGAAAATTTTGTTATGTTTTGAATTTTAGCAAAGTTCAAATACGTTGCTGCCCTTGATACTAAAAAAAAAAATAATACTGTCAATGGTGGTTATATTTATTTATTCTACGTTATCAGTTTTGTTCGGTAGATTGTGCAATTATTTTTACAAACGCTACAACAGTTAACATAGCATAAATCTATACATAGATATGTAATTCTTTTTTTAAATCATACGACTATTTCCTATCTATGTACAATAATAAAATAACGTAACATAAATATATAAACTAGTTTGTAAAACATATGCATTTGTTTTCGTTTAATGGTATTGCAAACAGGAACAAAGTTCAAAACTTATAAACTACTAGGTTACAACGTAACTTTGGGCTATAGAGGTCTCTATAATATTAAATTTGCATATGTGTATTTTTATGTGTAATATTTTGATTGGGACGTAGAATTATTATTGATATTTTTTTAATGTCATTCTTTTGTTTACGGGTCATTTCGGATTTTCAGTTGTCAAGTAAACTGCTTTTTAGAGATTACACAAGTAATACGTACTTAACAGTGGCGTAGTTTATTTTTTTTATAATACAGATTTGTTCTAATTTGTTAATCAGTTTTGTACAACAGTTTGTAGGAACAAATTTTATAAAATATGATAGATAAAAAAATACGGAAGAGCAGAATTATAGTGCCTATTTTATTGTCAAATTATATGAGATAGATTTTTCTGCTTTAGTGAGAATAAATTTATTATATGTTTGAAAGTAATATGTTCCCTTGTTGTACATCAAGTGGGAAATATGGAACGAGCGTGTGTCCTTCAAACGCATATAAATTTTGCTTTCACTATAGTTTTACTACAAACTAAAACAAAAGATTGTAGTTCTGTATTAATATTTATTAATAATCGATGTTTTGACGTACTCAGCGTAATAAATTTTTATCAGGAAAAATGATACTGATGAAGATGTACGTTTAGTATGCCGAAACGTCGTTTATTAATAAATATTAATACAGAACTACAAGCTATAAGCGTTTTCATTGTAATTACACTACGCCTTGAATGACATGGCTTTTCAGAAATTACTGTATATTTTTTAGAATCGAACTATTTTGAAATGTGTCAGCTTTTAGAGCTGAAAACGCAGAATTTTTTTGATAACTCCGTCACTGCCTATTTTGATAAAACTAATTGAAGAAAAAAAATCTATACGTTTCTCGTATATCGCTTATAGAAAGAAACAACTATACAGTGAACCGCAAATAGATAAGATAAAAAACATTAAAAGCGAGAGAAAGACAGAAACTAAAAACCAGTGTAATTTTGTATAGTTATTGATACATGTTATACTTTAACACATGTTTGTGTTCGCGCAGAGTTTGATTTGAAACGGGACGTTTCCCACTTAATAATAGTTTTTCGTATTATTATTATTGTTGGTTATGTGACGGTTTATCGTTCAAATTTTTTAACAATGTTAAGATCTGTGGATGTTAGTGTACAGTTAAAGAATATTTTACATGTGATTAGTTTGGTTTTGTGGTATTTTAACTATGAAAAAGCTAATGTTTTTATCGAGGAAACTAATCGCAAACTGTATTTACTGCCGTTGATCTGGAGGAACCTCTTGGATAAGCGGCTTTGGTATGAGGTATTATTGGTCCTGTAAGTAGCTAATTATAGCAATTTATGTTTTAATAATGTTAATTGCAAGTTTTATAATAAAATTATAACAAAAAATTATCGTTTTATTGATAACAATAACAATGTTGTCATAAGAAAAGTAAAAAATTGATTTAAAGTTCAATTTAAATTAGATTATCCAATATTTTTAATTGAAATTTACCCAGAATGTGCCTCACATTTTTTTTAAACCCTATTTTAAATTGATTTGGTTAAATAATCAAAAATTCTTGTATTTTTCTTTGCAATGTTTTTGATTTATCTAAAAATATATTGAAGGTCTTAAAGACATGTTTTTGTTATTATTATTTTTTGGTAAACAACTTAATAAACAACTATTAATAAGTAAATTTTTACTAATATTTTTGACACTATTATAATATTTATTTTTTAAGTAGACGACATATTAATCGTTTTTGACATTTAGTAAAGATAGGTTATTTTCACTATGCAGAATCATATTATATATGAAAAAAAAACTGAAAATTAAAGACCATCAGTTGTTAACTTAATCAATTTAATTTAATTGTCAAATTAAATTAACAACGTTATGCAATTGTTTTAATTGGTTGTTTTATCAATATTTGTTAATTTAATAAGATCCGAGGTATTGAGATACATAACACTTGCTGTACATAACATAATTGGTAACCTAGTAAAAAAAATCTTTCAGATCTCATTATGTTAAAATGTTATATTACAGATAAAATATAAATAGTTAGTGTCAGATGATGATTACAGAAAAAATAAGATTAACATTATAATAATTTAATTTGTGTATTTGGTATGAAGAATATTATAAAAAAAAATATTTATCGATAACTTTATAATATTGATATGTATTGAACTTTTATTTATTTAATAAATGAGATAATGTCATAAAAATATATTTTAATACGCATTACAATACGCGTATTTAGTTTATGATAAACATACATACAATTAAATCAGTGTTTCTAAGCCATTTTGTATTAAACTGTGTAATTACGTACAATACATTTTATTTATTGGACTAATTCTGGTTCTAGTAATTTAAAATTTGGAGTAATCTAACTATTTTGCTAAATAGCGAAAGAGTTGAAGTAAATATTTTACACCACGTTTTTGATGATGAGTCTTCTGCTGTAGTTATTAAAAAATATTTCTGTTTTTTTAACTGTTTAGATCTATTTTGCTGAGGGTCTGTTCTAAATTACTTAAAAGAGTTTATAGTGTAATTTAATGACTGACAAAACCAATTGGAAAAATTCTCAAAATTATTTGTTTGCCAAAAATTTTTTTTAGGTCTGTAATATTTCTCAAGAACTGATCTTATGTTTTTTGTCATCTTCAATAATTAGTAGAAAATAATCTTTCTAATGTTATTTGGATTTTTTAAATAAGTAAAACTCAATAACTTTCTATAATAGATTTCACATT
Source organism: Clivina fossor (assembly GCA_963966155.1). NCBI lineage: Eukaryota > Metazoa > Arthropoda > Insecta > Coleoptera > Carabidae > Clivina > Clivina fossor. Next base: position 3,659,267 of record OZ014566.1, read on the forward strand.
TTTGAAGATGTAACCGATCTTCATAAATATAGATCATTAATCCTCGTTACTTTAAAATCTAGATTTGCTTATTGATTGAGGAAATAGTTTCTTTTGACGGAGAAGAAAATGAGAAGTTTTGTTTTCCAAATATTGTTAAAAAGTTTTGTTTTGTTTTAAAATTATGCCAAAAGTAATTATGTATATTGTGTATATATTATATTTAGTATTATTTTATTTTATTAGTATTCTATAAAATACTGAACAATTTCTTTGATGAAACATCTGTTTATACGTTTCATGTATAATTTATCACTTATTCGTTGATTTTTATTTGCTTTAGTAGTTCGTACAATTTGTAATATAATTACATGTTAAGATGATAATTGTTATAACTAGATTGAACTTTTATCTTATTTCTTTTTTATTATTTTGTTTATATTCTTAGCGACAGTATCTCAATATATATTTTTTTAAAATATGTAAATATTTATAACGTAATCCCCTGATTTTATAAACAAATTATGGAAGTATTAATTTAAGAAATTTGTTTGCATTTTACAGTATTGGCTTTAAAATGCTAATATAAATTTATGTTTGTTTTATTATTAGATATTTGCGAGAAAATATGTGTTTAGCACATGATTTTCTTGAATTTTAATTTATGTAATTTTACATAAGTAACTATTAACAGTAACGTAGCAACATTTTGTAATTTTAACATTTTTATATTTTTTTCTGATAAAATACACTCATAGAATATGTAAATTTACATCAATTTTTTACAATGCCGATACTTATATTTTAAAAATTTTATAGACATTTTTATAGACATTTTATAGACATATATATATATATAGACATTATACAGACATTTTTTATATCTAACTATTGTACTTGATTACAGAGATTATTTTGTTTAATTTAACCAAAATTTTATCGTCATAATTGTATCACCCTGGTATCATATATATATATATATATATATATATATATATATATATATATATATATATATATATATATATATATATATAATACAAAAATTTCCTTAGGTATACCAGTACTATTGTATGTTTTAAACTAACTTGTACTGATTAAAATTTTATTTATCTGAGTGTTATTTATAAAATTTATAAGATAGCTTTTAGATTCTTAAAAAAAAGATTGTATCAATAAGAATTTTTTAAATACAATTAAAAAAATAATCATTTTGAATCGGAATATGTAGAATTAAAAAATATTTTTGAGTCTTTTGAAAATATTGTTTATTATATTCAGTACCGTTACGAAACAGTTGATCTTTAAAACAATATAAAATTAAATGTTATGTAGAGAATTGCAGCAATAAATTTTGAAAAAAAAAACTAGTATTTTAACGGTGCATATTTTTTATTTTAATTTAGGTTATTAATTTTTTATTATATTCTACATCCGGACTGGCTGCAAGGTCAGTATTTACAAATATGGATTTTAAGAAATATCTTGTAATGTACGTATTTTGTTTTTTTTTTGCTTTTCCATAATATAGTATATTTTTTCACGTATAAATTTTAGCTGAAAATATAATTAATATACTACTCTGTGATAAAATTCATTTGAAAAATGTTTTAATATATCATAACATAAATTTATGTTGAGATAAATTATATTAAAACTAATGTAGAAAAAGAAATGAAATAAAACAATAAAATAGGCACTATTTTTAATAGTACTGACCTGTAACTCGCTTTTTATTTAAGGCTCACCTAGATTTATCACGAAATTATTGTCATGTTTTAGTGAATTGAGTACTTGCGCTAGGACAAATATATTTCAATCAGCTGTTTCTGACATTTTTATTTTCAAAATATTCAAGCGAATATAGATAAGCTACAACAGCGTTGTGCAGTTTTTCGAACTAAATAAATGCCAAGTTCTCCTTGTGATGTGTTGAAGCTAGATAACAATATGCTTACGTGTTTGTAAACAATTTTTGCATAAAGCTATCAAAATGAATAAAGCTAAAGCTAAAACCAAAAACATTAAAACATACATTTTAAGTTATAATAAACAAAATGTCTGTCATAAACGCCGACTTAACTTTGACAGCATCAAAACATGTCTGAAATTCGTTCAGATGTCACAGAGAGCTATTTGTCCTCGTGCAAGTACTTAATTGCTAGTAATTTGAACCAAATTAATTTATGAAAAAGTAACTCAAATGCACAATTTTAATTTCAACAGCCAAAAATTGTATTTTTTAATGTAATTTAACAAATTTTTACAAGTATTGCAACTATAACTTGTAACTAATTTCGAGATAAGTAGGAAAGTGAGAATTAAACTTTAAAATCAAATCAAATATTTTAAAATGCTAGAATACTATTTTATTAGTAATTAAATAATTCCCATTTTTTTTTTAAATAATAGGTATAGATTAGATAAACGTTATTAATGTAGTTAATGAAAAATTATCAACATTTGATAAAAATAATATTATTAATGCAACATGTTAATGTATATTTAAAATCTTTCAAAAATAATACGTTCATTACGATTTAATTTTATTTATTTCTATTTCGTTAAAAATTTGATGTACATATCAGAGCCTTACATACATAATATGTATTTGTGTATGTATTGACGTAAAAGTTATTAAAAAAATAATCGAATTGTATAATCTTAAGTATAAATTTATATATATTAAGATTTTATTTATATAATTTTATCGTAAAAATTGTCAAGTTTGCTATAATTTGAACTTGTCTCCGTTTATAATATAATCTTATCAATTATATATTTTTGATCAATTTTCTTATCATTTTTCCCAATCACGTTCTTTAATCTAACCGGCATTTTCTAAGAAATTTTAACGATATTGAAACATGTTTTATATGAGATTTGATTATATTTTTTTAAAGTTTCGAATACAAAATTAGTAACTAATTAATAAGACTTTTAGGTGTGACTGAACGACTGAACACTAGCAAAAATGTCAAAAACTTACAATCAAAAGTGTCAAAACATTAATTATATGTGGAATTAAATTTAAATTATAAGATATATTAAATTATGCATTTGTGATACACGGAGAAAATAAATGACAAACTAAAGAAACCAAATTATAGGTATTTATTTTATTAATGAAAACAAAAAAACTTGAATTTATCATTATTTTGAAAAATAAAAATGAGTTTGATGTAGATAACTTTTCAGAAGATAATGTGGTTTAATATATTCTTATATATGTATTCTCATTATTTTACTGTTGTAGTTTATATACATAGGAGATATAATGGGTCATATTTCACATATAAAATATATAACACGTGTTCAGTTTGTGATTCTGAATATAACAAAGGTGGCCAATATTTCTGATAATTTTTAGAAAAGAAAATTATCTTTGTGTAAAATAAATTAATTATATTACAAATGACAGTTTTATCTATATTAAATTATACATTAAAAAAAAAACTAAAATATTTTGATGTAACTTTTTATTTAAATATATATAAAAATATGCTATAATAAATTATAATTTTGCGATAATATATTCGGGATAATAAATTTACTTACATTATCAATGGCGGGAAATGTTAGCTCATATATAGTAAGATAAGGAATTAATAGTTAATAATTGGTTTCGAACCATCAAAACACAGTTTGACAAATATTTATTCAAATTTGATATTTGTCGGAAATAATTTTTCGCATACTGACAAATTTAATTAATCTTTTGTTTACTTAGGGCTGGTATTTTCAACTCTGTAATATATATATATATACAACAACTCATTATAAAAGTAAAAAAGCTTTAGGATTAAGTTTCATGAAACAGAATTTCAACCTAAAGCTTTTTTAGTTTAATATAATGAGTTCTGAATTTTTTTTTATTACGTTAATATAATTTACTTTGATGAAATTGGAATATAAATAATTTTTTATTTACAATATGTAAATTGTTGCAGGATGCATACCCCCGTTGGTACATTGGAACGTGACCAGGCACCACCTCCTTATAAAACACAAGATAGTACACTGTCCTTGTCGCCAAAGGATGATCATGAAAATTTTACAAACAGGTAAATGATTTTTAAACATCCTTTTGTTAGATTGTTGTTTTGTACCTACCAATCAAATATTTAAACATGTATAATAGATTAGCCGGGGTCTTTGATCTGACCGAAATGGACAAAGGTCATATTTTTTTTCGTTCTAATACATAAATGTTTGATGTTTTTATTTGATAAGCACTAACCAGTTTTAGGAGATATTTTTGGATTATATGAAAATAAAAGTAACAATTTTTTACTAGTACGATAATTTGTTGTCTGCAATTTTTAAAACTGAACATTAAAGTTTGACTTTAGATACTTTAGAATAAAAATGATGTAATTTAAATAAGTGGATTGTCTTAAATTTATGTGACATTGAATGTATAGTCAGATTTGTCAAAAAAAGTTACGAGAAGGAATAGTTTAATTATTAAGCGTATTATATAAGAAAACAATTATTTTTTGGTGTTTATTCTGATTATGCCCTAAAACTTGGGGAACCCTTTAGTATATTTTATTTGCTCAAATTTTGTGTCATATGCTTTTGGATACATGGCGTGATTGTGTATATATTTACTTTTAACAATTGTTTTCTAATATTTAATTTAAAAAAATATAATATTTTACTTAAGATTAAGGGATTTAAATCTTTACTGGTATATTTTAAATATTTATATTTCTATAATGATATTTACATATTTTTAGTTTTATTGTCGAGATAGAAGTAAAACTTATTTGTTAAAAGATTTAATGATATTTTGTTTGGAATAAAGATATTTATAATATTTTACAATCAGTCTTAACGTATTATTGTTACCTTTATTTACTTTAAAGACAATTTGTTTTAAATGTATTGTTTCAACGCTTGTGTATTTTTACTAAAAGATTTTAAATATTCTATTTGTTATTTAAAGAAAAAAAAATCTATATTTATTTTAAAAAGTAACGTATAATTAAGACATTAACTCATCAGTAATCAATATTTATAACGAATTAGAATGGATTTATTTCACGAATCTGTAGTAGTATGTACTCTACCACCGTACTCTACCAATATAACCCAGACTTAAAATATAATCTATATAAAGATAACTGCATTAATTTCAACTAATTTGAGGTTATAAACACAATGATAATCATGTTAATTATTTATAATTACTGTTCAAAAACAAACTATTTTAAAATAAAAGAAAATATAAAAGACATCACAACCAAATTTACATATTGCATTATAAAGTTCTTTTTTATAATTGCAGCATTAAATTTGTGGTTAGAATTATTTTGATATTTAACCTTGTGCATCGATAATATTGTAATCATTAAACCTTGAAAATGTTAGCGAAAGTTAATATAGTTTGTAACTTAAAAGGATATAATTGTTTAACGAATAGATTTTTGTTTATAGTTGTAATTTCTGTTTATGTTGAAACTTTAAATAAGTAACATATATAAATTTTAACGAGAATATACGTCTTGTGGACTTTGCATTTTTGAGAGAACTTGTCGAAAATACTGTGTTCAATTATTAATCAAATCAATTGTAAGATTTTACAGTAGAAAACAGAATACTCAGGAACTAGACTAGTTCATTTCACTGTTAGCTTTCAAAGTGTTAATTGTGATCAATTTTTAATGGGAAATAAAGTACGTTTGATCTGAAAAATCTGTTTATAAATAAATGATTTTCTCAAAAATTTAAAATATCAATTTGTAGTTTTTTTTTTAAATGTAATATATATTTATATCAGTATTAAGGACAAAATTAAATAGGCAGTTATTCATTGCAATATGATAAAAAAAATATAATTTTTTTAATAATTATTTTAATATTTATAATGTTTTTGTTATAAAAAATTTGTTGCGTTTCATATATGCTTTTATGATTATGCTGTAAACAACTAATTCATTAAATATTATTGAAGTTTTATACGTATATATAATATTCAATAAATTTATTTATTATTAAATATTTTTGAAAATATTTTATGCTTTTTATTATTTTCAGGTTACTAGTGCAAAATATTTTAATGTTAAAAAAAATACTTTAAAAACAATAGGACTATATTTTATAATTTAAAAAATATATATGCTATTAAAAAATCATGTCAAGGAATTAGTTAAATATACAATAGAAAGAAATATATGAATTTTTGTTATACGGCACTGTTAAATATGTACACAAACAAAAAATAACAATAATTGATTTATTTTTGTAAATAATTTTTATTGTTCTATGTTACTTAAACATAATAATTAAAAATAATAATTTATTATTGCTTCATTATACTAATTTTTATCCAAATTTTTATGGGAATAGTGAAAATCTTTCAGAACTCATTATATTAAGTTAAAAAGGCTTTAGGAATTAAATTTTGTATAAAGTTTAATTAATAATCAATAGGAAAAATGATACAAATGAGATATAAATAAAAAATAAATACAGTAAAAATTACAAAATATTGCTATGTAACATTGTAATCTATGTAAAATTACATTAATTTAAACTATTATTTTTTAGAGTGTAGTACACGAATAAATAGGTTATTAATTTTTTGAGTAATTAGAAATTTTCAGTAAATTTCGAGTAATTACCAATTTCTATCAGTACATTTAATGTCTATTTCAAATGGTCATAATTTATAAACAAACAATCAAATATTTAGTAACTATCTTTTTTCTCGTACGTAACGACTTATAGAGAATATAGCAATAATAAATATATATATATGTTTATAAATTATAATTGTCTAAGAAGAACATAAAATGGGCTTAAACACAAATATTTGATACAAATTGTTTATAAATTATGTACTTTTTCTTAACATATGAAACAGTAACAAAAAAGTGCGTTTATTACGTTCTGGATATACTCATTTATAGACCGACTAAATTTGTTTATTTTGTAATTAAATATTCTATTGAATTATTAATTCTAGTAAGATAAATGAAAGTTTTAACCTTGTAACGAATACCTGTGATGTGTTTGTCTGTTTATAAAGATTAAATTTCTGTATTCATATATCGCTAATGACGATTGTATAATCTACTTTATAAATATTATTGTTTCAATTTTTATACTCTGGTTATAATAAAAATTATAGAAAAAATCCCCGGTAATAATAATGTTTTTAATTACGATTAGTTATCCCAGAACATTTACGCAGTAACTTAACTTGAATTTATTCTCCAGTTATCGGTTATTATTACTATCTCAAGAATTTTATATGAATTTTTTGATTGTCTAATTTTCTGCTTTAATTTTAGTACTCATATAATTTAATGTCATATTATCAAAATTGAAATAAAATATTACAAAAACAAACTGATTTTGCATGTGTTTCATGACTATAAATATAAAAAGCTGTCAAATATTTGATGTTTTCGATTACCGTAGTTTAGTTTAGGTAATCGGCGAAATTAATCGAGCAGTATAGAATAACAAATAGTTTTCGAGCAAACTAAAATCGAATTACATAATATTGTGTGTGTGCGCGTAGTGTTGTTGATTTATGCAACCAGGAATGCGATAGTGTAATGTTGAAAAAAACTATACATTGTTTTTCTTTTTTTTCCCCTTATCAGTTCTTTGTTATTTATCACCTATTTTTAGAAGGCACTTATTACGCATAAGAAATATTTTAAAATGCTAGGTCATGAACAAAAAATATTTTAGCCAAACTAAATTCGGCGGCTACTTAAAAAAATATAGCTATTATTTTTGTATTTGTATTATAAAATACTAATTTTAATGAACATGTTTTGAAAGGCAATTATTGATGTTAGATTTGAATAAATTTATTATTATAATATTTAAATTTAGTTGTTTTTTTGATCATATCAGTTAATCTGAAATTCTGGACATTTTCTATAAATCTATAGATTTTATAAATTAGATATAATTGTATCAGATAACGACAAAGGTGTTTTTTGATTATGTTTTACAAAAATGTAATTTGCAGAAAATGTACAGAATTAAAATGTAAAAATGTGTTCATTTATTTAAAATGTTAGTAGATAATGTATTTTTACGCTATTTACAGATACAGTTTATTATTTATTTCTTTTGATAAAATATCAATTTTGTATTAATAACTAGATAAAAAATAAAAAATCATTTTTCTGTAATTATTTAAAAACAATTTAAATAGCTAATAAGTAATAATGTACTCGTAATTATACTGATTAGAATTTGAAATAAACAAATTTCATAAAAATGTATGAATAAGCATTTTTTTGTTGTTAAAATTATTGGCTGGTATACAAGCTGAGTTTTTCGGGTGTTTTAGTTTATTTGTTTAGTTTTGAGCTTATGAATTGAATGATCATAATGGTAGGAGCGATTTAAGAAAAATATGATAAAATGGACAACATAATGAATTTGAGGTGTGAGCGATTGAAAATAATGCTAGGATGAAGGCAAATCGTTTTATAGAGTTTAGAGCTAGGTCTATTTTGTTGCATGATGTTCGGAATTTTTGAACAGGTTTTTAGCTAGTAAAATAAAATGTTTTTTTATAATATTAATAAATTGATCATAATAGTAAAAAAATAAATTATTTCATAACGCAAGTGATTATGTAACATTATTTATTTAAAAATAATTACAAATGATACTAATAATATATTCAATATTTATATTCAATGACTGTAAATAAAATGTATGTGAATTATGTAGATTTTTTTGTAAATGTAATATTTTTTACATTTATATTTCACAGAAAAATCTAATAATCCATTGAATATAACAAAAAAAACTATAATATAACATATAATCTCAAAAATGATATTTACAAATTTTTATCTAATTTTCGTAGCAAAAATTTGCATTAATTGAATATATCGAAATTATAAATCAAATTTATAATAATGTTTTGTTACACTTTGAAATATTGTGAAGAAATATACGTAAAACGATAAAACCATACATTATTACCGCTTATCAATATGAAAATAGTTAATCCATCTATTCACACACATATCGAATTCTTTTGACGTCAAACTAATATAGTTTTTAGATATACCTATAATTTCCTGATCGAATATGTCTTTGGCCAAGTAACCTTGTGTGATTTGATTATGCGCGCTTCAGGAATTCGACTTTTGCGAAGAAAATATTTCAGCCAGACTCACCTGAACGGTACGGAGGTGCTGTGTGATTGGATGCGTGGGCCGTGTTATCGGGCTACACTGATAACAGTATGCCCACCACGAGCCTCTTATCAGTGACGTACGGAATCTAGCAGGTCTCGTGACACTTCGGACCAGTTCCATCATGTTAGTTTTTCGCTGCTTTTCGTACTGGTGAGCTGGCGTAACTCAAATATGGTCTCCTTTACGTTACAGCACGACTTCGGCAAAGATAATGCTATTGTCAAAAGGTATTTACAACTACTAGAAAAACTTTAACTAGGAATTTTAGATCGAGATTACCGGAAAAATTGTGATTAGAGGCGATACGCGAATAGATATTTAATAATATTGTTTTGTTAGTTTTGTTTTTTTTTGCTTCAAATATGTCGATTTTTTGTCTTGTTTTCAATTTGTGTTTGTGATGTTTGTTTATGTTTTATTGTTGTATTCGTTGTTAGATTGTGATGTGTACAATATCAAGTCGGTTATACGAAGATTATCATCTCTAATACAACATGAAATTCTGCGGTTGCTTCAGGTGAGAAGCATATTTTTGCCATTTTTGCGCACGAATATTCTCTTGAGTTGCCATATTGTTTTAGTCTCTATTTCTTTACCGAAATTTCGAAATTTACTGAAATAATTTGCACAAAAACTGAAGTGTTTGTTTAATATAAATCACCGTAATACAAAATTCACATTATTTTATCTTGATCAATCGTAATGTACAATATTATAAAACAAAATATGGTGACTATACCATCACTTATATATTACATTTTTTAATATTAGCACTTGTAAAACTATAATTGTATCCAAGTCATGTAATGCCCAAAAAAGAGATAAAAAATTTGGAAACTTTTGGAAGTCTAAAGAAAAATTATTAATAAAACTGTTTCAAATTCTTCTGTTCTACTGAAAAATACCAAAACAGATAATTGCATAAATTGTATCTATTTTCATATATGAGTTGGACAATTAAAATTGTCATACAATCTTAAATCAGGTTCAAAATTGCATTGTAAGTTTCCAATCTCAATATTCGTAGCGTCATAATTTGTATATGGACGTCAGTAATATTATAACAGAATCTTATGACGTATATATCCATATGTTTTTCTCACAAGAGAATTGAAAATCGCGTAGGCAATAATTATGTATTGTACAAGAATTTAATTCTTGTTTTTATTTTATCGAGGCATTGTTTTGTTTTTGAAATTCTCATGCAGTTTGAAAAATTATTTTTATCTGTAAACTATTCAATATTTGAAGAACATATTTGTTTTCGTAAATACATATTTAAGATAATGTTTACAACATTTTAATACTTAAGTAAATGTATTCTTCGCAAAGAGGGTGATATTTTCAATTGGATAATTTTTGTTTGTATTTTTATTTACTGCTGTTATCATAATTGAATTTTAAGATTATTGACGATTCTTGTGGCTTCTGTAATAACTTATGCATTTTTTTTTAATGTAACAAAACAAATATAAAGAATAAAAAAAATCACATAATTGATTTATGAATATACACAGTACTCTGATGGTAGTAGCGTGTTTAATTGGAAATTCACAACTTAGCAATTTAATGGCCATACTTAAATTTTAAGTATGACGACAATAATATATTCAAAATTCGTTGGTCGATTCATTTTAACCACGCTTAAAATTTAAGTAAGGATGGTGCAATCGGCCGTAAGTCACGTTTAATAAAAATATTTTTGTGATATCTCAACTTTACAACACTGATCTGATAAGCAATTGTGTCTGATAAATTTGGAATTATTTATGAGGTTATAGTTAGTGGATTTCATTAATTTTTACGTAAAATCTTTACAATCCTAGAAATTTCATATAAAATTCGTAAAATCAACAAAAATCACTGCAATCTCAAAATTCATACTTAACATTTGTATAAGTTGCTGTACAAAATTTCAGGAAGTGACCCCCCCCCCCCCCGGCTTCGTAAAATTATAAATTTAAGAATTACTAAAACAAATACTTTTTATTATTTACTAATATTATACAAGTTTATTTTAAGTGATGTATGTAGGTAAAATTAACGTCTTTTAATATTAAAATAAACATATTGATTTAAAAAATTAAATGGGAAAATCAGAATTGGTGCTATTCTAGCCATCACATTTAAGTTTAAAGATCTTTAGTTTAAATAAGACTTTAACTCGGCGACATAAATAAATTTAAATAGAGCAATTCTGAACATGCATGCCATTTAAATTTAAAAGAACTTAAGCTAAAAATTTCACACTTAAAGTAGTGATCGGAATTGTAATTTACTTTTTTTAAATTTAAAGATTTAAGCTTAATTTAATGACGTGAATATTTTTTCCATTTATCGTTAAATGTAAATTAGGTGTATAGATGCAAAACTCACTATTCGACAAAAAGTGAAAAAATGAGATTTTGCGCGATTTGGACGTAGAATTTTCCAAGGAATACGATATTTAGGTTGGTTAGAAGCAAAACTCGGTATTTATGCCATCTAGTAATAAGATTTTATCATCAAAATACAATTACACCCAGCTATAACAGTTTTTTGCAAATATCTTAGAATATAAAATTTACCAAATAGTGAGTTTTGCATCTATACGACTCAAATGACAAAGATATGATGGAATTTCTCGTGTTACATGATAAAATGTTATATTGGATCACTTTGTATATATGATATAATTATTATTTAAATGTTTCACGTGCAAAATACGTATAATAACATGATTTTTGAACTTTTTAAAATATGAAATATTAGAAATTTTTTATCTCAAAACAGGAAATGATTATCAGTAAATAAATAATTTGTTATTGTAATAATAATACGTATGTTTTTATTGTCAGTAAAATATTATTTTATATTTATTAAAAAAATTAGACAAAAATATTATTAGCAAATTTGTTTACATCGTATTTGATAACATTTTAAATACACATAAATTTTTATGTATATTGAATCGTATTACAAATGTTGAATACAATTTACGTCATAATACTTAAATAATCAATTCAGATATATAAATAGTTGAAGTTACTGTGAAGAAAAAACAGAATAATTTGTATACAGAACACATAATTTCAGTTTAATAATGAAATATCGATATTCGATGTACATAGAAGTATAATGAAATAAGAAAGGTCAAATGCCGATCGACCTGTAGGGGTTTTCCGAGTGTGTAATATGAAATCTGATTGGCTGAAAATAACAAACATGAACATCGGATGTTTTATAACAATACAATTATTTAATATTCGGTAATCGTTTTTTCGATCAAGTAAAAACCTTTTGAAAAAGAATTGTATCCTAGTATTTTATTCTACAAAGAGTGAAAAAAAATAATAGTTTTATTGAACAACTGTATATTATCAGAAATATTACGTTTATTTAAATAAAGAGAAAGTAAATTTTTTTATTTATTTGTATGACGTCAATTAAATACTTTACATCTACAGATTTTTTGTTGTTTTTGGAATAAACTACTTTTTGTATTAATAAAATAGTTGCATAATATACAGGTAAAAGAAGTTAAATTTTTTATTGATATAAATTTCAATATGTGACATTATATTAAATAGTAAAAAAAATGAAAGATAATTACTTTCTCAAATTATGTACATCAGAATGTACAATCTTAAGACTATTGACGCTATTCTGATTATCACAATTAAATTTAAAGATCTTCAGTTTATATGCTTAAGCAATTCATATTTAAGCGCAACCATTTCTTTCTCTATTAGCAATGCATATTTAATTTCTTATCTTCCAAAATCATCTAAATATTTAGGAAATCCTAAAATTATTTTAAAAAAACTTGTACATGTTTAAACTTTTAGTTAATAAATTCAAAAACATTCTAATTTTATTTAAATTTTCAATATTTTTCACTTTTTCAAATTATGCATAGATCTTCCACAAATTTTAATACTTAAGAGCAGGGCCGGATTATGGCCTAGACAAAAAAGACAAATGTCTAGGGCCCGCATACAAAGGGCCCGGCCTGCAGTCGGTCAAATTTCATTTTTATGTATTTTTACGCAATAAAGTCCTATTATTTTTGCCCGGAGAAAAAAATGTCTAGGGCCCCACAAAAGGTTAATCCGGCCCTGCTTAAGAGCCCCAAAAAGTCTTAATCCGTCATTGTTTTTAAGATATTTTTTATTTTAATATTTATGGTGTTATTCTGAAGAGATATGTAGTTTGTTAACTTCTTTCAAAACTCATTATATTAAAATAAAATGGCTTTATGATATAGTTCTGTATTAATTTTTTATTAATAGTCGACAATTCGACGTACTCCACGTACATCATCACCAGGAAAAATTACAATTAATCTTTCCTGATGATGTTGTACGTAGAGTACGTCGAAACGTGCATTATTAATAAAAATTAATACAGAACTATATCCTAAAGCCGTTTTATTTTAATATATAATTTATATAACGCTATAAGTCCGTTCAGAATAACACTATTTATTCGTATAACAAAAAATAATTTGAATAAGAATTTGCTCACCTATACAAAAATTTATTTGAAAAACAATGTTAAAGTCATAAAGATACGTAACTATTATAAAACTATGATGTCAGTTATCATAATTTATTATATATATCAATATACATATTGTGGTAAAACGTAAAAATTCTTTATGTATATAGTCATTTTTAAAGGAATATTTATTAATGAATGAATGAGGAAATAATACATAAAATATTAAATATTGAATAGTAAAAAAATACATATTTATTAAAATTATAATACTTAAAACACAATTTTAATTGTTTTCATAAACAGATTTAATAAAAAAATATTGATATTTTATACAATACATGTTTTCATATTAAATATTGGTTATACATTTTCTGTAATTTTTAGGATTTTTTAGAATTGTTTTTATTATTCTAAAAATAGAAATTATTATTTGTTATATTAAAATTATATATCATATGAGGAAAAGTTAAAAAATATTCGCTGTATGTTTCCGACACGTGTTAGAACAATAGAAGAATTTGTTACTCATCATTACAGTGTTTTTGTTTACAAAAATTTCTTTCATATTGTTCAAATATTCTAAGTTCTTTAACTATCTTGTATACAAGAATATAAAATTCAAAATAAGAATATACAGAATGTTTCACATGAAACTTCTAATTTCGATAACGCGAAATTTACTTCTGTAAAAAGCAGGCAATAGATGGATCAGATATTAAGATAGATACTGTTAAGTAGTATATGTTAAAAACTCGATATAATAAAAATATTTCTTGTCCATATTTAAAAAATCTTAAATTTTTTATTAGTTTTTACGATATTTATCCCATTGTTAAATACCCAGCAAAAGATAGACAAACTATTGCATGTGATTAAAGGTGATTTTAAAATTTTTGATAAAATGAATAGGTTTTTAGTTATGTAATAAATTTATAAAAAAAAAAACACGTTCCGTTCACTAAGCGTGAAAATGTTTAATGTCAAAACAGTTGTCAATAATACAAATTTTCTTGCGCTATGAGGCGATCACCTTTAGGCACAGGCCTGTACTATACCATATTGAAAATAAAGTCACAAATGAAAATTTGTCGCTGTAACTTTTCTTACAGAACATCTTGGCACATTAAAAAAATATACTGTACAAATCAGGAACAGAAAATGCTTTTGCAGGAATAGATACTTAAATAACTACGTACTAGTATTATGGTTGTCAAAATACGCAAAAGCAATGATGGGTATTTACGCGTGAAATATTAATTTTCTACTTACACATACAAAAACATAATATAAATATTAACAGAAACAATAGTTTACAAATAATTTTTAATTAAAATTATAAATTAATTAATAATTTATAAATTTTGTAATCTAGTTACTTGTATTTTGTTACCTAATAACTTGTTTCTGTTTTGTTTGTTTATTTTTATGTCATTTGTAAAATTTCTCTTGATGATGATATAAGTGTAGTTTATTGAAACGTGAATTTTGATATAAAATCAAACAGAACTAAAACAAAACTAAAACTTTTTTATTTCAATATTAATTATTCTTATCTATTTATTTTAATTTCTGCAACTTTAAGAAATGACATAATTTAACAATAATTGTATTTCTTTTGTGTGTGTATTCCAGTATGCTATGTATCCAAGAGGAGCTGGATCAAATGACAATTCCCCAGCCGCCGGCGTCAGCGCCACCTTCAGTCGTCGTTCATCATCTTCAGGAAGGTATACCGCCGCCGGCTTGTCCAGGCACTGGTGGTGTCCGAATAAATACACCCGACACAGACAGTTCACCGGATCATACGCAAGCACCGCCCGACGGCAAACAGAGCTGGATTCACGGCATTTTCGGATGTCTAAGGCCTGTTTTGAGCATCATTGGCAAGGCAACTAATAACGAAATTAAAGGAAATCAACAAGGTTAGTTAGTTAGTTGGATTGGCTTACGATTTTATAATTCGCTAGTGAAAATAATAATTGATAATTTTAGTAATTGCATGATTTTACAGCTACTTTTAGTTCCGGAATTCAAGGTATAAATTAAATCTGTTGTAATGTGCTTTCGTTAAAGATATTGCATAAATTTTAAAGATAACATTTACAGCGGCAATAAATTTTATCAGAATTAAAATTACTCGCATAATGGAAGCACTGTAGTGAAATATTTACATTTTTTCTTTTTAATTTGGTTGTAAAAAGTAATAATAATAATAATAGTCTTTATTTAGCTCAAATGTTATACAAAATAATAATATAGAAAAATAAAAATTTCTTAAATTTATTATAAATATTGATTTTTAACAGGTTTTGATTATTACATTATTAAATAAAAACATTTAATTAAGAATATGTATTAAATGTGTCATATTAAATGAAATTTCAACACTATTATAAATATGAGTCGGAACTCTTATAGTTGGTATAGGCTCGGGATGCATAACAACTTAAATAAAACACCCAATAGAATTAATTTGAATGTAATTAATTTAATAAAGATTAACTTAAGATTGATTTCTTTCCAGATGATTGGGAAATACCATTTGAATCTATCAGCGACTTGCAATGGCTGGGTTCGGGCGCTCAAGGCGCAGTATTTTCCGGTATTTTAAACTACGAACTGGTAGCTGTGAAAAAAGTGAGAGAGCCAAAAGAGACTGATATAAAAAATCTGAGAAAACTAAATCATCCAAATATAGTAAAATTTAAGGGAGTCTGCACGCAAGCACCATGCTACTGCATTATTATGGAATACTGTCCGTTAGGTCCGCTGTATGATTTTCTGAAAAATGGCGAAATTGTACCGCCAGTTAGATTGGTTAATTGGGCAAAACAGATCGCTTCGGGCATGCATTATCTACACAATCATAAGATTATTCATCGTGATCTTAAAAGTCCGAAGTAAGTTGAAAATTTATTTATTTTTAGCGAATTTCTATTCGTTTTTGATTTGGCATCAGTTGATTTTGTAATATCATAAAAATATTGAATAATATAGACAACAAATCAATGTTTCAACAATGTTATTGACTTGTTATTTTTATTGCAGTGTCCTAATTGCAAAGGATGAAGTAGTAAAGATAAGCGATTTTGGAACAAGCCGCGAATGGAATGAAGTTAGTACAAAAATGAGTTTTGCCGGTACTGTGGCATGGATGGCGCCAGAAATTATCAGAAACGAACCGTGTTCGGAGAAAGTCGATATCTGGTCATACGGTGTTGTTCTATGGGAATTACTTGCTTGTGAAGTACCATACAAAGATGTTGATTCATCGGCAATTATTTGGGGCGTTGGATCCAATTCATTACACCTTCCTATACCAACATCTTGTCCCGAAGGATTCAAATTGTTAGTGAAGCAATGCTGGAATGCTAAACCGAGAAATCGACCATCGTTTAAACATATTCTGATTCATTTAGATATTGCTGCTGTTGAGGTAAGATTCAAATATATTTATCTGCCGTTAACTCGGAAAAGTTTTAAAGTTTCAAATTTTCAATTTTCATACAATAATGTATCGCATTTATGATACACGTATAAAATAATTGAATTAAAATAATCGTTAGTGATAAATGCATTTCTAAAACATAAATAAAATAAGAATAAGTAGTTAATGGTGTTAAGTTATCCAATAAAAATAAAAGAAAAAGATAATTCCATAAATGGAAATACAAAATTTAATGTGAAACCTTACATATGAAGAATGTATTAACAAATTTTCAAGAATGAAGAAAAAAATAAAAAAAATTCAATTGAGATTATTTTTACGACTGTTATTTTTCTTCTTGTATTTGTTCTTTTTGCATCCAGTAATTATTTTTCTTTTTTTAAATCTTTTTATTCGTCTCTTTTTGACTTCTTTTTATGACTTTTTCTTTTGAACCCTTTATTCGATGAACTATTAGATCTGTCAATTCTTCTTTTTTCTGGAAATATTGAAATAAAGGATCTTTCTTCATATTCTCCGAGTATTTGTATGCCTCCGTAAAATATTTAATCCAAACTATTTTTAGTTTCTTCTTCAGTTTCATATGTTTATCATTCTATTTTACATTTTGGTTTTCTTATTTGTGTGTATTTTTTTCTATCAATCTTCTAGTTATTTCATAAAATCTTTTAATATTTTTTTTACTTTCCTAGCACATTTCAGTGTTTTTTTTCCTTCTATTGTTAAGATGTTCTTCTAAGTTTAATTCTTTGTTTTAATATTCCCAACTTCAATTGTTTTGACTGTTTTCCTAGATAGCAATATTTTGTAATTTCAATTGCTGATATTCTCATGGTGTTTTTAAACGTATTTTATTTGCCGCAGCGTAATAAATCTAACACAATCCATATTTAAAGTGCAAATAAAAAATTTATTTTATTTTCTGTATAGTGTATAGAAAACAAGTTTCCATTTAGAACATATAGTTAATATCTACAGAATTTATTCTACATAACTAAATTTATTAGTTTTATATATTGATGTTGGCTCTATAATTTATCACGGTTAGTAACGCTGTAATCTATTGGTAATATTATCCATGTAATAGCATAACAAAATATAAAGAAAAATCTAGTTATAAAATTGCACAATTAGTTAACAGAACGAGGAAATATTTTGATATAGAACATCATAATGTGATTAAATATGGTTGGTGAATGTAAATTTTACAAATTAATATATCTTCGTGGTGCACTTGAATTAAATATGCAATTAATTTTTTTTAATAAGTTATAGTAACGTTGTGGTAATATTACTTGTACAAATTACTAAAAGTAAATAACTGGTAATTTTGTATTTTACTTGTTCTTGAGACTTAGGTTTAGTAATAATTAACAGGATTGGTTTTTTATTTTCTAGATATTGAGTAAACCTGTGGACGAATTCTTCAAAACCCAAAGATCGTGGAAAGAAGAGATTCGAGCCCATATGGCTCACATGCAAACAAATGGTTCCCAGGTACCTGAAGATTTAGTTAAACGACGAAAAGAAGAACTGAGACATGCACAAGAGATCAGAGAACTCTATGAACGTAAATTAGAAAAAACCAATCAACTATATTTAGAATTAAGTGCTGTACTTATGCAAATTGAACAAAGAGAACGTGATTTGTTCAAGTAAGTTATTTGTATATAGAAAAATGATTAGAAATGGGTGTTAATTTAATGGAATTTTGCAGACGCGAACAACAAAGTTTAGAGCATAAACCGTACAAGAAACGGTTAGTAAATCCATTGCTTAGAGCCCAAGAACGATTTCATAGACGCAGATGTAGCCAGCAATCTACTACACCTACCTCACCTGAACGTAATTCCACTACCAGTCCAGATAGTCCTCAACCAGTAAGTCATTTTTATTTGAAAAATTATCTTAATTCGACTGTTAACAACATATCAATTACGATTTTAGAAATATTATCGACTTTATTATGAGCGCATATAAAAGTTTTTAAGATAATCTGTCACAAGTGTGTTTGTATTTGATTAAATAGAGTCCAATCAAAGCAGCTCTCTACGCGCAGCTAAATGAAGCATCTCACCAGCCCGAATCAGTAATTGTCACAAGTAGTACATCATCAAAACAGAGAAAATTACGTCATCGGCGTACTGGGTCCGGTTCGCCACGCACATCATGCGGTTCGCCGCGTACTTCATCGGCGCGCAATTCGTGTTTAGTCGACAGTGAAACGCAAACCGATCAAATGGATATCAGCGAAACAGATACAAGTCCAAATGCCTATAGGTGCTCGACACAGTTTCAACAGAGAATTTCGCAACTACAACGAGTTGTTGTCGAAGAGATTTCCGCAATGGGAAGCGATTTGGAAACGCTTAATGGCAATTGTGTACAGTTGCACTACTTGGAAAAAGAACCCGGTAAACTATTATTTTATTAGTATATAGGAGAATCGAGGAAATCTTGAAGGCACGTCATCATCTAGGAAAAAAACTTTGCAATATGAAAGTTTCTAATAAACAAAAATTAATTCTTTCTATTCTACACGCAATCAAATATCTTATTTTCATAAATTTTGAGGTAGAAATATTTTTGTAGGTAAATAATGGGTGTATCAGTTAATTTGGAAAGGATGTTAAATCAAACTCATTCAAGTTTAATAGGCAAGCTTTCGATTTATTTTAAATCTTCTTTGAAGGCCTTTAAAACATATGGAAAACAAAAGAAAATTGTCTATATCAAAGTCATAATTAATTTAAAATAAACTACTTACAAAATCTAACAAAGTTTTTATCTAAATTCGACTTTGTTTACATTGAGTGTTACTTCTATTACGTGTGAGACTAATTGTAAGTTAGGTAAAAAAGATAACATGATAGCAAACCGATTTTATTCCGATTCGAAAGCTTATGTAAACATATCAATGAGAAACCGTCACTCGTTTAGTGACAAAAATTGAAGACGTGCCTTCGAGGTTTCACCTCTGCATATGAATTTAAATAAATATTATAAAAATCAGGATTATTATATGATTTTCTATTAAATATTATTTACAGCCATTCAGGTGTTTACACGAATGGATTCGTGTTCAAGTCCTGATTTGTTGGACGATGCGGATCCAAACAGCAATTCCCGGACATTGGACGTCAGAGAATGCAGTGACGATGACAATCTGGATACGTTAGACAGAAAAGTCTCTGCGATAGTAAACGGCAACATATTTACCACAGATGTTCAATCCGATAATGGAAACATTACAGATGGCGATCTGTTACGAGTAACGAGAGATGAAGATTTGCTTTTCCGACAGAATAGCTCTGAAACGCAACTCTCTGTTGATTCCGTTGAAGATATTTGCGAAAGCTGGTCGGATGAGGAGGGCGAAGTAACGGGAGAATATCCCTCATTAAGACGACGAAGGTAATATTGCGTTTAATCAAAAAATAATTAGTGTAAATTTAATTTTAAAGTTATAAGTCCTATTCTTCTTCAAATTGTACTATTGTAAATACTTGCTATTACTAATATTATGATAAATGTTAATGCATGCATGTGTAATAAAAATATTAAATTGTTATAATTATATTTTTATTTTATTTTATATATATAACCTTAAACAATTAAATTATAAATTATCTTAAGAATTTTAAAGAATACGACTTCGGTCAAATTCGACAAAATTTTCTCTATTACCTACTTAAATTTTAGATATTTTTCTAGTCTAAAAACTCATTATAATAAATCTATATAAATTTTTTTTTATAATCCAGTATCTTTATCATATCTCTACAATGATATTTTTGATATTAAATATTATTTTAAAAAAATTACAAAAATACATCTCACCTATTTCTGTTTTGAATATTTTAGTAGATTTAGTAGAGAAAATATAAAATATGTTTTATTCTCGTAGTATTTTTCTGATATTTTGTTTGCAAAATTTACATTTACAACTTTAATGGTGTTCTATATCAAAATATTTTCACATTATGCAAAATAATTGCGAAATTTTAGAATTAAATTTTTATTGTGCTATTACGTAACATTAAAGGCAATCAATATTAATACTATTACCGATAAATTACCCGTTGCATTAATATTTTTAATATCAACATTATTATTGATAATTGGTAGAAAATAATAAAATATGTGTAATGGTTTTTAGTATTGCGAGGCGACCAATTGGGCCGGGCCGAAGATCTCATCGTTTCAAATATAATCATCAACGGGAGCCGCTTGCATCCGATGAAGAAAACACATCAGAATATTCGCACGAGCCATCTAGTCAGAGTTCAACATTGGAATCGAATCCGGGCGTTGTTCGTGCATTCAATTCGTTACAGCACAAACGGCCTAATATTACATCGGACGGTTCGTCAGACAGTGAATCGGATGAAATCAGTGACACGACAATTGCGACACAGTTATGTGTCGCACAAGAAACGGCTGAGACTACAGTCTAAATTTGTAGGGGTGATGATAATTCAGCTTAATTTTTAAAGATACTTCAAATAAACTTCAAATGACGAGTTGAAGAGTTTTGTATATAAAGAAAAATAAATAAACTAATGATAGTTTATTTGAATTGATTTTCAATTTTACGACTGATTTTAGTAAACAAGAAATTTTACTGGAAGACCTTGATGTAACCAATGATTTGGCTAACTTTTGTCAGACGGTTCTGATCTCGATTTTAGTTAGTTTTTTAATAATTTTAGGCAAAAACTATATACACCTGTAGCGTAAGTTTTATGAACAAAGTAAGAACATTTTGTGATGTATGATATTTTAATCGATTTTTATTTTGCAAGTACAATATTATTTTACATTCCCTTTTTTTCTCTATTCATTCCATTTTGTAAAGAGATCACTTTACAATCGTCTTGTTATAAACTCTTAATTTAAGTTATTAGGCGTAGATGTATATTTGTTAATTTTTATCATTTAATTAATTAAGTACTTATTTTTCCATTAATTTTACGTATTTTGTATTGTGCTCAATTTATTACTCATAAAATTTAGGTAATATAATTTATTTAAAAGATTGTTAATATTATTTTATGAGCAGGTGTTACATTCTGTTGTCGCAGTATTATTATTATTATTTTAAATGTGTTTTTATTTTCATCTAAAATAGAAAATATTTTTAAAAAAAATTACTCAAATGAAGTAACCAGTCTACTATCTGTAAAAAGTAAAATAGACGTTGTGTACTTAAATTATTAATTAATATTACACACAAGTTAAAATTAAATAGCTTTGATGTGAAGTAGTATTTCACTCAGTATAAACAACGCGTAGTATTGCGATGATAATAAATTTTATAAACAATTTAAATACATATATATAGCGCGTTTTAAATATAAAAACTTTGGTTTTTTTGTGACGTACCTGCTTCACAACACAATGGCACTTTGGCATAAAGAACTGTGTCTTTTTTGGGGAACACCAAGAAATGAGAAATTATATTGTGATAAGATATTTTTTTATAACGATTTAGACAATTTTCATCGCATTTACATATTTTTTTTTTTAATTCATTAATTTATAAACTATGCTTGTGTGCCACATTGCCTTTTTTCATCACAAATGTTTTATAAAAATATTATAAATAGCTAGAAGAAAAATACATTATTCTCTAACTATACCTATATTTTAGATATAAAGATTGAGAAAATGAAAATTTTCAAATGTAAGTCCGTGTTTTGTCGTATAGTAAATTTATACTGGTTTACTTCTAAGATGTGTTTTAAAAATATAATGAAAAAAAAAAAATTAGATCGAAGTTGTTTGGATGCTCAAAAAAATTCAAAACTATATTGAACCTAAAAAAAAATAATGAATGATGAATCACAGGAAATTTCATTAATTTGATTGTTAAGATCTGTGTATGTGTTCGAAATATAATTCTTTTTTTATGTTTATATTGTAAATGTTTTATTTAAAGCCAATTTTATTCACATTTAACAAAACTGTTAAATGTACTGAGTGAATTGGTTTTCGTATGAAAATAAAAACAATGTTATTAAGGAAATAATTAAGCTTATTTTTTCAAAAATAATTTTGAAAATATCATAATTTATTGAAAGATGTGAACACAACTATAAAATTACTTTGTATAAAATAGTTAGGCTCAAGTAAAATCTGTTATAGATGAAATTGGTGCATGTGAACTGCAGAACTAATCATCAGAATTCAAATGGATCCAAAATATTACATGCGCGTGTAAACGGGCTATTAAACAATCACATCTATTTAGTTATGTGATTAATTTTAATACGTATTATTAAAATTTGTTTATTATGTTACTTTGAACTACATAACTTTACATACAGTATTACAATTTAATAAATTATTCTATTTTATAATATAAAATAACAGCTTGTTTGAAAAAACTAAGTTTATTTATATAATGAAAATTATGTACATGATTAAAATCTTCGAAATTGCTTTCGGAATTTCTCATAATGATAGTCATCTGTAGCGCGTTCGCCCTTATCTTTTGTTTTTGGTTTTTCATCCGGTTTTTGCTCTGATGTCTCAGCTTTGTTTTCAGCTAATTTATGTTTCCGTTTCGGCTGATCGCCATAATCAATATTAACTGAAAAATAAATTCAACATTTATATTTAATTTGATCAGCCTTTACTTTGTGCATACATGATTAGTATTTTAAATAAAAACAAACAATTACTTTGTAAATATCATAGTTTGTGACTGCAGTCGCAAACTAAATCTGTGATATTTACAAAGTAACTGTTTGTTTTTATTTAAAATTCAACATTAGTTATAAAATTATAATAATTACATCTATTATGTTGTACAAAATTGACAGCCATATTTGTGGGAACAAATTGTGAAGGTCCGTCTTTCTTATTGTGTTTCTCCCATAAAAGTCTCAATTTGGCTTCTTCAGTCGCTTCGATATTTCGAATTTTCGCTTCGATACCAAGATCAACTTCTGGAATACCACTCAACATTTGATTGGATAACATTTCTTCCGAACGCTGAGTTGAAGATTCTCGTAAATGTTTGGGAACAGCTAACAGTGCGGCTTCTTCCGGTGTGCAGTATTTCGATTTTTGTTCTTTAATATCAATTTCTGTATCATTTTCTATAGTTTCTTTTCCTTTTCGGCGTGATAGCTGTTCTTCTATGTACTTCATCATTTCTTCATCTTCATCTCTTTTATTTGTTTCAACAGAAAACTGTGTTCCAATTCCCGTATCGTATGCATCATCTACACGTTTTATTTTTCCACTTTTTAGATGTGCCATGTCAAGCATACCACCGGATTTTACTTTAAAGGGATCTTTCTAAAGTATAAATAAAAATTATTTTGTTGTATTTTTAATAAATATTAAGAAAGAAAAGAAAAAAAAGGTTTTGACATACCTCTTCCTCTTCTGCTGAAACTTTTGTTCCAAGTGCTAAACCAACTATACTAACACCATGTGGTCGTCTTCTTAATTTTTGTAAATCTTTTGTCTCTTCCAATTTACAACTATTAATAAATAAATTGTTTTAATGAAATATTGATAGGCTAACCTAACTATTTTACCTGATATATTCAGTTTCACCTTCGGATTCATTACTGCTCTCTGATTTTAGTCTTTGTCTTAATTGTTTACGTTTTTTATTTTTAAAAACAATTTTTTCATTTTTTTCAGTATCAATATCGGACATTTTTTTGCAATTTTATTAACTTGCTAGTTGACAGATATTTGACATATAATTATTATGATGGTTGTGAAGTTATATAAATTCGTGCACATGACAAAAATACCATTTTTCCTTTTATTTCTGCTTGAATCGAAAGAGTTTGTTTTTATGTTTTTAGATTACTGATAGATATTTTTAAAATGTGTTCTCATTATTTTCAGTGTAAATATTAGTTTACAATATTAGTTTACTTATCAATAATTAATATTACTTATTCTACAGCCATTAATTGAAAAAAAAAAAACGAAATATTGATAAATTTTATTCCGGAAAGTAAATACACAGTACAATTTACATTATTTATTCAATCGGATATCACTAAATCGATGGTATGAAAGTTACACAATGGGTAATTTAAATAATAAAAAAGTAATTTTTTGGGTAAAATGTAGTTTTAATATATAAATATCCAATATATATAAAAAAATATCACTATTTTATAACTTTGCCACTTCGATAGGGAAATGCAAAGACATCAGATAAAATACCGGATATATATTATGGTGTGACTAGTGCGATTGTATGTTTGTATGTATATTGTTATTGTTAAAAAAATAGTCAGTTTTTATTTTTCTACTGAAAGATCATGCATACTGATATACCTATGTTAATAAAACAAAACATTTCCGTAGCATTTTTATGCTGCTTATTTATTTAAATAAGAAATTAACTTTTATAATATGCGTTTTTCATTTTATGTTCTGAAAAACTGTTGTAATAATTGTAGTTAAGAAAAGCAATGAATTGTTTATTATTTCTATTACTAATAATGAATATTTTTTGCACGCATTGTGCGTCAGTTTTTCGAGTTGTATTAGAAAGAGTAGAAAATGTCGCACATGATGAAACTTATGTTTATTTGGAATATAAAACGTTCAAAATAAATCGAACTAATGTAGCATTAAATGAGACATTGATAATTTTTCGACCATTGCCACCTAATGTTATGGTGAGTATAATTAAACTATAATAGATGCCAATAACTATTTATTACTATTTTTTTGAAACTGATTTTTTAAGATAGAGAATCATATAGAATACATGCAATTTCTGATTCAACAAAACTGTGATAAAAAGTTAACAAATTTAATAATTAATAGCCAAAGGGTTGTATGGGGTTGGGATTGAAATATGTTATAGCAACAAATTATAAAACAACAAACAAATAAAATACAACACAGCATTTGTTTTTAATAACTTTATTTAACAATAAAAAATACATTTCATAAAAATTGAGATTTTTATTTTCATATTTTTATTACAGTTTTGTGGGTTTGACTTAATTAATACGGGGGTGTCCTAGGGGGTTGATTTTTGGATATGTTGTAGTACGTACCTGGTTTATCTTACAAGTTCGTAAGGGGGTGGCAAATATTTGTTATTTTTGCGAAATTCCCAGCCGTTTTCGAGATATTTGCGATTAAAGATTTTAACTAATTTAAGGGATGAAATTGGGAAAAACATAAATACAACACAGCATCTGTTTTTAACGAACTTTATTCAACAATAAGAAAAAATACATTTCACCAAAATTTCAATTTCAATATTTTCATCAGTTTTGTTGGGGGCTTGACTTAATTAATAAGGGGGTGTCCTAGGGGGTTGATTTTTGGATATGTTGTAGTACGTACCTGGTTTATCTCAGGGTTGGTGAGGGGGTGGCAAATATTTGTTATTTTTGCGAAATTTCCAGCCGTTTTCGAGATATTCGCGAATAAAGATTTTTTTTGCAAACATTAATAATTAATAGCCGAGGGCTCGTAAAAATGTATCAAAATGTAATCAAAATGTATTAATGTATCAAAATGTATCACTTGCTTATTGGCAACCAGTTTAACATCAGTGAATTGCGGAAATGTATAAGCTAAGGGGTATTAACAAAATTGTATCAGGAAAGCGTAAAATGCAAGATTTGTATCAGGAAAGCGTAAAATGCAAGATTTGTATCAAGAAAGCGAGAAATGAAACATTTTAACAAAATTGGATCAAGAAAACAAGAAAAAAATTGAGTTTTTTTCTATATTTTTATCACAGTTTTGTGGGGTTGGCTTAATTAATAAGGGGGTGTCGTAGGGGGTTGATTTTTGGATATGTTGTAGTACGTACCTGGTTTATCCATTAAGGGTTCGTAAGGGGGACGGCAAATTTTGTTATTTTTGCGAAATTCCCAGCCGTTTTCGAGATATTTGCGATTAAAGATTTTAACTAATTTTAAGGGATGAAATTGGGAAAAACATAAATACAACAAACACAGCATCTGTTTTTAACGAACTTTATTCAACAATAAGAAAACATACACTTCACCAAAATTTCAATTTCAATATTTTCATCAGTTTTGTTGGGGACTTGACTTAATTAATAAGGGGGTGTCCTAGGGGGTTGATTTTTGGATATGTTGTAGTACGTACCTGGTTTTATAATTAAGGGTTCGTAAGGGGGACGGCAAATTTTGTTATTTTTGCGAAATTCCCAGCCGTTTTCGAGATATTTGCGATTAAAGATTTTAACTAATTTTAAGGGATGAAATTGGGAAAAACATAAATACAACAAACACAGCATCTGTTTTTAACGAACTTTATTCAACAATAAGAAAACATACACTTCACCAAAATTTCAATTTCAATATTTTCATCAGTTTTGTTGGGGCTTGACTTAATTAATAAGGGGGTGTCCTAGGGGGTTGATTTTTGGATATGTTGTAGTACGTACCTGGTTTATCTAAACGATTGGTGAGGGGGACGGCAAATTTTGTTATTTTTGCGAAATTCCCAGCCGTTTTCGAGATATTCGCGAATAAAGATTTTTTTTGCAAACATTAATAATTAATAGCCCAGGGCTCGTACGGGGTTAGGGGTTGAAAATGTTATAGCAACACAAGTGCTGCCTAGCAGATTTTGTTATTTTTGCGAAATTCCCAGCCGTTTTCGAGATATTCGTGAATAAAGATTTTTTTTTGCAAACATTAATAATTAATGGTCGAGGACTCGTAAAAATGTATCAAAATGTATCAATGTATCAAAAGATTTTTAATAATTAATTGCGGCTATACTATTTATCCGATTTTACTCAAATTTTCACAGAAAATTTCTGTACTTTCCGCACAAATTATGTAATTTTATACAATTACAGAATTGCCAACTTTCCGAGAAAAAAAATATAAAATTTTTTAATAATTAATTGAGGCTATACTATTTATCCAATTTTACTCAAATTTTTACAGGAGATTCCTCTGATTTTCACATATGTTATTTTATATAATTATAAATTTTTTTATAATTAATTGTGTCTATACTATTAATCTGAGTATCAGAATAACATGATCATATTAACGTACTCTGAGTAGACAATTAAATTTTACAATTTACACCTAAATTTCCATCTTTGATAAAACCAATTAATTAAAATAAATTGATGCAATGGCAATGACTGTCTAAAATTTGTACTATTATTTTTAGGTTCATTTACGTACATATGAGTTTTTGAATAATGAATACAAACCGTTTGCAATAGATTACGAAAACTATTACTGTAATTATTTGGCGAAAGAATACAAAATGATTTTTTATAGAGAATTTAATAAGCCACCATCGCAACCACTGCCACCAAAATGTCCTGTGCTACCTGTATGGATGATTCAATAACAAATATATTTTTAGTAAAAAATATTTTTAATTTAAAATATTTTCAATTTTTTAGGGTACTTACAGTATAATTAATCATGTGTTTCAATCACATTTTTTTCCTATGGAGTTACCATTCAAAAGAGGAATGTTGGAATTTCATGTTTATCTTCAGAAAAATTCTATTATACACACTAAATCTTATTTTTCTTTAGATCGAGATGCTATTTATAGAGAAGTATATGGATAAATTGCTTATAGAAATAACTTTTCTAATAACATTCTAAAAATTGTATAGATATAAGGTGTAAAACAATACATAAATATGTAATTCGAACGTTTATTTATTTATTATATTATCCTATACACACAACATTTACAATGGCCGTTTTTTTTTTGCACGTTTTATATAAAAATATAAATGGCGCATTCTGTTACAACATGGCGGTTAAGGTGTCTACAGAAAACATAGGAAGACTGATTATAGTTTTTAGTAGAAATAGTAACAAAAATGGGTTATCTAGGATTTCTTTTGGTAAAAAGAATACGTTTTACAGTGTTAACAGTTTGCTAATGAGCCGATGAAATCTACAAAATCATTACTAGCAATCGTTCTCAAATTGTATTTATTCATTTATTATCGAAACTAGTTTAAACAAAAAAAAATTCTAAAAGGAAAATATCAATATTCAATTGTTTATATTTTTTATAAGAATACAAAATCATAAAATAATCAAATTTGACAAGGACTGCTAATTCTATTAAAGATATTATTAAAATGAGATTGCAAATTTCAATTTAATAGTAATTTTTGAAAGATACAGAGGTTACTAATTCCTACGAATACATAATTTTATTTTTTTTTAATATACGCGCAGTCACATAATTTTTACGTTATACAGCTTGTATGATATGTACAGAAATTTAGGCATTTTCTTCTTTAAAGTAAGGACAGTCAGTACTGGACGTTTTTTGGAAGTTATTTCAACTTTTTTTTATACAAACTTATTAAGACTAATATCTTGAGAAATATTTAGTCGATATTATATACTACATTACAATTAATATTATCGTAAATTACTTTGTACAAACATTAGGACATTTTATTTTTATGAGTAGAATATACGAAATTAGTTCTAATTATAAACCTTAAAAAAAAGAGAATCTTTAAATTTTCATTATTTTAATGTTAAATTTCATGAATTGTTTTTCAAATTACAATAATTAATAAACTAAAAAATGTTTACATTTTATTGTTTCCTCTCCTTTTTAAAATTTAAAATAAGAAAAATTTTTCACTAAATTTTTTATAAAAATTTATTTAAAAAATAAGTTAGAGTAACTTATAAAATTTGTAACACTTAAAAATATTATTACATTAAAAAAATTCTAAATAAAATTACATAAATTAAATTTAATTAAGAATTAAATTAAAAAGATGACTAGACATTTCTCAAGTAATATTTTACAAGACGCATATTATAATATCGTTAACGACGTTGAATTTCTATATATAAACTTAGTGTTCGGTTGTTAACTAGTGCCTTTTCGGTTTTCATTTGTTTTAATTGTTTTATGTCACTTTTGTCTTATTTTCTAGAAATAACATCTGATATGTTATTCATGTATCCATACTTCGAATATAAACCTAAAATTATTTACAAGAATTTATTAGATACTAGGCTAATATGTATATTAAATTTTATCAGCATTTTAATTTAGGCTTAGGCATCATTCATAACTCTAAATTTAGTGAAACAATAGTTTTATATTAATCATTACCGATTTATAAAAAAATATATAAAAAAATGTTGGAACACAAGAAGATTAATACTATTAAATTTATAAAATAAATGTAGATGTCTTTTAAGATTTAAAATATAAATTCAATACATTCAGAGCACTGAATGAGCCCCCATATATTTATTAAATAACGAATTGATTTTATAAAGTAATATATTTTAAACGGACACTTTTATAGTCTACAAAATAGATACAGAACAAAGTAGCAATTCGTTATTTACATATCAGATTTGTATGTTTTCACAAATAAGAATAGTCTTTAGAAATCACATGTAAATTAGGCATTCTTCTTAAGCACGAAATTTCTTATAAGTTTTAATATGTATATAAATGATGAGCAGTTTCGTTTTTATTGCGATTTTATTGTTTAGATTCGTTTCACAATTTTAAGCCGAAATATATTTTACTTTGTTGTCAAATAACTTTTTTTCATGTATATAATTAATATTGTATTAAATAATAGCTGATGTAATCTTATCGTATTTCATTTGAAAATTTTAAGTCATTTATATTTAAATAAACTATGGAAATTTGTTTTAAAACCAGTTTAAAAATGAAACTACAATAAAACTACAGTACGAGTAAAGATATTGGAAAGAAGAGATTGAATTTGTGGTAACTCGCAATTTTTAAGTAAAAAGTTTTCTTAAAATTTTACAATAAATTTCTAGTTAATTTTGACAAAACATTAATGCTAATTACAAAGTTTTGCAATGAAATAAGATACGAATACATTAGCGTTCAATATTTTGAAATAGAAGAAAAGTTATTTGATTTACAGTAATCTTATGAATTATATTAGGCGCTGTTCCAGTAACAAAACAAGTCACTATTTTCATATACAAAGTCGGTAAGGTTCAGAAACAACAAAGTCCTTTTATAACAACTTAGTGCCTGGTTCACTTCGGGTCGACGCATGATATACTTGCCGCGGAGCAAAACTGCTCAATTGCGGTGAGCCTACTGTAATACTGGTAGATGTACCGGGCGGTCCAACGCGTGCATAAACGGGCTGTCCGTGACCAGGAGATACTAAATCTGGCGCTGGGAGATTTAAATCGCCATCGGTTGTCGCAGCTGGCCGGCGTTCTCTTTTACCTCCGCGACGAAGTGTATAAGTTGGCGCAAAATACGAATCGGAATAGACGTTACGATTATAGTAGCCACCGTTTGAAGCAGGGTATACGGGCTCGTCAGGACTTGGTGTACGGCGACGTGGTATCCAGCCTTGAAGAATGTTCTGAAGAAAGAAAATTATTAGTATGAAAGAGTTTAAATCTACTCGACTAATCTCACAAGAAAAGTTTTCAATGAAATTCAATTTTCAGTATTATTAACAATTTGAATTGATTGTAATTATACAATCCTTCTAATTTTTTTAAACTAGAAAAATCTGAAACATAAACACAATACAAAAGTGAACAGAATAATGTTCAAATAGATAAATTATCTAAATAAAAATGTTTAACTTACCAATGAGTATCCATGTCTTCTAGATCCGGTAACTAAAGTAGTTGTTGCGTAAGGCGCTGGCGATTTAACTTCGGGTACTTGTGCTGCTGTCATACTAGAATCAACTTCAGCATAATCAGCTAATTGCGATCTGCTTCCATCGCCCAAATTTGGACTGGCATAATCTTGTACTTGTAGGTTATTAAAATCTTTGTGGCCGTTCTGTGAACCACCATAAGTTTTTGGCACTTCAGATAAATTAAGATCTTTTCTTGCATACTCTTTCTCGGAATTCATTCTATTATAATCTAATCTGTCCGGTCTACTGTACTCTTTTGGCTGTTGCGAATGGCTTGGATAATCTGTTTGTTGTGCATTCATATTTAAACTATTATATTCTGTGTTTATTCTGGAATATTCCTGAGATGATAACTTCGAGTAATCTGGTAAAGTTGAAGCATATTCAGGTAATGGATCTTTATCTAACCACAGTGGTGTATCATGTTTTAAAGAAAGAGGACTAGTAATAACGCCTCCGTTAGATCTACTAGGTGTCATAGTTTTCTTTGATAGTAATTGTCTTCTTCTTACCAGTAACATTGCGCCAAATAGTAGAACCATAACAGTTACCATGCTTATCAACAATGCCACAAACCAAGTTTCTGTTATGAAATCACCTGGATGAATATCTGCTCCAATTGGTTGACTATGTTGATGGTGATGATCTAATATGCGAGCTGCAGGATCTAAACGAAGCGTTGCTGCAGCACTATAAGGTCCAACTCCTGCTCCTGTTACAGCAGCAACTTTAACCATGTAAGTTACAGCAGGAGTAAGAGTTGTCAGCAGAAGTCTAGGCGATGAATCAACTGATATATTAGTAACTTTTGGTAATGGAGAGTCGTCTTGCAAAATTACTCGATATCCTCGTAGTATGCCATTTAAAGATCGTTGTGGAGGAGGTAGCCATTTTAACGTAACAGCAGACGAATTTAATAAATTTGCTTCCATGTGTGATGGAGATTCAGTTGGTATATCTTCTAATGTTCTTAATGTGCGAGAATTAGAAGGTCTTCCTTCAACAGTTTTAAAAAATGGCACAAGAAAAAATTCATATCTAGAATATTTTGTTAAATTATTAACAGTAAAGCCAGAAGTTCCTCCTGTATGCAATACAGTAAGCATACTATAAGATTTTGGTAAATCTGGTACGCCATCTAATGATATACTATATATGTATAATCCTTCAACATATTGTGCGTTCTCAATTTCCCAAAGTAATTTAACTGCTGTTGATTGAATAGGTAATGCTTCAGTAAGTCGTACTATATTTCCTGATAATAAATTTGCTCTGGCTTCACTTAATACTGTTACTTCGGGACTTCCCCAGCTTTGACCAGAATCAGTACCAACAAATATCGGTTCTGATAATGGAGAAGGCGGAGATAATCCATGAGCGTTTTCTGCTCTAATAAGAAAAGTATAGGCAACGCCTTCAGTCAATAAATGTTGAGTAAATGTTGGACCTAGTACTCTTCTTCCCACAATAGTCCAACTAGGAGTTACATCTGTTTCTCGTCCAAATATTTCCACTTGATACCCAAGAAGACTAGATGATCCAATCTTGTTATTTCGTGACCAAGTTATTGTAACACTATTTTCAGAATGGTTAAGTACATGTGGCCTACTTGGCGGACCTGGCAGCATTGATGATTCAGGCGCACGAAAGAAATTAATATTTGGATTAGTTGGATTTTCAACTCGCAATGTTCCACTCCATGTTGCTTTGCCTATTCTGGAAGATGCAACGCAAGTGTATGTACCAGCATCCGTTTTTTCCAATTTAGAAATTTGTAAAGTACCCGAATCGGATATGTCAACTCTTTCTGACACCAGAACAGGAATTGTATCTTTGTACCAAGATATTACTGGCAATGGATTACCAGTAGCTTCACAAGTTAACACAGCCATTGACTTAAGTGGTAAAGTTTGATTGGAAGGTCCTCTAGTAATGACAGGTGGAGGTCGATCTTCTTTTGAGGTAACTGTTAGTCTAGTTCTTGCAGAAGCTGAGCCTGCTTCATTAACGGCTGAACAAACTACAACTGTTCCTGTATCTTGTACAGTTGTGTTTGTTAGTTGTAGAACAGATCTTCCATCTGGTGATGTAACTGCTCTGAATCTTTCGCTAGCCGAGCCAGCAAAAATTAAAGATCTGTCACCTTCAATCGACCAGAAAATAAACGGAGATGGACTGCCATTAGCTACACATTGGAATTTTACTTCTTCGCTTGATTCTACCGTTTGCGCTGATGGTCTAACACTTAATACTGGTATAGCTGTAAATAAAAAATAAAATTTAAATGTAGCAAATTTTTTTCAAATTTTTATTAAAATAACTGTCTATAAAGTTAATTTATAACAAACGATAATGATGTTAATGATGAAAAGATCGAAAGTGTAATAAGACGAAAATTAGTGCAAAACTTAAGTAAGAGACTTATGCATAAATTCTCGAAATAATATTATAGAAACCGCAGTGCGGCTTATGCTATATAAACTCTGACCTAGTTTCAGTTCAGTCACTACATAACAATTTTGTTCGTAGCATCAAACGAAGGAATGGGGTTGGTGCAGACAATGTACGTATATATGTAATCTTTGTGTGAATGTCGTGTTCTCTGTGTGTAACTATTACAAGATAAGAAATACATTACAGTTGTATAGTGCAACTGTTGTATATATGTATGTTGTGTACGTGCTTTACCAAATTGTAAAATAAGTAATAAATAATTTCAATTCTAACCTAGACCATTCTCGCGCTCGACTAAGAGATAGTTTCCGTGAGAAAGTTTTACGTTGCCGAGTGTTCGTAATGTATCTTTGCTGCTTTTTATCTACTATTTTATTTATTATCCCTTTTATTTAAATTGTTTGCAAAGAATACTATTTGTTTCAAAATATTCAAATAAAACTCATTTACCTACTAGAATAAAATTTGTCAAACTTTATTAAAACTTTTATAATCCTCTCCTTATATATTAAAAAAAAAACATAAATTGTAGCTGAAATTATAATTTAGTACGTATTTTTAATTGTCAAAGAAATATATATATTCAGCGGTAAATTTACGAAAAAATATTTATCAGAGGTGATAACTGCGTGAGTTAGAATTACACCAAAAATAAAATTAATCCTTCTCATTGCATACTAGATTTCTACTGTATTTATATATTTATTTTTTATTAAACAAGTAAACAATTAATACCAAAAATGGGACTATTTTAACATGTTAAATTTATAATATTCAAATAACATTTGCAATTCTAATTATTATAGCAATCTACCAAAAAATGTTTTCAAATTATCAGCTCTCTTGCTTTATTGTAAATTACGAATTTAAATTTATGTAATATCTTCGAGAAAACTTACCATAAACTTTAAGCCATCCAGTGGCTGTAACAGCTCCCACAGCATTATCCGCTTCGCACGTGTATTGTCCAGCATCTTCGGGTGCGACATGTTCTAGTCGCAAGCTACGATCGTCTAATACATGGACACGGCCCAAAGGCATGCTGCCACCGGCGGCAGCAGCACGTCGCCACAGAACGTCCGGCACGGGATCACCTCCGATTTGACAGGGAAACTCAACCGATTCGCCAGCAAGAGCAGTTATGTTATGCGGACCACGTATTACGAATGGTTTTACTGGAAATATAAAGACAGTCGAAATGGTTACGATGTTTTAAGATCAGTGTTTTAAGATAATAAATCGTTATCTTTTATCTTACTGAGATAATTTAGATTAATTTTCTAATAATTTATTGTAAACTTATCTAGAGAAATTTGCTGTTTTTTTTTCCTTGGCATAGAATTGTATCTGCTAATGCAGTCATAATTGTTTACATGTACAAATTTTCTAATACTTTTATTCAATTTTCAAATTAATCAATCAAGTAATTATTATTGAACTCAGAATATTATATAATATTATTTTAATATATAAACACATGTTTTAATTGTAACAGTTACGTATTTTGTAATAATTTAAGGATGAGGCTATTTATACATACGGTATGTATACGCAATTGGCTATTTATACATACTAAAAAAAAAACCTAAACCAACCTACTAACCTAACCTACTCTAAATAGCCAATTACATAAAAATACTGTATGTATAAATAGCCAATTGCGTATACATATCGTATGTATAAATAGCCACTTTCATAATTTAATGCATTTGAAATTTGATTAAAGTTTCTGAATTTTTAAAACTACTACATTAGTATTATTTTAATGACATTTTATAATTTTTTTTTTTTTTTTTTATATAAATATATTTTATGTAGAATAAAAGTCGAAAAATACTAATAACCTTTTCGTTAATACTAATACTAATACCATTTATCTAATTATCTATTAACTAGATAAACTTTTGTTTTAATATCTATTATCTACTGTAGATAATAAAAAATACTGTATTTTTATCTTTATCTATTCCATAGATTCTCAAACTTATTTGAGCTATTGTCCATTTATGAATAAAATAAATCTCTAATCTCCTGCTATATAGAGATATACAGGGTGTAACAGAATAACTATTCCTGATTTTCAGAAATGATAGAGTGCACTTAGAGAAACATTTTTTATTAATAAACTAGTGTCCGAAAATTTCTCGGTGTCAAGATACACTAGATATCGTTAAAACCAATTTTAATTATTACAACGTCAAAGAGTAGTTAAGTTAAGGAACATTTTATTAGAAATGATAGCGCATTAAACTTTATAAAATTGTTCGAAGTTATACGACCACCATTTTCGATACACAAGTTGTAACGATGTACAGGGTGGGCAAATTTGGACGTTTTCATAGGGAAACTCGGAAACTATAAGAGATATGGAAAAATGGACCGCGCATCTTCGATCGCTTTTTTTGAGAGAAACTCAATTATGAAAACAAAAATTAGCTATCGTCTTTTGTTTTCGAGTTATAGCGAAAAGTTCGCTTTTTCCGTATTTTGAAAAATGGCGATATCTCGATGGTTTTTTAAATTAGATAACAATAATTTTCACATTCTTAAGGCACTTTTTTGAGTAGAATGAAATTGTCTTAACGGATATTATAAATCTCCGTTAATTCTCGGGTTATAACATTAAGTTGTGTTTTTTACAATCGACTGCCAAAAAAAAAAATTTCCGGACACTAGTTTATTAATAAAAAATGTTTCTTTATGTGCCTTCTATCATCTCTGAAAATTAGGAATAGTTATTCTGTTACACCCTGTATAGTTATTTATTTTGCCCCCGGAATCTTTATAGCCCCCATATTACCCATTAGTTCATCATTGCCCACCACGAATCTTAAATTGCCCACGGATCTATTCCATCACTGTTTAAGATGATT
Source organism: Clivina fossor (assembly GCA_963966155.1). Classification (NCBI taxonomy): domain Eukaryota; kingdom Metazoa; phylum Arthropoda; class Insecta; order Coleoptera; family Carabidae; genus Clivina; species Clivina fossor. The sequence goes on from OZ014566.1 coordinate 3,696,359, forward strand.
ACATAGATATAGTTTTAAAATCCATAGATATTAGATAGGTTTCCTGTAATTGTTCAGTTTTAAATTACAAACAATGTCATTTTCCATAATATAATAATATTAATCAGCGAAATTCTTATCTCCAATAGCGATATATCAACAACTTCGGAACGTATTTATATAAACAGCAAACTCGAGAGTGTTGTTAGTGTTGGTTTGTGGTTCGAAATACGCGCTATAGGGCATTGTTGACCTAATACCGGAAGCGGGTACCCAAGTGTGTTGAGATTCCTAGAGTTATATAGGCGCTGGCGTTGAGTAAATAACATTATGTTTACCATAGGAACGTGTTTCGGATTTTTAATCAGTTTGTAAATTATTACCACGAATCTTCAGTAAATGTTGAATTTTCTTAGCTTTCGTAATTGCTACTGTTTGCTAACAGAACGGAATTTCCTAAAGATATTTCGATAAATTTATTGAGAATAATCGTATAGTGTTGATTCTTAAGAGCAGCTAAATAAACGATTGAATTTGTGGAGTACTTCATTTTGTTTTATCTTGAAAAATATGTAGCATGTTTTATTTAACATTTAAAATTCAGAATAATCGAAATACATAATATCAAAATTCATTTAATTATTTAGTTATTTACCTTACTTAAATGTTTGTTTCAATATAACAATTACACAATTAATTAATTAATAGATATTATTTACTAATTTAAGTATTAATTATCAAAATGAAGACAAAGTTATATTCCATTAACAAATACAGAATTTGTAATCACATTTTAGAAATTACATGGAATGTTTGTTTCACGAGCAAACATATAAACACGTGTGTGTGTTTACAGGGCAATTCATAAATTAAATTAATAAAGGACTAATGCAGGAAAAGGATATAAAACAATTTAATACCAAGCGGTCAAAGTAAAAGTCGTACATATTTACTTCTGTTTTCGGTTAGATTTATCTGACAATATAAGAAGATTATTTTTTATATTTATTTGTATTATTTTGTTTGATTTTAGGTATAAATTGTATATATTTCAAATAATTTTTAGGAAAATGCTTGATATCAGAAGTAATTAAATATTTGAAAAGTTGTATTTTTTAACAATGTTTAATAATATAAGTTCTTTTGTAATGATGACGTCAAATTCTTTGATGAAAACAATGTATTTTGTAGTTTGTAAATAACACATGGTAAATACCTATTGATTATTTTAAACTAGAAATAAAAAGAAAGTTGAAATTGTTCTTACCGTGAACTTTCAAAAGAGCGATTGCAGATTCTCTAGTTCCAACAATATTCTTTGCAATACACTGATATCTCCCATCATCTGATTGTCTTACATCCGTTATAGCAAGATTTCCGCCATCTACCAATCTTATCCTGTTAAATAATAAACTGAAATTAATTCCTAATTAAACATAAAATATTATTTACATTATTTTAAATTTACATTAGCTTTGTTCGCGGAATGAGTCTCTGACTAGTTTCTGACAATTATTATGCATGTGCGTTTCAATTTTGAGCATTCACTTTGCGAACAAAACTATTAAATATAATAATAATTTAATTGTTTTAAAAAAATATTACAATTTTATACAAAGAGAAGATATGATAAAAATATTAGTTACAAATCTATACATACATACACAATCACGCTATGTACCCAAAAGGATGAGGCACAAACTTTTTCCATTATCCCAAAATCAGTTTCCTCCAAACATCCCTATCCAAACAAGCAACTTTAGTTTCATCCACATTCATCTAACCTATCTCATACATGCTATTCTATTCCTACTAGTTAGAAACTTCCGCAAAACACTCTCAATCATACCGCTCCAACTACTTATTTATAATTCTATGAGTCTGAATTCGTGAAAATCTTTTAGTATGCAAATGAGGATAAAATATAAAACATACCTTCTATTTGCTTCTAGGTCAATGGTTTGTCCATTTTTTCTCCAGAAGACTTGAGGATCTGGACTACCCCTAGGTGGACCACATTCTAAAAGGGCTGTTTCACCTGCTGCTACCCTTGTATTTTGCGGTTCCAATCGGAATTCGTCTTTTAAAACTGTAACATAAAAATAAAATACGTAAATTCAAGTTGATATTTGATAGTTAAATACGGATGTATTAAGAAAGTTATAATAGTTTACATAATTTAGGGTATGATTACATAAAATATTGTTAAACGAATTGTAAGTGTACTTGTTAACTTAACAACTGACCAATAAATAAAACGTTTTAAAAACAATCGACAATCTAGCTGTCTAGTTAATTCATTGATTAAGTTATTATGCAACTGGCCCTTAATTACCTGAAAGTCGTATTTAATTATATTATTATTAAAATATTAGCAATAAATATTTAACAGATAGTAATAAAATGTGATAATTTTTTTATTTTCAACTTTTAATTTCAAAATTTAACATTGTAATTATAGAATTAAAGTCTTATAATAATAATTTTTGTTGTTGCGCGCATAATAGGCTTTGAATATTTAACACTTACATTTTCACATTAAAAACATAAAATTTCATAAAACTTTGGTTGAAATGCGTTTATAAAATATTTAAATGATTTTAAAATATAGTTGTCGCGTCTTTATTTATTATTATAAATTATTTTTTTTTTCAATACAGTACTATGCGCATATGAATAATTTAAAACTATTTTTAATGAAATATGCACATAGAAAAGTAAAATATTCTAAAAACAAATCTATCTGCTACAAAAAAAGCTTTAAAATCTGTATTATAGTATATTTTATTAATAGCGGACATTTTTATTTTGTACTTTCTGTTTTAGCCAATTGTTTACGTATTTTACAATGTTTCATAATGAAAATTTAATAATAGCGCAGAATAATTTATAGAATCCATTAAGTAAGATAATATGCTGTATTAAAAAATTGTTTTTAATTTATAAATGTATATTATTTTCATTAATGTGAAATGTATTTAAAAATACTTAATACATTATTTACAAATTAATTCATTTTGTAAACTTGGGATTGTTTTAAATATAGAATAATAATAATGTTGTCGATATTGAAAGAAAACAAAAAAAAGTTTCATCAATTTTACAACTCAATACTCTGGGAAAAAAAGAAGGGAATGTCTGGCTGTCAATTTTCTTACGGTTTGTGATATTCTTAACATTTCTAATTAATTTGTGTCTGTATTTGATAAAATCATAACTTCAGAAAATTAATTATAATTAGATTATTATAAGAATGAAATGTTTTTCTTATTTGAAACTTTATTTCATTATTTTGTTTTACTGTATATATATTTTACTTTACATAAAACAGGACTTCTCAAACTTTTTCACTCGTAACCACTTTTTACCCGATAAATTTTTTTACATGACTTTTTCCGAGAAAATTTTTACACAACACCAAATATAAAAAAAATATAAGTAACTAAAATGAATATTAGTTACTTATATGTTACCTAGTAACTTGTACCTACATAATGTTATTTAATTTAATTCAAAACGTCGTTTTTATAAAAATAATTAAACAGAATCTAATCCTAAAACAGCCTTTATTTTAATATATTTTAAATTTTTTTTAAAAAATACATATATGCATACACACAATTATTATGCAATGAAATATATTGCTAATTGAATTTTAAAATCTTAATACATCAGTTATCAAATCACGCGCATCACAGATAACATATGCGCATCAAGTTTGTGATTTGAAAAATAATTCAATTAGAAAATTGAAACAGCCACGCATTTGAGAGAGGGTTTTGGAATCTTTCTCTCCTCAAACCCAAATAGCTAATGGTTGTTGCAGTCGTATTAGGAAATGAACATTACTGATTGATATATCAGGCAATCTTGTGTCGCGCCTATCGCAATTTCCTGTCTTGATTCCAACCCCCAACCCCCCTGTACTCAAACTGTGATTTCAAACCCGTCTCACTCCATATACCTACACGTGTTTTCGATTTTAAATTGACTTTAAATCTGTGTTTATTGGGGACGGCCGCTAACACATTCATAGGAACATCAATTCACATTTGGTGGAATAGACTATTCGACAATTCCGAATTTAGTCAGCGCGTTTACTGGATTAAGATTAATTTTTATGGTCATAGGGGGTTCGAAACGAAATTTGAAGTTATTTTGTAGTTTGTTTTTTTTTTTTTTGTTTCGGTGAGAAAAGCGAACCAATATTGTCTTTCTGTACGAGTTTTTTTATTGCTTTGTTGAAATTGGTTCGATATAGGATTTCGTTATTTTATTTTTCCAATAGCTTCGATTTTAGAATGGTTTATAATTGTTGTACTTTTATATTGAATCGGCTGTACCTTTTATTGTTATTATTTTGTGTTTAATATGGAATGTGTCGGTTTGTTTCCTATATATAGGATAATAAATTTACGGTAATAGCACAGTTAGATTTTAATTTGATCATTATATTGTATATTTCGAATTGGTTTTTTTTTAATACGGTTTTATTTTATTAAATAACCAGCTTTTAAATTCGTTCTGTTTTCCTTTTAATTGGAAAAATATTTAAATGAAAAGATATATGCAGGTATTAAAATTGCAAATATTATTTAAATCATATCAATGCATAACGTAAAAAAACTATAAATAATTTTTATCGAAATTCAATTTAGAGATTCTGCATATTTATAAATTTGTTATATATATATATATATATATATATATATATATATATATATATATATATATATATATATATTATTTGAGTTTCTCTAGACTGTATATACCTCATTTCTTAATCTTAATTTAACATAACAAAATGAGAAGCGCATTTTGCAATAATAATAATAAAGTAAAGTAACTTCAAAATAAAATTACTTTAGGTTAAAGTTCTGTATTAATATTTATTTAAAATCGATGTTTCGACGAACCTCAACGTCCGTCTTCATCAGGATAAATGATACAAATGACATTTGTATTATTTATCCTGATGAACACAGACGTTGAGTTTCGTCGAAACGTTTATTTTAAATAAATATTAATACAGAACTTTAACTTAAAGCAGTTTTATTTTTTATTATGTTAAGGTAACATCATTCAATGAACAAAGGTAAGTAACTTATTTAATTTATAATTTTAGACAATTTCTTATATTACACTTTTTTGATGGTAATCCAATTTACTACCAAAATAAGTAAATATTTATAGGGTGTTCCATTAAGAAATATAAAGTTGCATATGCTGCGCTCAAATGGAGCAGCCTGTATAAATAAATTTTATTTGATGTATTTCATTCACACTATATCTTAAAAAAAAATATTAAAAAAAATACAGACCGATGAATTAAATATCATTGCATAATTGTTTATTCATTAAATTCACGTTATAACAATAATATTTATAATAATATACGCTTATTTCAGTTCTTAAAGAAATGAACTTACAATATCCGTCTGTATTTCATGTCATTAATTGTTTTTCAACATTTATTTTACAACTAATATCTATCATATCTACATGATTGTCTGAAAGGGCAGACAGATGATTGTATTATGAAAGAAAACAAAAATACATCCAGAATTTTGAATACTAAATGCACGTAGAATCATGATTAAAACTCGCAGACAGAAAATTTTAATCTTCCTCGAAACAGAGCTACAGGCAAAACAATAACTATATAGCCGACCGCGTACTAAATCACAAAAATATGAAAAACGGGTAGCACATAATTTGTTGGATAGCTTCCAAGAGCGAGCGAGCGAATTGTTGTGAATTACACACTCCAAAGTCTTTTACAACAAGTTAATTCACCTAAAAAAAAAAAAGGACTCCGCTTTTTAAATGCTCGACGGAACAAAAGTACCACCACTGAACAGGTGTTTATTTCCTAAAGTTACAATGCAAAATTTCTCTCTAATTTATTACTGATGATTTACTATATTCATATTTAAATTTTCATAGTTATTTATAGTAAATTTGACGGTAAAAAGATCGATGTAATGTTTTCGTTTATGCATATTATGTAAAAACCTTATTTTAAGATTTTTTCCATTGAACAAATATTAAATTTATGTAATTTTGTTTAAAAGTTCCTTCTAAGAAACTAAATTATTAATATATTATTATTATTTTTGTAAAACTACAAAAACTAGCTAATTTGAAAGATATAATACATAGAGAAGTCAACGAATTTAAAAAATAATATTTATTTATTTGTCAAACTTATTAATATTGTCAAAAATTGTCAAATTTCATTAAAAAGTAATATGTCAACTGCAGTATTATAATTTTTTTTTTTTTTTTTAATAAAACTGATTTAAATATTAAAAAAAATAATATACCACGTTTTTAAAACAGACTAAAAAGTACAAAATAATTTCTCCTAGCCCTATACAGATTTATAATCTCATACAGATTCCTGATCCCATATAGATTGTCCTGAAAATGTGTGATTGTGAATTTTTAATAGCTATGACAATACTTTTAAACTTTCAAACAAAAAACGTGAGGCGCATGCAATAGATAATAGTAAGGAGTGTAAGAAATAGCTGTCTTTGTGCCTCATATTTTTCGTTTTAAATCTTACAATTATTGTAATAGCTATTAAAAATTCACAATCACAAATTTTCAGAACAATCTGTATACGGTCAGGAATCTGTATGGGATAGGAAAAATTATTTTATGCATTTTAGTTTGCTTTAAAAACGTGGTATATTAAAATTATTTCTTTTATTTAAATAATTATTTTAAATTAATTCTAAATTATTGAAATACTATCTTATATGCAAATATATTTAAAAAATATATTAAGTATAAGTGTTATAAAGTTTGTCACTAACATAATAACGAACAATGAAACTTACGATAACTAAACTATATTTATAGTTTCTCTTTCTGCCTTGCGGTATCAAAACGCTGTATATAGTATGTTTCGTTTAGTAATATTTCGTCAATGTTTATGGCGAAAAATCGCATATAGTCATCAAATAAGATAAATAAATATTATTTCCAATTGAAAAAGAATATTGATACTCTTTGCAAACCAACAATCACTAACAATTTACCTCCTTAACCTACGAATGTTAGCCGATATCCTCTGACCTTCAATACGGGAGCAAGTCAAGTCGCTCCTGTTCGGGAAAGGCAAACGAAAAGTGACACGTCGGTTTAACGGGTACAAACGAGAGCACACGACATTCGACGCACGTCTCTCGAGACGGCCCAGCATCCCCGACACGCATCGATGCTTTCCCCGTCACTCACATGATCACGTACCGCGATTGAAACCTTCACACGGCGTACACACACACATACACAGTCACACAATGAAGCAATAGGAATTCTCGCGCTCGTTTCACGTGCATTCACGCACCGCATGTAAAAGTAACGTTTGTGCTGAATATATCTTTATATAGAATAGAGAAAGTGAGATGTTTTTCCTTGGGACTTTTCTCCTGTAGGTAGAGTTAAAGTCACTAGATTGACATGGCAACAAAATGACGATTGATTTCGTTTTGTGAAATGTTTATTTAATATTTTTGTCAACAAATTAAATTAATGTAAATCTGTATATAATTAATTATACTGTAATTAGAATAAATTTTAAATTCATCGTCTTTAGAAGTCACAAAATAGAATAATAATAAATAATATTACCAAATAAAACATTAATATTAAAAATAAATACTAATTATCTAGCTACTAAGAATAAGAACAATTTTTTTTGTACGTTTTATTGTTACACGAAATTTGCAGCATCCAAATCAAGATAAAAAAGTACAAATATCAATTGTTTATATTATTTACTAGTACGAGATAAAAGTTTATTATCACCTTAGTTGAAAAAAAATTAATTTAAAACAAATTAATAGTTAAAAAAAAACAACAATTATAATATTTATTTAGTTTGAAAACAATCTATAGTTCAAAATAATTGCAATGAATTTACAATAAATATAATATTACCAATTATTTATTTGAAAATAATTACGGCAGATTTAATTCAAACTAGATATGCATGCGTATTGTACATATATGTATACCGTATTAAAATGATATTACCGTATGCATTTCGCAAAATTGTATTACGACGAAATTTCGATTGTAATAATTGATAAACGCACGCATCATTATTTCATTTAATAACTTGTTTAACAAAGAGAAATCAATCATCAGGAAACCGGCAATATATTACGCACGCAGTATAAAATGAATGGTCCCAAAATATTCAACTACTACTACTACTATCGGATTCAAAATTATGCAGTCTCAATTGAAATAAAATGTAAATAGTATCCTCGATTTATTTTTTATTTTATTTATATAAAATAGTTATTTATCTAATAAATTAATGATATTCAAATATTGAGATTTTTTATCAAAAATTTACACAAGTTACTACTCAATCATTGAATCGTCTTGTTAAGCTATACATTAATGACTGGTAATGAGTAACTTGTGAAATTTTTGGGAAAAATCTCTACATTTGAATATTATTATATTTCTTATTTTTTGTTAAATGTTATTATTATAAGTTAATGAACATGATCAGACAAATATAGAACAAAATAGAAAAAAAATCTAATTACATTAGATGAATACACCAAATGTAAGAGTAGAGACTCTTGAATAAGATTAAAATAAAAACTAAGTTTTAGTTTTAGTTTATTTATTAATATGATTAGAAAACGAAAAATTATTTAAGTCGTTCACGTAACACAATTAAACAATTTATCTTATTTTTTATAATATTTATATTACTTACTGCATTTTTTAATAAAACTGATCTTTATCGGATTGAAATTTTTGGGAATTGAAAACGTCAAAATAGTTGTACACAATGACAGTATTGAAGAAATTGTTCAAACTTAACTGATCATAATTTCGATTCGGATAGTAGTATCGTGTTACTAAAACTGCATTACTAAAGTACATTGCACAATAAAAGCATGGTTATATCAGAGAGAACGAGCCTTTTATGTTCATTTATAAACGTAATTAGTGTATGGAAATAATGGTCCGAAAATCGCGCGCAAACGCCAGAGAGGAAACGGAAACAATTGCCGGAGCCCGGTTGGCAACCATGTCCCGTTGTATCGTTAACGGTTGGTACTACTGCGCTGGCAGACTGTTATTAAATTCGCATTCACGTATGAAAAATAATTTTGACTTTTCTGCTTGCGTTTATTTTTTTTTTGCGCAAATGCTGGAGTGTTGGTATTAATGTTTTTTGTGCTTTTCTATATGAGAATATAGTAAAATTATTGCGAATGTAATAAATCATGTAGAATTATACAGATATTAACTGTATGCTTGTTGAAACTAGTGGAATATTTTGTTGTTGATATAATTATATGCTACAAGAAAAAAAAGAATGGTTAATGATAATGATATTTGCTGAAAAATATGTTTTAATGTGTAATAATAAATGGCTGTGCAAAAACTAATTCGTATTTTATGGTTTAAAAAGAAATAAGACATCTATTAATTTTTTTTTTTAAATGTAAATCGCAATCTAATTTTAATGTTAGAATAAAACATAATAAAATTTGTTATTTACTGTTGAGTACATGAAGTTTTAATAAATTAAAAATTTGAGACAAAATGTACATCCGATTTAGAAATAAATATATGAAGAAAAGATTTTTAATTTATAATAAAATTTATTGATTTGGTGTTGAAAAAATTACATTATTTTTTGTGTAGGCATTTGTATGTAAAAATGTCTGTAATGTCTGAAAGACATTATTTAGTCGTATAAACTATATAATAATTTCAATAGACTGATTCAATATTAAAATTAGTTTATTTCACAAAAAAAAACCTGTCCAATTTTCTCTACTTCAAAAATAACATAACGTAGGTTTACTCTACCCCTGCAAATGCATATGATGTGTTCAGTTCGTTTAAGGTGTCATTCGGTAAGTAAAACTAGTTTATTTCATTTCACCCCGAAAATATTTTCAAATGTGTCCCGCAAAAAAGGAAAAGCATCAAAAGAGGAAGTTAGAAATAGCGGGTGAAATATAAAAAAAAGAGGAGGGTAGAATAAATAAGAAAAACTACAGACGTCTATGACAATGTATGGATGTGCATACTAGGCGACCAAACTTTCACTTCTGGAAAATGGCAGAAAAAAAAAAGAAGAATATAACGCATTCACAAGACGAAAAACTGGATTTATGTGCATTGTTTTCTTCAAAAAATTTTATTATTAGTTTTTCTTTTTGTGGACTTTCAATTATTTGGAGCGGTTGAGAAAAAAGGACCTGAAAAATCTTTGCAACAAAAAATCGGAAATAATATACAACAAAAAACAAAAGATGAAAGCTAAAAATTACAATTCATATTTAAGATTTTTAAAATCGATTTAGTAAATTACTAAAAAGTCATTAAGCAGGTTTTATTATTACTTAGATTTCTGTTTACAGTACAGTATTTCTCTTTTTTAAAAGAGAATTTCACAAATAAATCGTTGTTTTTATCCCAATAAAAAATTGGAGTTAATGAGTTTTATCTTTAAATCATCGATAGGGTGTATGCAGGCCTTTAAGATCTAGAAATAAAATTAAAGAAAGGAAGAAATAAAACATTCAGTATATTTAAATGACAAAAAAAAAAACTGCGTTTCGACTCCTTATTTTTCTCATCTTCAATGTGGTTCATTCTTTTCTCCGTCTTGTTCTGTTCTTATTGTAAATTTACATGCGTTGTTAAAGCCAACTTGTATTTTCGTATTCATTTTATTCGAGATGCAATTCATTATTTTTCCACCTTTTTAAAATATTCATTGCGTTCCACGCTGGAATGAAAACATATTGCTGAATTTATATGGAATATTCTCCTCTCCGAACTTGGTTAGGTAATATTATATACTTTATTTTCAAGAACAAATGAAAATAAATATGATAATACTAAACGCGGCATGAGGAAATTTTTATGAATATTATTTTGGAAATATATAAAACAAAACTAAATTGCACAATATTTATTGCACATGATTTATTCTAGATAATATAGATAGAGGCGTTTTAATATCACAGTGGGACTCTGGGCAGTGTATACGCCTTTATATAAATGTAATTATTTGTACTTGTATTATAAATTACACAAAGATAAACAAATTTGTATCCTAAACAAAAAATAAATATATGTTTAAAATAAAACGGCTTTAGTTTATAGTTCTGTATTCATATTTATTAATAATCGACGTTAATAATCAACGTACGTTTTCATCAGCAACAAAAATACAAATGACATTTACAATAAATAAATAGAACATAGAAACAAGTTACTAAGTAACAAAATAAGTAACTAGATCATAAAATTTATAAATTTTTAATTATATAAATCAATCATACTGATTGATGCTATCTTTTTCTTATTTCTGTTGCTTCTCTTATCAATCTACTGTTAAAATTGATTTTATATCATAAAGATATTCTAATATAATTAGTTCTGAAAGATTTTTTACTATATTAAATACATATTTATTTTGGAGATACAAAACGATACAATCCATATTATTTTAGTTATTTGTTATAATATTAAAAGTTAGTTGTATTATACATTGTATATATTGGAATTAAGAAAATAATTTACAAAAAATATAATTAAAAATACATTTTATTTGATTTAACAGGTTCGATTTCGGAATTAATTATAGCAATTTATTTTTGCATTGATCTCATTTCCAAATAGAAAATTCATTTTCTTATCAAATGTCACAAGGTCTACCACATCCCCGCCCCCCCCCTAAGGATAAAAAGACAAAAATCATCGAAATGATTTCCGTTACCAATGCATTTTTACGCTGCCAATCGAACAAATTATCGAAGACGATACCCTCATTTAGGCCCGCCATGTACAATAGATTTCTATTTACGCATTGCGAGAACAGAAGAAGAGAAAACGCACAAAACCTTTAAATGAATTTCGAAAATTTATTCACATTTTTCAATCAGAATAAGCTGGCCTATCCCCCCCCCCCCTCTCTCTCTCTCTTTCTTCTTTTGTTCGTTGTGTCGTCGCCGCCGCCTGCGATCTTATTTAATTGTCTATTACCGAGAGGCGAGTTGGCATTCGATCCCGGAGTATTACAAATCGATAAAGTAATTTCATTGCCCCCCGAACGGATGCACTAACGATAAGTATTACCAAGGACACTTGTTTTCCTCCGTATTCTAATGGCGTTGATATTTTTCTTATTGCATTTAGTACGGAATCGAATAGTGAACACATATTGGAAACTAAATGTGTATTAAAATAAAGTTGGACAGAAAATTCTTGCTATAAGCAATATATATATATATATATAAATATATATTACAAAGTATATTACATAGTATCAAATCTCGTTATATGTTAAATGAGAATTCTATTAATTCATTAAAGTCACGCGTATACAGAATGTCTTGGTTATAATCAAGTTAAACTAACTGTACGGTAAAGATTCTGTAATTCATTTTAAAACAAATATAAAATATGTATATATATATATATATATATATATATATATATATATATATATATCTACATATTTTATATTTGTTTTAAAATGAATTACAGAATCTTTACCGTACAGTTAGTTTAACTTGATTATAACCAAGACATTCTGTATACGCGTGACTTTAATGAATTAATAGAATTCTCATTTAACATATAACGAGATTTGATACTATGTAATATACTTTGTAATATATATTTATATATATATATATATATTGCTTATAGCAAGAATTGATATATATATATATATATATATATATATATATATATATATATATATATATATATATATCAGTTACATTTTATTTTTATGTAAAATGCAAAATATAAGAAAAACATCGTTTTAATATTCAGTGCATAAGAATTTTAAATTAAGTTAAAAAGTTTTTTTCGTGTCGACATTTTTTTTCGCTGTCTATATCCAATATCTACGTTGATTCAAATTCATTTTAAACCGAGTGTACATGAGCGATTGGGCAATTGGAAACGTAAAATACAACACACAGACAGTCAGACAGACAAGGGTGTAGGGCCCAATCCGCGAGAGCGCGCGCCCCTTTTCTCGAATATAAATTTATGCAGATTCTAATATGATTGAATTTCAGAAGTAGGTTTGAGTGTAAATATAGAATGGAAATTATAAATAATTTATGGGGTTTGTATGCTTTCCTGCCGCCACTAGGTATACGCGCGGGTAAACGAACGATTTCCTGAAAGACTCTTCCTGAAAAATAATCATCAGTTTTGTGCGATATTTAATATTTGAATTGATTTTTGGGTTCGGTTAGATAGGCCGTGTTGAAATAACACAGACGTAAACGGAAAATGAAATAAATGTTTGAATTAAAACCAAATCAAAGAATATTTTTTTATACAATGTTCTTAAATACCTGTAAAATACAAATTATTTTCATGTATTCTAAATTTAGCATTTCTACTAAATAAATTACTATTATTACTATTTACACAAAATTATGTATTAGTAAGTTTACAAAAATATAATAAAAAAAAACATGTATTACTTCAGTTTATTTTATTTTATTATTTAGTTAACAGTATTTTATGTTATGAGGAGTAAAAAGCAATGATTATTGTGTTGAACTTGGATATTTCTGCTTGAGACGAAGCAATCTATGTGAAACACAAAACGAGCTTGCTATTCCGAGTGACATATACGATTCATTCTTCAAGAGTTCTAAACGAAAATATACTAAAAATAAATAAAAATACATGCCAACTAACCTTAATCTTACTAACACACTGGCTGGTATACATTGCATTTTTTTTTGCACTTATTCACACATTTACAATGCAACTGGTAATTAATTAAACTTGACTTAATAATTTTTAATATACCCGTCGAAGATGTCAAATTAAATACACTAGTTTTTTTTATTTTACAAGTTTATATATTACTGTAAGTTTAAAAATAAATTTAAAACAATCTTATACATTTGAAGAGCAATTAAAAGTACAAACAACCTCTGTGTAAATTTATCGAATGACCATATTCTATTTTTAATATATCTTCTAAAATTAGTATTAATTGTTTTACATAATCATTACTTCACTAATAGATTTTGTATTTTCAACCAATTAAAATGAAACCAAACTTAATAAAAAAATGTTTCAATATTATAATCATGTTTTAAACGTCGAATCAGTAAATAAATCTAATAATTTTTACTAAATATAATTAATCAAAAATCACACAGTAATTAAATGCAATAATATTTTCGGACCCCGAATATTCCGGCAAGCATAAATTAATTCCGTAATTTACTTTAATTAAAAAGCTTTTATCTCGCTACATGTTATTTAAAGCCTTGTTTAATTATTATAAATTTGATTTTCGGAAAATAATTAATATTATTTCTAGTAAAACATTGGAACTAAATGAGTTTGTGTAAACGTAAAAGTTCGCATAATCTATTTTATTGTTTTACGTCAATTAGGCACGTAATATTATTTTATAATTATATGCGTCGAAATTTAATAGTAAATAATACAATTAGTATAAATTTCATAGGTACTATAATCAAACACATGGGCAAATTTTATTTTAGTATATTAATATTGTATAATACTATGAGCTGCTTGTAAAAACATTAGTAATAAAAATTGGTTGAAAAACATTGATCAACAATAAATATAGATACGTAATGCCTATACCTAATACATGATTGTTTTGTTATGCACATCAAAAAAGGATGAATATATTGTTTGTTTACATCCTGTAACTTGACACTTCTATATGTTTAAAATAAACTCTTCAGCTAATACAAACGTGTCTATGAACAAAATTTCTCTTTCTTATTAATATAACAAAACATTATTTTGTGCTCTTCATCTATATTATTGGTTGATCTGATGATAAGCTCAATGCAATAAAACGCCAAAAACAACTGATAAAACTAAAATCATATATTTGCAGTGTCTTTTTGTAAGTTAGTAAGTTTAAAACTAAAATATAACACTAATTTCGTGATAAGTATGGTTAGTTTGAATAAAGCTTCATACCAATTGTTTTAAATTATTTTAATTAAATATTATACACCGATAACATAATCTACGTGAAACATTGATGAAAAATTTGCAAACTGCATTTGTTTCAATATTGAAAAGCGATAGAACAAAAGCAGAATAATAATTTCCAATTACAATCGGTTCGGTAAAAATCCGCTGACAATTGCCCCGAAAATCCTAATTTCTCGCGCATAAAGATTAATTAAAAACCGAAATCCGATTCCAAATAATTTGGGTACGTACACAGTGCCACACAGATTTGGTTCAATCAGAATTTAGAGTGAAAAATAACAGACGGTGAACCCTTTATATACAAAACGCAATACATGTAAAAAACAACAACAAAAATAGATATAAAAGATTACTATATGTAACAACTGCAAAAATTTAAATCAATGTCGTTACAGTAGACTGATTAAACAGCAAACATTAACTGTAACAATTAAATAAAAATGTGAAATTTTATTATTTTATTTGATTTATCGACTTAAAAATAAATATTTGCATAAAAACTATTTTTTATTTATTGTCAAAATAAAAGTTACTTATTTTTACATAATATCATCAGTGAGAGTTAAGAAATATGTTTAAATACATTAAATTTTGATTTTAAACTATTGAAGTACTATCTTATATAAAAATATATGCAAATATATGTACAAATATATTAAGTACAGATACTTTTGTGTTATTAGGTTTGTCACCAGCATAATGACGTCAATAGAACTTACGATAATTAGACTATATCAAAAATATGTTATCGTATGTACAAAATATAATAAAATAAAATGTTTTACATTTCTCTTTATAAATTTGAAACCAGCTTTACTTGCACTTACGATATTGAAGTAATCTGTTTTATCTTTTGTTGTCGAAAATAAGTGCTAATTTGAAAATGATATTGATTGAATTTAAAATTTATTACTTAAGTGAAAAGCAGAATACAAGACATTTCGTATAAATTGTAAGTAATTTAATGTTGTATGTAAAGCATGAAAAAGAAATTACATAGAATTGATCAAAATTGAATTTAAATTGATTTAATTTTTTATACTGTATTTACTCTAAATTACATTTAATACGAAGGAAACCAATTAAATATAATTTAAATATAAAAATTGTACAATAATTAAAATCTAACTGGTTTGAATTTATAAAAAAACAGAAAAACACGAAATAGTTATATATTTTTTTAGATTATGTTGATTTAAGTTACAAATTTAAATATCAGCCTTTGTCAGTAAAGTTAGATTTTTTTTAAAGAAGTATTACTATTATTTATTACAAAGCAATAATAGACATAAATTTAGGTAGTTTGAATTTGAATTTGTTGAAAATTTCTAATACTTTTTTCTCTGTAATGAAACAAAATCAAGAAGATTAAAAAGGAAGATTACTTGAGATTTCAATGTTCAGAAAATTAAATAAAAACAATGGACGGTAGCATCTGTCAACTTCCGATATTGTTAATAAAAACGGGACAACCTTATTCTTCCCATAATATTTACAAGATCTTAGCTAATCTACAAAGCAATCGAGACTTTATGTTTTATAAATTAATATAATTTTTTGTTTAATGTTCTGTTTAGTTTATTTTTCGTTTACGTTTTGAAACATTTTGCCAAAGTATAAGTGAGATCAAACCTATGCGTATTATTAAACTGTTTGAACAAAAGTTGTTAAACCGTTAAAAACGACCTCTGTCAAGCAGTAGAGTTATTTTTTCTCTCGTATTTAATAAAGAACTACTTTATGCGAAATACGAAGAAATTTATGAAGGTACCACAAATTTTTATGATCCCATGACCCATAATCCCTTTCGACCGTCCCGTTCAACGCCTAAATGGCGTTCTGACATCCCCTCTCCACCTATTCTCTTTCTGTTTTTCATCTGTCACATAATCCTGGGCTAGTTGAGCATTGTTTGCCGTCGCGACGCATACGTGAACGACGCTCAATCATCGAGAACTACCACTGCGCATTTTCCAGTATTTCTCCCACCCAGCATTTTTCTGCGTGGTGCAGGACGGGATTGATGGTTTTTATGGACGTTAGGCCTTAGGGGAGCCTGCGACACAAATGCTTGACCGTATATTTTAAGTTTTAGTATTTTCGAAACTATATTTTTAGTGCTTGATGGCACAGTAGGATAATATTGTCCAGTTTTTATACGGACATAATTTTGATTTGTTTTTATAGGTGTAAACGGTGCAGTGTTATTATCCACGCTCCAAATATTTGTTGAAAATTTGAAATATTGTTATTATTTTCTAACGGCAATTTGCTTTTGTTTTGCTATCTGATAGTTTTCAAATTACTTTAGTGTCTACTAAACAATATTAGGACAAATAAAGAACAAAAATAATCTAAATTCAGATACAAAAATTCTAATTATTAAAATATATACACATATTAGATAACAAAAAAAAATTATAAAAACTTTCTAGATTGTTGTTAAAAGAATAGTTCATAAAATTCGATTTTTACTCTATATAAAAACATATATGAATGATAAAATATATATATGATAAAATATTTTACAAAAAATTATAACATAAAATCGTTGAAATAATAACAATGGCTCGTATTCGCACCTCATTTATAAAACAAAAAAAAATTAAAACTAATAAATTTAATTTGAAAAATAAAATCCATAAATATATGAATTATACAGATTTTGTTTTTAAATTATAAAATTTTATTATAAAATCCCATTTCATTTTATTTTTCATGTCATTTCCTTAATAATTCATTCTACTATTTCATTTTGATATAACATTTGTTGACATATAATACAAGTCCATAAATAATAAATCTAATATTATTAATAAAAAAATAATGTACTAAAATTCGTTAAAATGCATCCGTAAAACATATTTATAATATACTGAACTAATATCAATTATTCAGAATCAACACAAGCTTTTTGGCTAATAAACGATAATGGTTAAATACGAAGAGGGAGAAAAAAAAAACAGAAGAGCGAGAGGAAATAAACAGTAAAAATTCGCGTTTGTTTTTTGTTTTTTATCTCTTATCGATTTTGTTTTTAGTTGCGCGATAAATTTGTGGTTCATTGAATTAGTGAAATGTGTTAGGTTAGGGAAAAAAAGAAGTAAAGTATCCACGGTGGAGGAACGAGTTGTGAAAAATGTTTAGGCTTACAATTTCAATTTGAAAATTGCGGGTACTAGCGTTTGAAAAATCGTTATCGAAGAATGGTTTCTGGTAAGATATATGACGCACTTTTCAATGATATATTATGATGTAATAATTCATGTATTTTTGTATTTTGCTAAAATATGTTCAAGCGATTTTATTTTTATTACTTTTTTTAAGAAACGATTACTTTTGCGACAATTTTCGGCATCGAAATTTTCGCAAAAATAATGTACTTCAGATATTTTACATGCAAATAATTGTTAATACTAAATATTATTTGTATTACAGTATTAATAGTAACCAAATCAGAGTAGATGTATATTTAAATAAAAGTTAAAACATAATAGTTGAAAACTAGCCATATTTTTGTTTTGACTGAAGAAAAAATATTATATAATTTTAAGTATGTGTTTAAAAATTAATGGCTGACTACACCATTTTTACTTAAAATTTAAGCGTGGTTTCAATTAATCGATCAGCTAATTGTTAATAAATAATTATTGTCAAAATTAATATTTATGTGTAGTTTGTGAAATCGGCCATAAGTATGTATATTAACGTACTCAAAGTACGTCTTCATCAGGAAAATGACAAAAATGACATTTGCAGTAAATAAACGGAACATAGTTACCTAGTACCTTGTATCTATGTTGTGTTTATTTCTGTAAATTTTATTTCCATTATTTTTCCTGATGACAACGTACGTTGAGTACATCAAAACGTCGATTATTAATAAATATTAATACAGAATTATAACCTAAATCTGTTTTATTTTAATATAATGAGTTCTGAAACATTTTTTTACTATGTTGAAAGACAAATATTTTTAGAAAACGGTCATATTTCAAATATAATTAACTTACGTTAGGGGTTGTAGTTTACCCACTCCTGAGCTAAGCAATAAAAATTATAACTGATTGTTTTTTGACATCTTTTTTCACATTCAACTTATTAGAGATAAAAAAAAAGCTGTTACCGTTAAATTGTCAGTTGTCATTTGAAAGTATTTGTAAAAGTTGAGTATTTATCATAATCTGAGCGTATATCTTTCAATTTGCCATTTAGTCAACGACATTACGATGCAATACGACTGTTCTCAAAAATGGGGAAACAAATAAAAAAAAAAGCGAGTATTTGGCAGAGCTTTTAGCTACATTTCATTCGTAAATTTAATTCTTTTCCCATGAGCATCCATAACTGACAATCGCGTAAAACTTTTTCGCTTGAGCATTAGCCAGTTTTCTTTCACATTTTGTCGCTGTACTCGGCGGTTGATCCTAAACCATGAAATGTTATTACATCGTCTGGCTAAAAAGCTATTAAATTGATATTTACAGCATACTAAATTAATTAGTAATTTGAAATTAATAGAACAATACTGAAATAAACAAAACAATCCTTTGAACAATATCAATCAATATGAAGCTTGAAATAATATTACTATATTAAAATAAAACTGCTTTAAGTTAAAGTTCTGTAAATAACAGAACATAGAAACACGTTAGTAGGTAACAAATAAGTAACTAGATCATACAATTTATAGATTTTTGATTAATGAAAACCAAATTTTATTTAACTCAGTGCTTTCTCACAGTGATTGATTTTATCCTTTTTTTTATAAATTTGTATTGCTTTTCTTATCATCTGCTGCTAATAGTTTAATAATTGCTAGACCAATCAATTTATTTTATATGTTTATGGAATAATAATATACTATTAAACAAATAAACAATAAACTGTTCTTGCATATTTTAATGTTAACAAATGTGCTCATAGAATTACGCAGTGTCAACCGTTTTAATAAATGTTCATAATTTTTTTTCTTTGCTATAATCTTAAAACAAAACAAAAGTTTTGTAATTTTAAAAGTACTGAAAGATCGTCATGATTAATTCAACGAAACATTAGCAAATACTTAATTTAATATTTGAATTATAACAGTTTTGGATCCCCCTTCAAATTTATATCTGAACGCGTCATTAATTCTGGACCAAGAAATTATAGAATAATTTCTTTAGTGTCAGAATCATTACTTGCCTAATTAATGGTAAACTTAATATAACTTAATTATCAAGTAAAATACTTCTATACTTTTCCATTGTGCACGAACCATTAAAGACAGAGATTTTAATTAAAAATGCCACAATTAACGAACATCTTATATAGGAAGAAAGAAATTTTTTCTTCAATACAGTCAAACCAAACTGACAACTTAGTTTCATTACAAACTTTTATTTATGTTTGTCTAAAAGATTTCTAAACTGAGTAAAAATTTTCAGTTATATTTATAATTTAAATTTTGTATATAAATATTAAATTGCAATATAATCTATTACGGTGCAATTTTAAACATTTTTTTTTCTAAAAACCACAAAAGTAATTTCATTTAAAGTGTTAAATTAATAATTATATAAGCTTTAATAAAAATAAGTATTAAATTTTTTGAAAGCTTTAAACTAATAAAAGTTATAAGAAAATTTAACAGTAATGTAATGAACAGAAAACATAAAATAATACTGTTAAAATCAAGCAACAATTTCAAACTACAATTTACTAAACTTTACCAACTAATCCAAGAAAACTTCTCATATTAAAACCGTATCAGACGGAAATCTTTCTTGATTAAAAGTGTTTCCCCATGATCAACCAGAATAAGAAACAAAACCACACAATCAGCTATTTTCAAATCCGAAAAAAACAAAAAAAAATCTAGCAAAGAAACATAACTTGAACATTTCCCGAAAATAATCCGACAAATAAACGACAAAATCACAGAAACAAAGCCCCAGACTCTGAGACCATTTTCTAACAGGGTTAAATTCCAATCCATTGCTAGAACGGAATAATCCCAGCTAACATATCAAGAACGATTTACAACCTTCTTATTAACGTAATTGAGCACATTGCATTTCGACAATCTAAATTCTGGTCCGCCAGAGTTTAAGCTTGTGTTGTAAGTTCCAATAAGACTAGCAATGGACATAAGGGTTGTGGGTGACTGGAGTTGGTCATTGCTCATCTGCCGATTACGGAAAATGGAGGGGGGATATAGTCGGAGAATGATGGCTGCAAGGATACGTTGGGACAACGCCTGGACACTGATGGAGAGCGGATCTAGGGAACTAGATGGAATGGTCCTTTTTTTTTCTTCTTGGCGATGTTGTTTCTTGATGAATTTACTAGCGTAAGATGCGGGAGTATTACGTAGATGTTGTTTTTGGTCTTATTAGGTTTTTGTAAATTTAAGTGATTGTTTTGGTTTTACTATATTTACAGAAATAAATAAATGCTATTTCGTTTATATATCACTATAGTAGAGGTACACTATAAAAAAGTTGTCATTTCACATAAAATTATAGTAAAAAAATTACGTATGTATTATTTCAGCAAAACGATAAATTATCTGTAAAAATATTATAATTTTGTATTTGAAATAAAATAATTAATTTACCATATTATTATGAGTAGTTGGAGTGGTATGATTGAGAGTGTTTTGAGTGAGCGAAAGTTTCCAAGTAGTAGAAATAGAAGAGCATGAATGAGAGGAATTATGAATGTGGATGAAGCAAAAGTTGCTTGTTTGGATAGGAATGTTTGGAGGCGATTGATTTCGGGATGATAAAAGGAGTTTGTGCCACACCCTTTTGGGTACATGGCGTGATTGTGTATGTATGTATGTATGTATGTACATATGTTTTTTTTTACCGAAAAACTAAGTAAACTTACATAAAATTTTATATTTTTATTTTATATTGATATTATGTAAAAATTATCCTGTGACGTTTGTAAATTTATATATTAAACTGGTGTAAATCAGTTGCCCCAGATTTTTTTACAGCGTCTGATTCAGATTAGTCTTATATTTTTTGTATTACTATTTATTTAAATATATTCATTTTTGTAATTTTTATTTTCTGAATTTCTTTATATATAATTTCTAACTACATTTTATTGTCTTTAATAAATTAAATGATTGGAAATTACTTACGAAAAATGGGAAAACTTTATCTGCTAAATAAAGTCTCACTTGTAACAAAATAAAGAATATATTAATTTTTATAATTCATTATGATAAACTATAACAAAATAAAATAAAATGATCGCTTCTAAAGTTTACTCTGTATACACTACGGACCCTGAAAAACGCAACAATAATTTGTATAATCGTTTAACAAACTGAAATTATACAATTGCAAAATCAAATATAATATATTTAGTGTAAATTGTCAAGCCCAATCTGAAATCAGTAACCACATCATGGGCCGCAATAATAAGAATCGAATCGGAATAATAATATTTTCCGAAATACATTATTAGTGTAATGAATATCCTGTCAAATATGGATGTAGAGCACGGGGGTAAGAGGCGTGCACAAATTTCAGCGTCCAGCTGCTCGTGAAATCAACAAGTTCCATTAATCTTTCTTATGAAAATGTAATGTCGTTGTTAGAATATAATGAGCTCATTTATCAAAAAACGTTGGAGATTTTTCTTCCCTAGCCCCAGTCAGCCGGTTTTCTCGGCGTCTTTGCAGTCGCAAAACGACGACTATCTCGACGACGTACGACATCTGAACACGTCGATGATGATGTCTCGTTAATCGAACAAATAAATAATAAAAAACATTATAAACCGATAAGTATATTTCACGTTTTATTCTTAGAGAATTGACATAAATGTAAAAACAAATTGTGTGTTCTGATTTGCAATTGTTTTCGCTTTTTGATATTTTGTTTCCTGATTTTGAGAAATCATAAATATATGTATTTTTGTATTATTAGTATTTTTATTACAGTTTAAGGGCTTTGCAACTGCAAGGTTTAAAACGGACCCATTGGAAGTACACAATAGAATTTTAAATCTATTATTGCGATGTACTGAATGGTACATGGCCTGTAGGCGTGATATTTACAGTAAATATATATATATATATATATATATATATATATATATATATATATATATAATGGCTGGTAATATATGTGTAAGTAATTGGATAGTGGGTGTAGCAGTCAATTTTGGAAGACGATGTTAAATAAAACTCATTTAAGTTTAATTAAGCAAGCTTTCGGATTTATTTTAATCCTTCCTCAGGCTTAAAACTAACAGAGTTATGATTACAAGTTATTTTTATAAACCATGTGATTCAATACATCAAATTACGAATTGGTAAAAATTAAGATTATGTATGTAACACAACAAATATAATAACTCCAGAGTTATTATATTTGTTGTGTTACATACATAATCTTAATTTTACCAATTCGTAATTTGATGTATTGAATCACATGGTTTATAAAAATAACTTGTAATCATAACTCTGTTAGTTTTAAGCCTGAGGAAGGATTAAAATAAATCCGAAAGCTTGCTTAATTAAACTTAAATGAGTTTTATTTAACATCGTCTTCCAAAATTGACTGCTACACCCACTATCCAATTACTTACATATATATATATATATATATATATATATATATATATATATATATATATATATATATATATATATTATATAAAAAATTAAAACTGTTGTTAAATATAAAATGAAGTGAACTAACTTCAAAACTAAAATAAATAAAAAAACTTTATATTAAAAATCAGCATCAAATTTGTCTTCTAGCAGGTATAGTAGCGAATATTGAGAAGAAAGCGAAAAAGCTCGGCTTTTTCGTAAAAAAAGGTTCTATTACAAACCTGGGTATCGTTGTTTCCTTCGACCAAATAGAGCATCGCAAATAAACTTGTACTATCATTATCGAAACGAAACTTTTAACCAGTTTCTCAATTATTCAAATTGAAAAAAAAGCTTTAGTAATCAAACTTTTTTCTTTACTCTTCTTCTTTCATTTATTTGCTTGTACTTTCCAATCTACGTATAGTGAATGTACATTGCTAATTTTCTCAGTAAAATAATCCATACTAAATGTTATTGTGGGTATTTTCAATAGTTTATTACTTTACATTATGAATGTGTGATACTATAATTTTCTTTTTAATAATTAACAAGAATTATTTATAATATAAACACAAATATTAACGTAAATACAAAAAAATCCTATCTAAAAGTTGCCATTTTACATAAAAACAGTAGTAAAAAAATTACATATTATGGTTTACATAAATTTTCTGTAAAAATAATATAATTTTGTAATTTTAAGTAAAATAATTAATTTACCATATTATATAATTATGTTTTTTTTTACCTAAAACGTAAGTAATAAAATATACATAAAGTACATAAAATATACGTATTTTATATTTATATATAAATAAAATATTTGTAAATAATATCACAAATATTTTGTAAAAATACTGACGTCTGTAAATTTATATATTAAACTGATGTAAATCAATTGCGTCAGGTTTTTATGTAAAATTATCGAATATTGTATAGTGCACAGTGTAACCATTAAATAAGGCATAAAAATTTAATAAATGAATATATTTATAATTTATATTAATACTATAATAATTGCAAGATCCGACAATATGAACGGAAAAAAATTTATAAAGAAATTTATAACATTGATCAATCAATGTATAGGCACTAATTTAAATAAAATTTGGCTTATTTTAATTAAGTTATTTATTACATAATTACTTATTTTGTTACCTAGTAATTTGTTTCTATGTTCTGTTTATTTACTGTATATATTATTTTTTATCAGTTTTCCTGGTGATGATGTACTTCGACTATTAATCTTAAAAGCCGTTTTATTTTAATATAATGAGTTCTAAAACATATTTTACTATGTTAATTATCTGTATTTTATATATAAACAATAAAGATTAGTATTTCTCTTTTTGTTTATAATGTTAATATTTCGTTGCTTAACTTAATTAACAGTATTTTACTCCGAGTAAATTTAATTCGAAATAAAACTGGTAGAACACAATAGGCTTGGTTTATAACGAAAACATTTCTTTCGTAGCATCTCATGAATAACAATCCGCGCTGTACCGAAAATTTCACACTTTCTCGTCTGAAAAACAGCGTAAACCAGAAAGTAACGATAAAATAACAAACAGCCCAACACAGAACACATTCCAGTTTGCCACTTTTACGTACACTCTGTCTGTTTGCTTTTCTCATTAGGATAATGGAGTCCGTTATAGGATTAACCAGTTATCAAAATTTTCCGCACCTAACAGAGAACTTGTATGTATGTGTGTGTGTGTGTGAGCGATGATACATTGACCCGTTTCCATCAGTCATAATTATAATTATGATCTACTAAGGATATGCAAGATGAATGCGAAAATAATTTTATTAGGACATCAAGATGATGCTGGCTTTATTTGATATGTGTGTGTGTGTGTGTGTGTGTGTGTGTGTGTGTGTGTGTGTGTGTGTGTGTGTGTGTGTGTGTGTGTATGATGAACAATTTTGTTGAATTTGCTGTATAAGTGAAATTGTGCTTTGACATTCTTGATTAATTAGCCTGTATTTTCTAATCATTTTTTATTTATTTTCTATTTTAGCTAGGTTTAGTTTGCAATTTTGATTTTTGAAAATTGATTTAACATCCGCTGTGTATGTGCATTTACTTATTAGTTTAATTAATTTTCGTTGATTACCAAATTTTAAGTAAAATAATAATTAATTTAAAAATATATTTAAATAATTTTTAATTAATATTTGCCAAATATATGGGTTAGTTGACTAAATGTGTTGCGCCTTTATTAAAAATATCTTGAGTTTCTTACTTTACTTCTTAGCTTGCGATCTTTGTGTAACCGCTAGTAACCATGAAGTAACCGTGCTGAATAAAAATCGCCTATAGTATTACATATAAAATTAAAAATTTAATTACATGCACGCTGAAATATTTATTCAATTTTAAAACTGTCGTATAATTAATACAAATTAATGACATAAAATTATTTCAAAAATTTAATTAGTACGTAAATAAAAAATACCGTACCATTTGCATAATATTTGACAAAAATATGTGATATTACAAAAAGCGATAAATGCCGTCGATAATGTAAAATATGTATGTGATGAAAAAATTTCAACGTATTTTCGTGAAATTTTCCCGAAAAACTTATAAACGGGCAATAAGAAATTTCGACACCGTAAAGCGTTTCAGAAACGGTGGCTCCGGGTTGAAACATCCTTGGAACGTCTACGGGAAAATTTCCATTTCGTTCCAAGCTAAATAACTTAAAAATCTACGCGTTGGATGCCGATCACGTTTGGAATTAGTATCTTATTGGATTCGGATTACGTTTTTTTACGGGCCTGTGTCCCTGAACTACAGTTTTCGCCTTCATTTCGCAAAGAAGCAGTAGAAGAACGTGAAGGGAAAAAGAAGGACACGTTCATGTGACGTGTCGCTCAACAAGATTCGAGATGCGATGCTCTTTTGTTGGTGTGCCTTTCTCAGTTTTTTTTTTGTCTCAATGTTGTTTTTTTTTTGTTTTCGTTCCGCGTCATATCGCAGTATGCCATGCCGAATCTTGTTTTTGTTTTCCACGAGAGATCTTTAAGTGAATTATTAATGGCGCGTGTTTTCTTATATATCTGTCTGTTTTGGGGGGATTGTTTTATTTTTTCATGGCCCACTGGGAGAAAGCTTTTCGCATTACGTGTGACAGGATATTGACGGGGATTATGAACGGTAGACATTTGATATTGATTCACATATATGCAATATGTACATTCGCTAGATTATCATATATAGTCAGTGTATTATATAAGCTTATTATGTAAAGATATCATAGTAAATATGTTTTTCATAGATTAATAAACCAGTTGGAATTACCGATTCACTGTTTTGAAATGTTTTTATAGATAATTTATTGCAATTATAATTTCTTTTTTCTATCTAAAAGTTTCACTAAATTTAATTTATAATACAATACATAGTATGTTTATTTAGATTAGTTTTACTTTGTTTGTTTTTCAAATATACGTTTTTATAAGAGAGGTTACTGACAGGGGTGTGGAGTCGACAAAAAAATTGGTTGACTTGAATTGGTTCGACTCCGTCTCCAACTTTTAGTTTGATAATGATTTTTATGTTTTATGTTTTATCATATTACATGAACTATAGAAAATACATTCGGGTTTATAATATTATATAGTAAGCTAATATAAAACATTCACAGAAATAATATTATTAATTATTTTAAATGTTGCAAATGCATGTAAGATTAATTTATTTATCAAAACGATACAATACACAATATCCCTCTATTATATATATTTTTAAAGTAATTATTTCAATGTAATAATAAATATACATAAATAATATTTTGATTTAAATAAAGTAAAACTTTTAGATATAAATAAAAACAAGTTTGAGAAATAACATAAACTTTGTAATATGTTTAAATTCATATAATTAATAATCCATAATTTGCTAATAAAAATAAAAATACTACTAAAATATAATTTCCTTTTTACATATAAATTAAATTGCCATAGTATCTAATGAAACTGCACGTACTTTTTCTTGAGAATCGATCTTTTCAAAAAGAATTGAAACCATTCAGCAACGATGATGCTTCCAAATGCTTCAGAAAAGCAATTTATATAAAAATAAAGAATCAGTTTCACGAGAAATAATTCAATAAATATGATCCCTATTGTTGTTAATGTGCGCGTAACATTTTCCACACGAACAAAAAAAAAAAAGAGAAGCAACCAATTCTTCTTGAAGGAATTTTCGCAAGGCTAATTGTTTTCCGACCACAAAGATTTTCACCGGCGGTAGACAGATCGTTGGCGAGTGGAAAATGATGATGGGCCCCATCTCCGGAAGGCTGTGCAAGCTGCATCGGTTCTCACGCACCTGATGTCTTTTCTGTTTTTCTTTTTTTTGCGCTTCCTTGTTCTTGTGTTCAAGTGTTCGGCATCTGTGGGAGGTCCTCTAAGATATATTTTGGATGGGTGTGCAGGTTTCTTTATAGACACAATACAGGAATGAGAAGTTTCAAATTGTTGTTTTGTTTTAAGAGAATAAATTGGACGTTGAAATCAATAGAAATGTAATATTTATAGTGTAATAAGTATTAAGTAAAATGTTAGCATAATAAATTTTTGGTATTTGAAATAATAAAAATGTAAATATGGATAAACTAATCTTATGAAAAAAAAAAGAGAATAAATAGCTCTGAAATTATCTTCATTTTGAATTATTATTGAAAACTTTTTCTTTTTAATTTGTTTGAACGAAGATCTTAATAAATGTATTAGTTTGTTTATTAATATCTTATTTCTTTTGACTTACATATTAAATCTGAACATATAAATTGCAAAATTTGATGATGGAAAATATTCTAAATCTTAGATTTAAACATATTTTTCGTATTTCATTTTTTTTCAAGCAGTATAAAATTTAATTAGAACTAGATGATTATATTTTATATGATTTGTCTATTTACATAATTAGTTAATATTATATATATATATATATATATATATATATATATATAACTATTACTTGAAATGAAATTCTTATTTCAAATAAAATTTAGATAAATATCCTAAAACTCCAGGAAAAATCAACTAACAAAAACAGATAAATGTACAACATTCTAAAAAATATCTAATTACTTTAAATAAATACAACAAATGTAATTATCTACTTTTAAATTAGATGTTTTATCTAATACAGACAATTGTAAGTTATCAAATTTTTTTTTAGATAAAAAAGTTAAAACATTAAAAACCTTATCTAAAGATTTTTGTGAATAGTTTTATGCGTATTGTATAAATTTATTTCATGCATGTGTCCTGTTTTTTTTTTACAATTTTTTTCCTATTTATTTTAAAAATATATTTGTAAAATAAATAAAATTTAAAAAAAAGAAGCAAGACAGCACATTTCTAACAAATTGTTGCTCATCTCTATTTCTCACATTTTCAAATATTTGTTACAAAAACTGGGGAATATACAACATAACAAAATATTATATGTGTTTTATCATTCTGACGTATGTTATATCAGGCGAATTTATTACTATATAAAATTCATGTGGACGTTTTGACGTCTGAACATTTGTATATTTATATCTTTGACCTACTCAATACTTTTTGAGGAAAATAATAAAACTTTCTATTTTATTATTAAATGTTAAACAGGAAAGAAATAGTTACTTAAAATAAAATATATGAAAATTGTGCATTTATATACTAATTATTAAAATTAATTTAAATTATCAAATAAAGCCGAGTACAATTAGAAATAGCGATACGATATGAGATGAAACTTAATTAAATTAGTATATGAAATAATTAGGAAATGGTTCAACGTATATGGGTGTGCAACAATCTACATTAATAGTTGAAGAAACTTTAGATTCACACTGTTTAATAATTCCTATCATTAGAAACTAAATTAAACTCAAGTAAATGTATAAATGTTTAAATTTCATGCAAAATTTCTCACAGTCAAATAATGATTCATTAAATATTTACTTATTTACTACGCTACGATGCTCCTTTACTGTTTAATATTAAATCTGCGTTTGTCATTGCTAATTCATTTGTTTTAAATTTTGTTATATATCTACGTGGTATTAACAAATAATATGTATCTACCAATATTTACAGTTTTTTTTTAATAATGTCTTTATTTTAAAAAGTCCATAAATTAAAATTAGTAAATGTATTTCTTTTAAACTGTGAGCCAAAGAAGAAAAACATTAATTCTTTTTAAGAATATTTCCCCAAATTCTGAATAATTTATTATTAAATTTGAAAATTTGAAAATTTTACAAATACGTGGATTAAAACAAAACTATAAAATTATTAGTTAGCATACGCTTAAATATTCCATGTAAAATATTTTTATATTAACTTCTAAAATAGAAAATAATAAATTATAAATTATCTGAAAATATTTCAACCATCAGTACCTCATAAAACCTTTTTTTTTTAATTTAACCCTAAAATGCACCCTTCTTTTGCATAATCTAAAATATTAATCTTTCATCATCGTATCGAATAGACGCAGGGAGCGATTGTTCATAAAATCCCTTCGTGCCATCGACTGCATCGTAAATCAATTTTATGTATTTCCGAACCATTAGAAGATATTATTAGTTAACATAGCGGCGTAAACAATAAGCGATAATATTGTTTTATAAAATCAGCGAATAAATTACGGCAACTTACGACACGCGATCAACGAAAAAGCTTCCCTTGCCTTTACCTTAGAATCTTAGATGGTTTGCGGTCCGTATTGTTTTTCCTGCTTTTATAAGGTTAACTGCGCGCCCAATATGTTTGGATAGGTGTAGTTTTGGAATTTAAGTAAACAGGGACGTACTAAAGAAGTTTTACAGCCAGTTTCATTATATACACTTTAACTAAAGACAATAACAAATAATTTTACCCTTAGAAGTGTGAAAAATTGATAAAAAGTATAGTTTTATTGATAATAATAATTATTATAGTAGAAGTTAAAATTGATGCTTCATAAATTTAGTGAAGAAGAATTTTTGTTGCAAGATAGATTAGTAATAGATAGTAAGATAGTATATACTAAATGTGTTTGTATTATCATTTGTGATATCAAATTTGCAAAATTTGTAGTTTTTGATATCATGTCATCATTAAATTTGACAATTTAATACAAGACATCTCTTTTCTTTTGTTATTGCTATAATTTTATATATTTTGGAAGTTACCTCAATTTGAAATTTGATTAAATAAAAGTAAGAATTGTTAAGACGTACAGTTCGTTTAATATGCGAGTACTTAATAATGTTTGTCAACAGTTTGGCTTTGTCAATAATAATATATTTCTAAATTTTCTATGGTGAATTGATAAACTAAACTGATAATAATATTGAATCTTAACAGTTATTTATAGCATTTTTTTGTGTTTTTTAACAATTTTTCAACCGAAAATTACCATAAAATATTATTTAAAACACACATTACAAAAAATTAATACAAGTGAAAAAATAAGTTTTTAGAAACCGAGATTCGAACCTCAAACTACCTATTTTTGTGGCAGACGTCCTACTTATTAAACTACAAGCACACGACCAAACAAACACATTTTTGTAATTATATTGTATTTGACTAGTTATGACTTAATTATACATTAACCTAGTTGGTTGTATTACAGTAATATGATATTCAACGTTTAATGTAGTAATGTTTAATAAGTAAATTAGGCAAATAAAAATTAAAAGCTACAAAATATAGAGAAATTACTAGACATTTGCTACTCATACACGTCAAATGTCATTTTATTTATGTGAAATAAGCACTATATTTTGTTAGTACAAAACGCCAATAACATTCAAAAAAAAAACCTAAACTTCTAAAATGCGGTACTGGTGGAACAAATTTCAGGTGTGTATTTTCAAATACACATATACGCTCCTGTCCTGTACCCAGTAAAACCGTAAAACAGTTGTGTGGTTTTGGTCTATACAGTACTCTGTACCAGTATAAACCGAGAGAGCGCCCTGCCACCAAAGGATTCCAAAGGTTTTATTGTTTCGTCTCATGCGAGCCTTGGGGGAATATTAATTCCCCGTGTTGGTATATATATATATATATATATATGCAATACACTGACACTGATGAGTCAACGTTGTTTTTGTTTCAGCTCGCTCGGTACCTCTACTCACCACCCCGACTAGATGACAGTAGTGTTGCTGACAATTTGCATGCGAAATTTATGTCGTTTGTTGCTTATATAACACATTGAGCATACGTATGCGAAATTATATGCCGTTGTGTTGATGAACGGCGTCGGTACCAAGTTTTCAGCACATGCGTTGTTATAATTTTACTAGTTTATTGCACAACCGTTAAGAACTCGCTCGCTTGGGTTGGTTACATTTTTCAAAAAAATTCACCTGAAATGAGATATTTTGCATACTGTTGCTCTTAAAGTAGAAAACAACTTTTCCCGTTTTAAATGTTCGGTTTTAATACACACTGTATATGACTTGGCCGTTACAAGTATATCAACGTAAATATACCTAGATGATTGTTACATTTTACGTTATGGGTGCTTTATATTTAACGTATTTTTTGTAAATGTTGTTGAAAAATTGACAATTGTAAAAAAAAAAAAATGGTAAAACATTTTATGGTGAAACATAAAAATAAAAATTAATGTGTAATATTTTCAAATAATAGAAACTTTGTTTTGGTGGAAAATTATTTTTGGCACTGTCACACATTTTTGGATACATGGTGTGATTCTGTATGTTTCTATGTAAAATTGTAACACCAAATTGCATTAATATCTTGTACTAAATTCTAATAGCAATACATGACATTTAGAGTAAAAAAATTACCTATTATTCATGTTTTTAAAACACATAACTAAATTAGCAATTCTAAACATTTAGTTTTACAAATATTTATATTTAAATAAATAGTATATTGTTTAACGAAAACGAAACTTTTAATTACAAATTTAGTAATAAAATTTAGTAACTAAAGATATGTTTGAGAAAAACTTGCATATATACAATTTATATTTTGATCATTTTACAAATACGTACTCACTAATATTCGCGGTGTATGCCTATCTCTTTTACTCTCTTTACTCAAAAGAAAGTATAGTTAAAAATGTCTATGTTGTATCCTATTAGAATATTTCTTCAGCATTTGGAATAATCTTAAACAGGATACAGAAGCATATTTAAACACAGAGAAAGTGCTGGAGGGTTCTACATCAACCGCACAACACTAACCGATGTGCAATTTGTGTTCGCATGGCCAACTTGTTTTGCCAGACTGTCTAAACATGTAATTAATACAATGAAAACACGATATAAACTCCTTGGACCGTGCGCGCGGGCGTGCGAGCAACCGGAGAGCTCCAGGGATAACTCGGGTCGCAGACGTTTTATTTGCGACGCGACGATCCTGGGTTGTTCGGTGATGCGTTCGTTGTTGTTGCACAATTTAAACGCGTAACGTGTTCCGGATACCGGAGCATTCCCTTTTCCCCCTAATGATTGTAGATCACGTGGCCAAATAACTGCAACAAGCTTACGACTGGAAATTTACCTATGGCTTACTAGAGATATTTACAAGGTAATTGTGAATTGATTACTGATAATAGAGAGAACGTATTATCTTGTAATTTTATCTACAAACTATGAAACACTATGCTCAGTATTTCTAGGTATAATTACACAACTGCTGTAATTTTAATATAATTGTTTAAAAATACATAACATCAGAACTATTATAAACATTATGTAATATGATATTACCAACATTATTACAGTTTTTTTTTTTTAGTAAATTTACAGAACTTCAGTAAATTTGCTGTCAGAAATTTTCCATAAATAGGTAAAATTTGTTTAGTTCTATAATATTATTGTTGGTATAATTACATACATTTCTAAATTTACATAAAGGATGAATTTTAAAATGAATAAATTACATTTAAAATAGTTTATTAGTGTTATTACACAAAATATGTACTATAAGGCTCATTATTTTGATGAATTATTACAGATATTAATATGCAAGCTGTAATTTTACACAATTTAAGAAGTTATACCAATAATATGTAATTCTACATTAAGTATGTGATGCAATTTGTAGAAAGTAAGCAATTTTACATACTTATTAGGTCATTTTTACTTACTTTATATTATTATTATTATGAATTATGTGAAAATTATGTGATTTTGAAGTAGCAATACAGAATATTTATGGTAAAATAAAATTACAGATTCTTATAGTAAAATTTTACTACTACTATTTTTTTGTAACTTCGCTATCTTTTTTACAGTGTATGCTAATAATGGAATATTACGTACTCTATCACCGTAGTCTACTACTCTACTAATGTAATTCGGGTTTAGTAGATGGATTAAATAGTGACTTACGATTAGAATCAGACGAGCTTAAAGCAAATAATTTCGTATCATTAATTTTATATGTTAAGTTTAGATATATGTCTCATTTAAAAATGCGCAGCGAAAATTGTCTGAAAATAAAAATATTATTGGTTTTTCTTGTAGTAATTATTAGATATACGTATTAGATATAATTTGAAAAGTAAGCAAATTACATAAACCTTGATTTCTCCTAGATTTCAATACAGTTACATTATGATAACAAAAAAACAGATTTATAAGATATAATTCCCAATTAGTATGATGATATATATCTATGTAAAATTCAGTAAAAAATTTTTTATATTGAAATTAATGAATCACAAAGCAAAACAAAACGCGTGTGCTTTTGTTCTCGTTGGTAATAATATGGCTGAATGTTTCTAGTAATTAGTGCTTTGAAAATGAATATCTATGTACGTATGCTTTTATTCTAATATTTCGCTTTTTTATTCCACTTTTGAAAAGATAACAGATGTTAATATGTTACGAAAAAATGCACTTCAGTAATTCATATACAGTCAGTAAACATTATTATAAAAAAACTTTAGTTCGGTATTAATTTTAATTATAAAATCGAACTTAAGATATTACATACGTACATTATCATCAGGAAAAATAAACAGAACATATAAACAAGTTACTAGGTAACAAACTAAGTAACTCGGTTATAAAATTTATAAATTATAATTAAAGGAAATCAAATTTTATTTAAATCAATGCCTTCACATTGATTGATGTTATCTTTTTCTTTATAAATTTTAATTGCTTCTCTTGCAATTATTATAGTATCTCCGAATAATAAAATTTATTGCCATAAATAGATATATCTAGGTGTATTCTGTATTACTTCTGTTTAAAAATAACGACCAGTTAAAATAAAAATTCTGAGATTACATAAGAAATATGGAACATAGATTTCTTGCAGAATCTCAGATTTCTTATTTTAATACGCCTTTATTTTTAACAGAAGTGATACAGAATATATCCGATTTTACGCAAAAAGTAAAATTTTTAATAGTGATTTTTGATAACAATGTTTTTAACATTATCTAAAATTACTTACAAAGCGCTTTCAAATAGTAATTTAAATTTTATAATATCAGAAATAAAAAAACTATCATATATTATCAAAAAATACAAGCAAAAATTTATTTTGAAATATATAATAAAAGCACTTTTTTTTTACAAGAAAGTAAGGTGAGAATATGATCTATAGTTTTTAATAGACGTAGAAAATAATTATAATTATATTTCCCATTTTTTTTCTTACGTTGTATATATATATATATATATATAATTTTAATAAAAATTACAAATAATACAAGGCTAATTACGATTCAACCCTCCGGTAAACATATCACAATTAACTAAAACTATAGGGGGTGTATAGAAAATTAGCATCGATAACACAAACATAATACAGTCAACCGGGTTGTTCATCTATTAGTGACGTCCACAGATAGAAAAGCCGTACGCGCATACAAAATTCCACAATAACCTAACTTATTTGACAAGCATTGCACGCTTATTTCCACAAACCAGTCAGAAGCGGGCTTCTGTGTGTCTGTGTGTGTGTAGCAATATTTGTAACGTGATCTAGTCAAATTGATTTTGACTCATTAATGCAAGAGTCCACCCCCCACCTTGCCCCTGGTAGCATGGCAACAATGCAATTCAGTCGTGCTGGGCTGGTTTGGTTATAAACAGACTCGACGGGACATTTGCATTTGACCGACAGCTCGTCATAAACGGGGACCCGCTTGATTGCCTGCATTGCTTTTGTATGCGTATCACATGCACACATATACTGAATTTATTATGTGCTGCTTCTGTTATAGAACATCAACATTTTTCGGATATTTTTTTGTTTCGGAAATAACTCACACGAAAATTTCAAAATTGTACTATTTTTTAAATACTTGCAAAAAATATAGACCCCTATTCGCACCTTACTTTTAAAAGTGATTTTTGTTAAAATTACTTTCAAGTTTACTTAAAATTACTTAAAGTAATTTGAATTAGTTTATCAGAATTTTATAATATTAGATATAAAAAAATATATCAAAAATAAAAATACTCTTCATATTTGATGCAAAAATTTATTTTAAAGCAAAAAATAAAACCACTTTTTCATAAACAAAAGTGGTGGGAATACTAGCCATAGTGTTTTTTTTTAATATTTCGAAACTTTTGCGATATCTAGCGGACATTGTGCAAACCACTTAGTTACTGTAATCGAATTTGTTCAATTACATTTTGTTGTGATCTAAAATATATTTTATGTATTTCTAGCTAACCCTTGTAAAAAATTATTGGCTATTTCGCGAACTGGTACTTGTTAGAATTTGATATAGGATAACTTGGAAAAATTTGGATTCCGTAACGACGCCTAGAATCGAAAATCGAATTCTTGTCAATTACTGCAAACTCAAAACTTTGTAGACCAATTTTGTAGCAATATAAATTTAGCATACATCTGATTTCTATAACAAAATATTATTGTTATTTTGATTTTGTGGT
Organism: Clivina fossor; assembly: GCA_963966155.1. Taxonomy (NCBI): domain Eukaryota; kingdom Metazoa; phylum Arthropoda; class Insecta; order Coleoptera; family Carabidae; genus Clivina; species Clivina fossor. Next base: position 3,732,881 of record OZ014566.1, read on the forward strand.
GTTGTTGTCAAAATTATCTTGCTGGTAAACAAGTAGAGTTTATGTTGTTCGTATTTGGTCGCCAGTTTGCCGGCAAGTGTCGTGGCTATATGCGTGTTCCAGCACTACTACTGGGAGGATATTTGCGGTTTCATTAAAACTTTTGTGATTATTGTTTGGTGGTAGTTTAAAATAAACGGTTCTCTGAATATGGATTTCAACTTTGTGTCTTATTATCGCCAGACGCAAAAGAAAAATTTATATATACTGTACTGAAATGTAGTTTGTTGTTAGTTTATAAAGTGGATAATATCATTCGGCAGAATTGTCATTTCAAATTGTTAGAATTTTATGGTTAATTACTTAATAAAAATATAACTAGCAAATGTTTCTACAAATATTTGTTTAGATAGTACAGAGATATAAAAGATAGTATTCTGGTTCATGTTTTATAAATAATTAATATAAAAAAATAGTTGTAGGTATAATTTTTTTCGGAAACTAACAAAAATAATTATAGATAAAATATACGTTATTGGTTAATAGTCAAGTATATAATTTCTAGTTAACTCATAGATGGCTAATATTATTTAGTAATTATGTATTTTTTTGTATATTAATAATTAGGGGTAATCATTAATTTTATTATTTTACAACAAATGAATATCGGAAAATGATTTTGACACACAACTATGCATTTTTCGATAGGATTGTTTTTCAAAAATTTATTTGTTTTAGTTTTATTTGGTACGACGCGCTCTGTATATTTAATCTATAATTAATATTGTTCTCTTAGTATTGGAGTACCTATATAAAATTCCTTATTATGTCATCAAGATTCGCAAATTTTATAATTCAGTCATGTATTTAATATGAGCTTCAATCAATCGCTCGCTAGCTATTAATTTCATCCAAATCCATCACCACGTCGTATGTCATACATCATTAATAAAGTAGGAAGTCAGCCTTTAGAGTTCATGCTTGCTTGCTTGTCTTGACCGAATTTGATCCTCTTCGTCTTTTCGGATCTATCTTTGAGCAGCAAAGTGGTAAAACCTTCACGACTTTAAAGACACGTTCGCCCCCGCTTTCGTCCGTTTATTAATTTTGAACGTGGTCGGGCGATAATTTCGGTCCTTCGCGCCAACTTAATGCAGTTCACGAACTTCTCGTAATGAGATGAGTGCTTGCTTAAACTAAATGGCAAAATACTTAAAACAGATGTCTTGGTCCTTGTACCGTGGTATCGCTAGAGCGTAGAAGATATTCAGTTTTACTCATTTACTTCAAGTAGACTAGTGTTATTTAAAAAAAAAAGTGAGAATAAACTGACTTTTTTCTTCAAGCGTATCATAATTTTAATATTACGTTACCATATTGCCTATGTAGAAAGAGGCCATTATGTTATTAGTACAATAATAAAACCATTATATAGCAGTTAGTTACTATATACACTACTGGTGGCAGCAGCAAACATAACTACAACGTCAAGTGTATTTCATCTGACATCTTCGACGGTCATATTAATAATAATAATAATAATATATTTATTTATACTGCCAATTTACAGATTTAAGTAACATCCATTTACATATTGTACAGTTAATTAAAGAATTAGAGTATTTATATTGAAAACTATTACGCCAAGTTAAGTTAACTGACAATTGTATTGTTTATTTTCGTTTGAATTTTAATTTGATTATTGAAAATGTGTGAAGAAGTGCAAGAAATGCAATGTGCATCATCCAGGGTGCTCAGAAACTACATATTCGACAAAAAAAACACGTTCAAGTATAATTTAATTTGGCATCTCCAAAGGTTATATTAAAAATTATTAAGTCAAGTTAAGTTAATTGATAAATGCATTGTTTATTTTGGTTTAAATTTGAATTTGATTATTAAAAATGTATGAAGAAGTGGAAGAAATGCAATATATACCGCAAAATTCGTCAGAAATTGTATATTCGACCAAAGAAAGATTAAATCTCACAAATCACGTAACAAATATAAATTATATATACATACTATTTTACAACTATTAGTTAGCTTAAAGTTACTTGGCATGTATTTTTTCGTTTAATTTCGTTTAGAACGCTTAAAAAACAAAAATTGTATATGTCACTCGGAATAAAAAGTTCTAAAAAAATCTACATAATTTAAGTTATATATACTGCATTTTTACTCTTATTTCGATTAAATTAAATTTTAAAAATTAAATATATTTTGACATTTACACAAATATCAAATATCATTTATACAAAAAATCTAAACTGAAATTAGAATTTACTGTTATACCTAAAAAAAATATTTACAATTTGTCTGAACACATCAAAACAATTTATTAAAATTTTTAATGCAATCAAAGTCACTTATGTTTTAACATTTCAAATAACATTAGTTTACTTGAAAATAGCAAAGAAAATAGAACATCCTGTAAACGTACTAACGATAAATTAATTGATTGTGCTTGCTCAGTTATATTTGGTAATTAGCTTTGTATACATGGATAAAATGAAAATTGTATGGCAATGTTTTCGTTTAGTGTTATACAAGAAAATCTTCTGAATATTCATTTCCTCCCCTACTTGTTTGACATGGATTGTTTTTACGAAAATCTGGCAAGCGTGTGGTATGGTTCCATGTGCTTATATTTTTGTTTTGATAAGTTGCGTTTCTGTTTAGTTTAGCATATATTGGTATAATTTGTACTGCATGTATATAGGTTATTTTCTTATGAAACTTTGCGGCAACTCGCTTGAAAAACAATGTTTATTTTATTAAAATATCGAAATAAATTGTAATTTCATTAAAAATTTAATTGTAAAGGCCACTTTAAACGATAATAATTTGAAATAAATTATGAATAAATATTTGCGATTAATTTATTTTCACTAAATATAAAAATAGATCAATTCCAAATCATGATATATTTCAAATATTTATTCATAAATTATTAACAAATTATTTCTGCCTAAAGTGACCTTGGTATAATAATATGTTAAAAAAATTCAGAAAAATGGTTAATTGTTTATTTGATATAAATATATGTTTCATTAAAAAATAATACAAACAAAAACAATAAAATCTTTTTTCCTTTATTTTGTGAATAATGGAGTTATAAAATAAAATAAAAATTGTAACACTAATTTTTTAATTACCTAGTAATTTAGAATATAATATATAAAATAAATTTAATGTATATTTAATTTTTAAATTCATTTTTAATAAGCTCAGAATAAATTATTAAAAATTGCTAATTTGACAACAAGAATTTCAAATATTTTGTGTTCTTAAAGCTTGGGTTACATTAGTAGAGTACGGTGGTAGAATATATACATAATGTAAATATTTTGAAATACTAAAAAACGTGTCTATTAAACAGAACTTCAACTTAAAATTTGTTTAATTTAATATAATTAGTTCTGAAAGATTTTTTGCTGTTAATAAAACAAGGAAAATGAATCATCCACATATATAAATAAATATATTTCATAACAAAAGTTTCGATTAGCACTCTGTTAATTGAAATATCTAATATCAAATTAATTAGCATATTCATATATACAAATGTACCTTACAAAGTACATTATTTCACTCCGATAACATCCAAGCTGTCATCTTTATTTTCCATTCAGCGATTGTGTGTCTGCGTTCGTCTGCTACTGTCCATTTCGTAAAACAGAAATAATTCAGTACACTTTTCACTAACTGTTTATTATGCATACGGTGTTTCGTTATAAATGTAGTCACATATACACACATACACACATACATATATCGTATACGTATGTTAGTCACCCCCGCCGTAGCATTATGTCAGAGCTAACCGTTAACGGTATATGTTACGTTAAGTTAGTGCAGTCACTCAGTTTCCGTTGATGCTACATATTTAGCATTAAAATTGCTTTAAATACATATATACCTAGCCCCGGAATATATGTATAGTCAGAAAATGTAATCTATTTATGAGATGTTTTTCCATCACGGAAATTTAGAATGGTACACGTATATATGTTTGAGTTAAATGGGATTATTAACCGAGATAGATATTTTCATTTTTTTTTCTTTTGAACTTGTAAATTATATTAGAATTGAATCTATGTCATAAATTCTTTATCTGTATTTAAAATTCTTATTATTTTAGTACAAAATATTTATTTAATTATGACTACTTCAAAAAGTAAAATTGTTAACTGGCACTTAGTAGTAGGTTAATTTTTGGATATTTTAATACAATTGTTTATTCCTGGTCTTATAAAAATTATATTACTTTAAAATCAGTATTAGTTAAAATTATAATTTTTTTTTTTATATAAATAAAAAAATAAATATTACAGTAATTTTATTTCTTTTTATTATTTAGTGAATAATACTATTTTCTTTTTAAAGTCATAAAAGCATATTTATCAATTTTCCAGAATATAACTGTGCGTTTTTGTTAGATTTTAAAAAAATTGTAGGTATATGTTAATTTCAAATTATTAACTAATAAAAAAAAAGTTTTTATTTTCTATTAAAACTATTTTTTTTTTAAATTCAAATCTAATAAAATCTCTAAGAATAAAACTCAAATCTATTCAACTTGATATATGTTCAAATAGTAAGAGAAATTTCATAAAATATTTCGATAAAATAAGCTGAACAAAGCACATGGACCAGCGACTAAACAAAAACCTAATAAACAAAAATAAAATAAATACCATCGCAATCGGCCTTCCGCCCCTAAGAAACGCAATATTGGGAATGCATGCAGTTACATCAGATCAGTGATTCCCAAAACGATCAAACCTTAAATATCAAGCATTTGGTATGGGAGACAAAATGTCTTTAATACCGAAGGAAAACATAAGAACATCAACGGTAGGAGAAGACGAACATCTGAACATCGGGGCAATGATACCAGGGTAAAGACAGAGGGTCGACGATCCGCTGCTCTTAAGAAAGAGGGGCGGCAAAGGAATTATTTTCCATGGTCCACTGTATCGACGAGGAGGTCCATGCATTGTTTATGAGATATTTTATATCCCTCCTTATAGTTCCTATTTCTGAAGTTGCTCAGATGCAATCTATATAAGGAGTAATGAGATTTGCCCGGATTGAGACAAACGTTTGGAAAGGAACCGTTGCTGTTTTTATTATTCCTTTAATAAATCCATACAGAGCCGCTTAATATTTGATACAAACTGTCAGTTTGGCAATTGCAAGATGGAATTTATATTTGGGGAGATAATGCTGATAATATGGGGAGATTATATATTTTTTTCGACTTTTTTTTTATTCGGAGTTATTTAATCACTTTACTTTGAACGACAGATGAAAAGCTTAAAGACGGTTTGTCAAAATGTATTAGCAATAAAAGCTTTTGCCTTTTTAAGAAGTGCAGATTTTCTAAGTCATTGCAACTGCTTATTATTTATTCATAAACATTTTGTGTTTGATATGTTTTGAAATAATTATAAAACACGATATTAAAATTTAGATATAGTTTTGAAAACAAAAAAAAGTAATATACAAGATATATTTTAAGCAAACTGCCATTTGGATAAATTAAATTGTTGTTCGTTTAATAATGAAACTAATCATTTAATTTTTATACACAAATAAAATTATAAAATATTTATATTTGGAAAAACCTTAAGCCGTTTTATTTTATATGAGTTATAAAAGATTTTTTACTATGTTAAAAATTTTTAACAAGTAAATCGTTTCAAACGTTATTTTATTAACAAATATGTGAGCCAAATAAAAATTTTTATTGTAAAATTTATATTTGGGGATTATTATATATTATATATGTTGTAGATTAATATGATAAATTGGTTACTATACATAATAACCAGTTATTATAAATAATTTAAATTAAAATTTTATCAAAATCTATCTAGCAATGAACTAAATTTTACAGGCTGGTTGACTTTGTTTATTTACAATAATCGATTATTATGTATAGTAACATATTTATTATATTAATAATAACATATATAGATCAAGGTTTTATAAGTATAATTTGTTTACTTCCTCTTGTATACATTGTTTACTCATATTATTTGTTTGGTTCTAAATTAAATTTTATATAAATATACATTTTTTCTTTCATTGTTATAAAAAAAAATAAAAAAAGATACATTACAAATTATTATTTGACATATTCTACATATAATATTATAAATATAATAAATAAATTAATTAATTATCACAGCAAAAATGACGAAATGTATAATATCTTTTTAAGTCTCTTTATATATTATAATCTCAGTATTTTATTTACATATTGTTTATAATAATCTTTATAGTTTATATCAAGATTTTAGTGTGTAAACCATTTTCTCATTTTCAGTTTATTAGCTTTGAATTAATAGCTTTCAGCCATAGAAAAACCATTTTTTATAATATTATAGGTTTGCAATTAATTTATATAATTAATATGTTTTTATAATTATTAAACAACAAAATGTTTATACAAAAACTTGTCTTTATTATACTTTGTTACCGTCAGCAATATGTAAAAAAAATATTATACAGAAAAATCTTAATACCTTTGAGCGGTATTTTTAATTATTCCGTTCATCTTTTATAATCTAACAGCAGCAAAAATAAAACATCTAGTTATTTCTCATTAAAACAAACTGTTATGCAAATGTACGTCACAATGTCATATCCATAAACAACCAGATTATAACCTCACAATAGTCAACGTGTTCATTTATTATAAACGCACTAAACAAAACTGGCTTAACACGATCATATTCAAGTGGGAAAAAAGAAAAGAGAAAACAAAATAAATTTGTATTTAGATGGTCCGGAAAAAAGAAAATCTCATTTTATATTTCCTAAATGTCATGTGACTAGAAATGCAGATGATTCTTATTCAAAGCTTCATTTGTTAACTTTTTTCTAGTTTAGTAAATTTAACGAAATATCAATTCTATTGTATTTACATTACTTTTAAATTTTAACGATTGCAGAAACATAAACTTTAAAAATAAATGTAATCGCTAAAAACGGATTTGTGATTAGGATTTTATTTCGTTCGAAAATAAAATACAGCTTTATTTTGACGATGGGACCAGAATGTAATATTCGTTTTATTCATTCTGTTACTGTCATGCGTACAGGAATAAACTAGGATTTGAATTTTCGATCCTTTTTTGTTTATATTGTTAATCAATTGTTTTTTTTCTTCCGTTCGATTGGTGCAACGAATTTGGCAAACGTGGTTGCTAATGAATGCAAAAACTCGCCCAGATAAATTTGAACAGTTGTTCATGTTTGTTTGTTGTGTCTGTTGTTGTTGTTAGTTGGTTCAAAAACATCAATAGTTTGCGATTTTATTTAAAGTTGTTTTTGCTTGATCCCATGTCAGGTTTTGCTGGCTGATTTAGAATTTGTAATTTACTTTATTTAGAAATTGCCTTTATAAATAAACAGTCTGTAAAAGTAAAACTGCTTTAGGTTAAAGTTCTGTATTAATATTTATTTATAATCGACAATTCGACCGAAATCAACGTTCGTCTTCTATTAATTAAAAATCTATAAAAAAATTATAGTAATAATAATTATCAAATTCATTATTTTATTATTTTTATATAAAAAAGCTACTGTGCTAATATTTATAAATGTAGTTTTAAATACTAATACAAAGTAACATTAAACATTTTGAAGTCTGCTAAATGAACCCATTGAAATGGACATTGAATTAATCAATAGAAGTGACCAAACCTATCAGAGCACAAATGAAAATCACAATTGTTAACATAATTATTTCGTAATGTACATAGATCATTTTGTTACAAAGCCACATACAACACTGTCCATTTGATCGCAAAGAGCGCAGCCAGCAATAGTTATACCATTCTCTCCTCTCTCCTTGATGGTTAAACTAGAACAGTGGTTTCTAATAGGTTTAGTCTAAAGGAAACATATAATATGTTAGTATTTTATTTTTAAAAAAGTAAAATTTGGGTATGCAATATTGATTTTCAAACAATAATAAACACTTTGAATTACTAAATTTAATTGAAGCTGCTGGCACTCGGTGAAACATTATGAAATAAATTAAAATAAAACAAAACACTCAAATTACTTTTTACAATAAAAAAGAAAATCCATTATTAGCCAATTTCGACAATTATGCCTTCCTCAAACGGAATAATAAAAAAGTTTTATAAAAAAGCAGTAAACACAAGTATGAGTCTAATGAATGAACAGTTAGACTTAATAGATTCTCCATTTACAGATACATTTTTACAGAAATTTCTAAACTAGCTCCCACTTATTTATTTTTTTTATTAGATTTTATTATTACATATTATTTTGGTATTTATTTTCTTCGAGATGTACAGTCTTGAAGTGTTAGGGACAATAATTAATTACCCATATTATTAATTACATTATTTTTATTTTATTTAGATTTTTCTGGAGAAAATTTAAAATTTTCTAATGCCATTCCAAAATAAATACATATATGAAACTATTTTATAGACTATACTTTTACAAACTAATTTCTCACAAATTAGGTTTTAATTTATAATTTATGGTAAATTATTAAAATAAGTAAAATTTATATTTCAAAAACAGTCAATAACTTATAAAATTGGAATTCTCTTCATTACTGCACATCCCGAAATATTGAAATAATAGACCAATAAATGGCATAACTGCCGAAATTGGCCAATAAAAGTATTGTAAAAGTAAACCGAATGTTTTGTTTTATCTTAAATCAAATTGAATTAGGTTGGTAACAGTTTCAGCTAATTTCCTATTTAATATTTTAAATAAATATTTAAAAATTTACTTAAATAAAATCTTGGTAAAACCGTTTGAATTTTATAAAATCCAAATTAGGAACCACTGGTCTATAAGTTTAGGTACGCTATCTCGTCCACGCACCAATGGGCACAGTAATACCGTACGCATTCACCCTACATGCATAGAACACCCATATATAATTCTTTCTCTCTCTCATACATCAAGGTCCCTTGTCCCTTGCCTGGTCAAGTCATATAGAAAGCTTCGGATGCAGTTATATGCATTGTGGAAGGAAATATTGTCGGTTAGGTTCAGCGTGAATTCTATCGGGCCAGCAGGATTTGCAGGAATTCAATGGTCAGTTTAAACGGAACATGAAAGTTTCGACCGATGAAGGGATGTGGGGAAGGGACTCCCTCTATGGGGCAAAGAGGATACGTTATTGAAGTTTTAAAGCAGATGGTTTTGCGGTGAAATGCAAAATAAGTTTGTTGTTTCCAATTCGGTATCAGAATAGAGAGAGCCCAGCTGAGTTGAGTGGAAGAGATTGGAAATCAATGTTTTCATTTAGTTCGGTGACATTTTCTACACATGTGACCTTTTGTTTTATTGCTGTTGCACAGATATGTATGATAATTTAGAGCATATATTCTATCAATTGTATGCGTAATGTCAAAATAAATGTACTAGGATTTAAAAGAAATTAAAAGTCAATATTTATTTTTTATTTAATAAAATAAGCCGAAACATTTTGTATGTTATCTCGGATTATATTTTTCAACAAATTTCCATTACTTACTAATAAAAAAAAACTGAATAAATCAATATCCTAGTAACCTTAGTTTTCAAGCAATTTTTGAAAAACAAATTAGTATCATTAGGTAGATAAATCTGCTTCGATATGTCAAAAATAAATCAATTTGTTTTTCTGTTTATAAGCAGTAGCGAGTGCCATAAGTACAAGTGAGGCGTAAGTAGATTTAATCCAGTTAAATATGTTTGAATATATTTCATGCATGAGTTCTGTTCACCATGATATATTGAAGAAGATTACATTGGCATGTTTGTATATACACAAACTAGTAGTGGTATAATGTTTGCGCATAGACCAATCCGACGTGATATGGATATTTTATTAGCTAATTTATTCGTTAGTTCTTGCGATATTTAGTTGTTTTCATATATTATGCAAATACTCTGACGTTGCAATTCAGTCGTTTTTCAGTAGTTTTACTAGTTGTAACATTCGTTTTGAAATTCAGACAATTCAGATGAAAAATTATAGAACATAGTTTTATTACTCTCAAATATATTTTCATCAATTTTTGATAGAAATATGTTTTTATAGGTAATATAAGTACATTTTCTGCAAATTAGATTTTCCGAAAGTTTTAGTTCAAACACGTAGTGTCAGTTGCATATAATATTGTTAAGATTAACGTGATTTAGTTGTCAGCTTTGATCAATCAAGCGTTTTAAAAACAATTGATTATCTAATAATGTAGTTAACCACTAATTACATTAATAACTAGGAAACCCGTGACCCTTAAAGGGTCACGTTTGAAGTCGAAAATAGTAACAAACATAACACAAAGACACAGTATATAAATATAAAAAAATAAAGGGCGCGCGCACGCGCGCGCCCCGTAGAAAGTATTACGTAAATATAAAATAATATATTCAAAATTTTTGATTTAAGCTTTTCTTTTTTATCCGACGACAGATTTGAATATTCCATCTTCATTCTTTTGGCAGTTTTATTGCCGTTTATATTAGATTTTGCTCGTTTGCGCATGATACAAATTTTTTATAATACAACAATATTAATGAAATGTACTTTTTACTCTTATTTTAATGAAAAAATGTAAGTAAATGCACTGATATATGTAAAAAAAAATGTACTTGCAATATATTGTGACAGCTGTTTATTTATTTATTTCATTGTAGAAAGTATTACGCAAATATAATATAATATTTGTGATATTTTTGATTTAAGCTCTTCTTTTTTATCCGACGAAAGATTCAAATATTCCATCTTCATTTTCTTGGCCTTTTTATTGCCGTTTATATTAGATTTTGCTCGTTTGGGCATGATACAAAATTTTTATAATACAACAATATCAATGAAATGTACTTTTTACTCTTATTTTAATGAAAAAAATGTAAGTAAATGCACTGATATATGTAAAAAAAATGTACTTGCAATATATTGTGACAGCTGTTTATTTATTTATTTATTTCATTCATTTTTTTCATAGCTATCTAAGTTTATTTTTGACATTTGCATTATTAACATAGTTTTTCAAATTTTTGAGAACCAAGATGAAATCGTAGAAAGATGAAACTTGCCTATTCTCAAATAGGGGATGAACCAATTAAAATGACACCACTCCCATCAAAATCGGTTCAGGGGTTTAGGAGGAGATGGGGCAGAAACATATATACAAACATACATACAAACATTTGTCAATTAGAGATATGAATGTTTTACGCATCTGATCAATATGGTTATTATAGTTTCACGAAGTTATTATAGCATTTTGATATTAGAAATAGATAAGATTTTAATAAATATATATTTCAAATGTGGATATCTTATATATTTTAGAAAATAAAATTTATTTACAAATATTATACATTTTTATGTGTAATTTCAATATTGTTATTATTTTTGAAAAAAACTAGAAATAATATTAGAGATTAACAATAGATAAAAATTATGTTACAAATATAATTAAAAATTACTAATAATAAGTAATAAATTGGTGAATCTCTTACAATGTAATATTCTGCGAGTAATGAAATGAACTAAGATATTTACTGAAATATTTTACGAAACCAGTCAATTCGATATAATAAAGATAGAAAAATAATGAAATAATGTTAGAAAGATAAGTCAATATTTCAAACTGATGAAGCAAAAAGTTTTCTAGACAGACATCCCGACAAATAGATAAGTTTATTTCACAGACAATCGATAACCACCTGAAAATAAAGATCTATCTGTTCAACTCTAGACAAGACATTTTATTCATTTTTGTAACAGACACTTTGACAGGAAAATGCTATGACTGCAATATTTCTTATATCATACCATTTATAAATTATAGGTAAAAATGCAAAATTTTTAATAAAAAATTCTTTTATTAGTAGTTTTTGTATATAAATATATATTTATTAATAATGTTAATATAATCTTTATTTTATAATATACATATTTTTTTAATTAATATAAAAAAAATGTCTTAGGATAAAATTCTATTAATTATTTATATAAAATCATAATAGTAGTATTACTTTTTAATAAAAAATTCTTTTATTAGTAGTTTTTGTATATAAATATATATTTATTAATAATGTTAATATAATCTTCATTTTATAATATACATATTTTTTTAATTAATATAAAAAAAATGTCTTAGGATAAAATTCTATTAATTATTTATATAAAAACGACGTTTTGACGAAACTGATAAAGACAAGCGTTCAGTTTCGTTGAAACGTCGTTTTTATATAAATAATTAACAAAATTTTATTCTAAAACAGTTTTCATATTAATACAATGAGTTCTTTTTACGTCTAGAACATAATATAGTAAAAAAATGTTTCAGAACTCATTTTTATTAAAATAAAAAAACTTTAGGATTAAGTTTTGTATATCGAAACGTCAACTTTTAAATAATATATATATATATATATATATATAGAACTTAATCCCAAAGCTTTGCTTTATTACAATATATTAACGTATTGCTATTTAAAAAATTTGAAATTTTAGGTAATTTTCAATATGTATAATTTTATTGGTTATTTCAATGAAGCTACCCTTATTTATTTAAATTATTACCAACCCCATAAAATCCATATAATCCAAAATTTACATTCCCAATTCCTTATCCTTAATTGTCCCTAATTTCCAGAGCAATAACATTATCCATATATTCTCTCTGTAGCCAGGTATGCAATATCATTTATCGTCCTGTATTTACATCTATCTCGTACCATTGTATCGCATCCCAATGCATCTACTGTTGCATACTTACTTAGTTAATAGGAACCCCTAGTATATTCAGTAATCATATATGAAAGGGTTAAATCAACTGCACAATACAGTACAAATGGTATGCTGACCATTACTTTCATTACTAGATCAAAGAGAGTCAATGATCAATCATGTATACGTCTAGTGTATATTCATTAGTAATTGATATATTATTGCTGGCTGCTATTTGGATAATTTGGTTATTTCGTTGTGATTTTGTTTACGGAAAAATGTTTTGGTCAATGAAAAGAGTTTTATTCTATTTTATTTTGGATTGAATTACCTAATTGTGATATACGTTGAGCAATTATATTGGTGAATATATTTAAAGAGTGAATAAAGAGAAATTTTAAACTTTATTACTTTTAGTTATATAGATATATTAAAAATTTAATATAATCTAATTTATTTAAATGTTAATATAGGTTAATATGGGCACTTGTTTAAACATTTATAAAATTAAAAAAAAAAAAAATAAACAGAGGACTCTTGGTTTTTTGTTTCAAATTAATTTTTTAATTTATATATTTAATATATAATGTACATTTTGGCTTGTTAAGTCATCATCAGGTGACGGAACACATTTGTCACATGATGATGGCCTAACAAGTCGAAATGTACATTGTATATTAAATATATAAATTAAAAAATTAATTTGAAACAAAAAACCAAAGAATCTTGAGTTTATTTTTATTTTTTTATTAGGTAGAAATTATTTCATCATCATGAAAACAGAAATTATTTATTGACTAAACTATATAAAAAAGTAATATTTTATAATATAGATTACACTTAAAATATTTTATTACACAAAATATATACTAAGTCTCATTATTTTGAAGAATTATTACAGATATTAATATGCAAGCTGTAATTTTATTAATTCTATATTAAGTATGTGATACAATTTGCAGAAAGTAAGCAATTTTATTTACTTATTAAGTGATTTTTACTTACTTTATGTGATTATTATGAATTATGTAAAAATTTCTAAATTTTGAGGTAGAAATACAGAATACTTATGGTATTTCTGTAATTTCGCTATTTTTTTAACAGTGTAGCTGAATGTAAAATTGATTTCCAATATCTGTCATTATGTAGTTTCATAATAAAAACCGATTTTCAAAATTAAGAAAACAAAAATCATTTGTTTTTCATGCGTATTTCAATTATTATAAAAACGTATTCAGCCACAAATAAATCATTTAACCAAAACAGTAGAAACTTAGATAATAATACTGTTAAGTAAACTAACATAAAATAGAAAACTTTAAATTAATATCTAGGCAACAATTCAGATTCAAAAACATTTATTTCCCGAAATCCAACGCCATTTATCATCAGACTGATTGTGGGTATAAATATTATTTTAATGGAGCGTAATTTTTTAACGTCCACTAGATTTAACTTGTATCGTAGGAAATAATAGTAATTTCCTGTATGGGTACGAAATGATAGGTCTGCCCTATGTCTCCCAGTATTGTGGGAAGAGAAAGCTCCGCGCTAGACCCACCTAACTGACCAAACAGGAGGCTTTTGATACATTTCATTACATTTATTGCGTAATGTATAGTACTGCATTGTAACACAAAGTTTAGTAAAGGTTCTGGGCAATTTTGAAGTGCTTCATCTGTTATTTATTATTTGGTTTAGACTGACATTTAACAGATTGATACGGTCAGCACATGATGATCTATGTATGTATTATTTTACGTTATTATAGTCTATGTCATGAGGAAGTGGCATTAATTGTACTTTTTCGTACTATTCTTTGCTTCTTTTTAATACTTAGTTGACAAACTCATATATAATGTAAAAATATGTCTCAACTATATTTGCAGTTCATTCATAATACGTTTATAGTATTTTATTTTTATCAATTGTTGTGTTTATGGAATCGTATTTATTTTCTTTAAAGACTAAGAAATAAATTTTATAATTAAAATTACAGTTAAATATGGCAGCATCATTTTTCTTTTAGCTAAATAAGTTAAAATATATAACATCAGTTTTTGTGGCGTAGAATAACATATTATCAATTATGTTACGAAGAGTAGAAATCGATGATTATTGTGTTGAGCATAGATATTTGTGGTTGAGGCAAAGCCGAGGCCAAACAAACTGGACGAAACACGAAAAGAGATTTGTATTCTGAGTGGCATATATAATTTTTTTTTCAATTCTAAACGAAACTAAATTAAAAATAAATAAATATACATGCCAAGTAACTTCAATTTTTCTAACAGTTGTAGAATAGTATGTAGTACGTGTAGTATTTGTTACGAGATTTGTGAGAATTAATCTTTCTTTGGTTGAATATTCAATTTCTGATAAATTTGGCGGTATACATTGCATTTCTTGCATTTTTTTACACATTTTTAATAATCAAATTCAAATTCAAGCGAAAATAAACAATGCAATTGTCAATTAACTTAACTTGACTTAATATGGCCGCCGAAGATGTCAGATTAAATACACTTGACGTTGTAGTTATGTTTGGTATTGCCATCAGTGATGTATATAGTAACTAACTGCTGTATAATAATGTTATTATTGTACTAGCAACATAATGACCTTTTTCTACATAGGCAATATGGTAACGTAATACTACTATTATGATACGCTTAAAGAAAAAAAATTATATATTTAAATTAAAAATTGTTAACAAATAATTAAAAAATTGTTTATTTAAATTTTTTTCAGAAACACAATGTTCCCAAACCAAAAAATCTACAAAACTTTCAAAATAGTTAAACTCTAATTTATTTTTAGCAAAAAATGTATTTATATTATAAAAAACTCAATTTTACAGATGAAGAGTATATTTACTTCTGAATTAATAATAAAATATTGATTTTAAAGTAATATTTGTTTCACTGTATTAGTAAAATTTATGTATGTTTACAGTAATCCACACATCCTGGTTAGTTAGCATGTAAATTTGCATAAATCAAGCGAGCGGGGTCTCGCCAATTTTTCATTTTGTCTAATCTTGGAAACAATAGCCCTGAAACGCATCCGAATGCTGTGTGCCAGGAAAAAGCTCAAAGCTCGAGCTTTTAATTCGACGTTTTTCCCCTAATAAATAGTAGACGGCTGGCCGCGTCGCGCGTGGAGTCAGACGAAGAGCAATGTGATTAAATAAAGAGTCGGCCATGAAATACAAAGGATTCACATTCAATTGTTTTCTTTTCGCAGCGCGCGTATGCATTAAAGGGATTCCGAAAGTCGAGATTTTGAAATGGACAGTTCAATAAACTCATCAACGTAAAATTACACGCTTTAATTCAACTATACCGGTTTAATGAAATTTAAATTTTGTTTTTGTTTTTAAAGAAAGAAATTCGCTGGTGTAGCAAAGCAATGGTTTGTGCTGGAACTTTCATACTCGTGGTAAATAAACACTATAAAGTCTGCGAGAAAGTGAAATTGCGCAACATTAAATACACGTTTTCGTACGACATACGTAACTATTCTCTACTTTTTTTAACACTCAGCCGACTAACTCATATATAATGTAAAGAATGTCTCCCAATTTATCCGGTGAATATTTTTACCGGAGATTACATTTACAGAGATTCATTTACCATATTCTCGTAGCGTAAATTATACTAAATTTTTGTAATATAAAATAGATGATTATACCAAATCATTCTCATCTCAAAATAATATAATTTCATAAGAAACAATTTAAAATATTTAATAAGTGTTAATTGCCAATTTAATTTTATTTAAAATACTAATAATGCAGAATCAACTGAATCCCTCTTTTCAACTTCGTGTCTAGACAAATATAACCAATTTCCTCCCAGTTGATATCTGTCATATTCCTTTCTAAACAGAATACAAACAGTTTCACCATGACGATCACGAAATTAATGTGTTTTTGGTTAACATGAGGGCACGCAAACACTTCCTTATGGCCGCCCTGTATTGCCTGGGCCCCCCTACACTAGATTTCACCCATCCACAAGTCCCTTGTTGCGCTGAACAACTCCGCGAGCTATTTCTGTCAAAATATAAATAGAATAAAGTGTAATCTTGATAGGCGATCAACTGTGTACGAACTAGCTTCGTATTTGTTTTTTATTTCTTACCTTTTCGTTATTTTATTTTAGGGGAAGATTTATTATTGATGTGTTTTGGTAATTGATGCTAACCATAGAAATAAAGATTTTGTTTAGGTGTGAATTATTAATTGTTGTTTTTGATGAGGTGTAAATATTTTGAGATCAGTATATTAAATTTTAAAAAAAATGTGTCTAATGTTTTTGTGGAAATAAATTTTTGCAGGTAGTAAGAATAAAAGAACACGTCTAAGAGGTATTACAAATGTAAATAAATCAAAAGTTACATGTCTGGATAAGAATGTTTGGCAAAAATTAGTTTCTGCTTGAAAGAAAAATAAGTTTATGTTTATAATATGCTGATTACAATTATTGCAATTTTGTTATTTTTGATAATATTTTTCAGTTTCTTTAAAAACATTTTACTTTGTTTTCATTAAAATTTCAAATCCAATAATTATAAATATAATGAGATATAAAATAACTGTTCATATTCATCTATTTTTCATTGGAAAAATATTATGGAAAACTATCAAAAAATTACAACTAATATCTATAATTTTATACACTATATATATATATATATATATATATATATATATATATATATATATATATATATAAATAATGTTTGTGTTATTTTTTCAACATCAAATCCACCAGATTTAAAATTATAGGAGTATATATTTATAACTATCTTTAAAATATTAAAATATGCGCCAAAACAATTTCCATAAGATTACAAATAAATAAAAAAAAAAATAATTTACTAATCTCTCCTTAAATTTCAAGATAAAAATAAAATATTTACATCCTTGTTTTAAAATTTATATTGAAAATAACCGTAAAAAATTTTGGTCAAACTGTAACTATAGGTAAAAAAATTCAGGGTAAATACAATTTGTCGTGCGTTCGCAATGTCATTGTCAGCTCTTGAAGTGCAAGCGAGCTATAAATTTGTGTGTGTGTGTGTGTGTGTGCACTCGTCATCGAAATAGCCGGAGGGCTAACAACATCACACAGCCTACCGAAAATGAAATGACAACATTCGTTCGAACTTGTTATTTACATTTTCTGTTTATTCAGTTACCGAGAAAAGACCAAACGATGATCAGAGCAAGGCCATGGAATGCGCACCCACTAAAGAACAGTTGAAAAACTAAATACGCATGCGGCTATCCTGCATATAACACCAATACAAAGATATTAATGTCTACCTATTGAATTTTATTTTATGTATCGATGTTATTAAATATATCAGTATAAAATACATATCCTTTGATTTTATTTGAAATATAGGAACGAAAAAATAATGATAAAGGTGTAAAAAGTTATTTCATTTTATAATGGTTTAGCGACTTTAGAGCCACACTATATATATATATATATATATATACATTGCTTCTGTAGAATAATAATCTCAACACTTTAAAATTTTCCAGTCGAAAAATAAATAATCCGTTTAGATATTATGTTGTTGAGAGGAAATCTTGCAAATATGTATTATTTTGCAATCACATCAAAAAGTATTTTTTTCTATTGTATAGTTGTAGAAAAAGTATAGAATTTTATTTTCAAATTATGACTATAAAACTCACACCTAATATTGGTAATGTACTATTACTGAAAGTGTATATTGACAATGATTTTGTTTCTGTAAATTTGTAATAATTATACTAAAAATATAAATATAATAAATTTTCGTCAAAATTTAATTATCATTAAAATACATTTACGTTGAAGTTTTAGCAGTATTAGTATATTTACTACTACTGAAATCAGAGTCTGATTACCTGACTGACTTTATTATTTTTTTTACTTATTTTTGTATAAAGTTTTAAAATACTATATTATATTAAAAATAATTGAAAATATAAGAAACAATTATTGCTTTAGTTTACACTTTCGTACAGGTTAGGTTCCTCACAAACTATAATGGTGTCGACGATTTTCAAATGTTTTCGTTGTGCATTTCACAGCACTTGTGATCCAGACAGTTTCTCTTACTCCCCGTACACTTGAAAGATTAAAGTAAAATGAAGAAAAGTCAACAAAACAAAACATCACTTTTACTTTTACTGACGGGAAATTTTCGAAAACTTTTGATGTTGGTTACGTTTCCTCAAGAGAATTATAATGAATGCATTTTAACTTATGTATTACAGTTTATAATTTGCTTAGCGTAGTAAAACAAAAACAAA
Source organism: Clivina fossor (assembly GCA_963966155.1). Taxonomy (NCBI): domain Eukaryota; kingdom Metazoa; phylum Arthropoda; class Insecta; order Coleoptera; family Carabidae; genus Clivina; species Clivina fossor. The sequence continues at coordinate 3,751,918 of OZ014566.1, forward strand.
AATCTTATTTATGCAAATATCATAATTTTGCAAACGAAAAATAAATATAACTAGGTAACTGTTTGTGTTACATATATTATATGTTATTATATAAAATAATAAAAAACGCGGTTTAGCTAAATTAAATTTGTTAGTACGTATAGATAATATGTAAATTTTATTAACAGAATGAAGGAAATGAGTTTTATTCAGAAATTGGCCTATATTTCTCTGTACTCTATTTTAATTTAATGATTCTATTTCATATTTATGATATACATAATAATTTCTCATCAATCACGTAATAAATATAAATAATCTACTTGGCATGTATTTTTATTTATTTTTTTTAGAACGCTTGAATTTTAATTTAATTTAATTTAGAAAGTTCTTTTTGTGTTTCGCCCAGATTGCTTAGTCTCGTCTTTGCATCGGCCAGAAATATCTAAACTCAACACAATAATTATCGCTTTCTACTCCTCATAACATAATATATTAAAATATTATTCCAATTTTTATGTTAATCTTCCTAAAAATTTGCTCTATTCAAAGTTTAATGTTAATAGTTTTTAATTTTGTCTCACAAAGAAATGAAAACATTTAATCTTTTGATAACATGTATATAGCAAAAGTTTTAAAACTTAGTTAATAGTAAAGTTCAAACCTTTTTCATGTTTAAAAAACCGAAAAGAATAAGAATAAGAAAAAAACAAAATAAAAGACATAGCCCCTTTGAAACCAAATGTAAACGAAACTCTATTAGTTAGATGAGCGTAATGCAGGCTCAAGTTAATTGCAACTCGAAATTAACATTTCTTAAAAGGATCCCGGAAAAACCGGCGACATCTTCCCCTTCAATATTAAACCGGAAAACAGATCCCATGGCCCGTACGGCGTCCGGTAATGAAAGAATCACAATTATATACGTCTCCAATTATCATTTAATTAGTCTTTTGTAACCCATCTTAAAGTTTGTACAAATAAAAGTTTCAAAATACGATGGAAAGCGAATGGGGTGAGAGAGAGACAGGCGGCTGCGAAATTTCATTTGTTTAGCGATCATTCTTTTTTCGTTTCGTTATCCGTTTGCCGAATTCATTTATATCTCCGATAGTATATCTATCAATTATTTTTCTTTCGGGCGGTTATAAATTTTCGTGGATTTGTAAAGAGGATTCAGTCACGCAAAATCATCGCACGATACTCTTCCAACCAGGGGAAAAAAGTTTTTTTAATAAGAATTTTTTATTTTACAAAGTTTTTACAAAGATAATTTTAATGAATTTAAATACGAAAAATAAATATAGATTTTTTTATTGTTTTTACTAAATTTTCTTGTTTAAATATTAGTATAATTAAAAATAAATATTATAATATTCAAATAATATTTTGCTGATAAGTAGTGTAGCATGTAGCTAATATAAAATTTTAGAAATTGTTAGTCAACGTGCTAAAAAATAATGGGCCAAATTTTCAGATTCTCAAATAATTTTATTTTGTAAACTAGTGCTTATATAATATATTTTTAAATAAAGTATTCTATTATAGATATAAATTAATTTTGTTATTATATCTAATATTATAAAATTTAAATAAATAATGTAAATCCATTTAAAACAAATATACAAAGTATTTTTGACAAAAAATCACTTTTAAAACTGAAATAAGAATACAAGCTAATATATTTTTTTGTTTCTAAAATAATTATGAGGCAATATTTATTTATCTCTTCAAATTTCAAATTAATCAATTAATTACAAAAACATGACTCCGGAAGCATTATTTTTGATCAAGCCTTATACTAACAATAAATATTTATAATATTGATTAATTGACTTTTAAGATGTATAAAAGTACTTACAATTTTAATAATTGCGCAATAAAATTTTATTCATTATTTGTAGATTATTATATAAAAGAATAAAAGTTATATACTTGAAAAATCTTGAATTATTTCAATAAAATATTCCATTAAAAGCTGAATAGTTTTTTTTTTTTAAAAAGAAAAATAAAAAAATAGTAGAATTAATAAAGAACAAAAGTGTCTGCTTCATTCAATAATAACAATTAGTCATTTTTTGTTTTGTTCTACGATTCTCTATTATAACTCATTTAATTTGTACTTTTTCAATGCTGCACACACACATATTACTTATACTGAGCTTCTATTCACTTAGTTGAAAATGCAAATAAATTCGTTCCTATATAAATTTACCGGTATTATAATTTTCTGTAAACTCTTGCACACTGGTATTTTGATTTATTCTATTTGCAAAAGTTTATTTACTATTCATAACTGCTCTATTTGCATTCATGTGGCATTTATGAGGAAGAAGAAGGAGGTTTTGTTGAATATTATTTGTGTATATGTGTGTGTGTATACAATGCTCATATTTTCTATATGTGTATTAATGTATGGTCGATGTTATTTATAAGCAAATATTTGAATATTCACTGACTAGTAAAGTCGTTCGATGGATTGGTAAATGAATATTGCATTATTTTTAAGTTAGAAAATCAAATACTTGCTACGAAATATATAAAGTGAAAATAATGTTTTTATTTATGTTTACATTTATAAGTAATTTGTTTTAAATTGTTTACGAAATATAATTTAATGGTCAGTATTCATACTCCCTTTTAGAAGTACTATTTTAAAATATTGATATTATGTTACTATGTTGCTGTTGTAGAAGAAAGTGATTATGTTACTAGTACAATAATATACATTATTATATAGCAGTTAGTTACTATACACTAGTGGCAGCACATAACTACAACGTTTAGTGTTTTTAATCTGAAATCTTCGGCGGTAATATTGAAAATTATTATGTAAACTTAAATTAAATTAATTGACAATTGCATTGTTTATTTTCGCTTGATTTTGAATTTGATTATTGAAAATATAGCATCCTCAGTGCTTGATGATTGAATTCAGTCATTAAGCTCTGAGCACGGTATACCAGCTCAGAAATTTCTATAAACACAATGGATACCGGCCGTAAAAGCCTGAAGATTACTATGTTTGTAATAATATATAAATTAGTGAATAATATAAAATTTTAAAATGACTTACAATAAATAATATAATACTGTATTATCTGGTAAATGGTTAAGTTCATTACCTCTAACAAAAATATACATAAATTAATATATTTTATTATTATTTTACATGTAACAAGATTAAAACATATAAACATATAAACCACACGTACGTACATACGTAATTTTTTTAATTTTCGCTAACAATAATTAAGCATAAAATTATATTTTATATTTGAATCAAATGTTTTATTTTCAAAATACAAAATTAGTTTACACAAATAAGTGTTTTTTTGATAATTACTGTTAAATTTGTCTTACATAACTCAATTGTACTCGTATTAAATTAAAAATAAAAATTCTTGCTTTGGACAAGCATTTTACTTTTCACATAGTAAAAAAAAAATAATTCAGAACTCATTATATTTAAATAAAACTGCTTAGGGTAAAGTTCTTTATTAATATTTATTTAAAATCAGTAAAAAATCTTTCAGAACTCATTATATTAAAATAAAACAGCTTTAGGTTATAGTTCTGTATTAATAAATATTAATAGATAACTATATTACATTATTGAGAATATTGTTTTTCTTTAACCATCGTATAATTCTAGTAAGCATTGCTTTTTCAAATACTTTTGACATTGGAGGTAGCAAAGATATAGGACGATAGTTTTCCATATCATTTTCATTTCCTTTTTTATGTATAGGTATTACCCGAGCAATTTTTAATATACTGGGGAAGGTACCGTCAATAAAAGAATTATTTATTAATTCGGTTAGAGGGCTAACTACAATGTCAGAAATATTTTTAAACATCGCCGTACTTATATTATCAAAGCCAACTGAATTAGAATTTTTCAGACTATGTAATATATTGAAAACTTCAGTTTCAGTGACAGGTTCAAGATACATTGTATCAGTGATGGCATGTCTGTTGTATACTGAAGTATTTTCAATTTTATTTGATAATTTTCGAGAATTAAGTAGTAGTTTTGGAGCACTAACAAAATATTCGTTAAAATTATTTACTATTTCGTGTAAGTTATTTGTCGTATTGTTATCAATTGTTATTTCCCATTGGTTAATTTTTTTCTCTGGTTTAATATTGTTATTAATTAATTGCCACGCGCATTTACTTTTGTTTGATGCAGAGAACAACTTACTCGAATGGTAATTACTTTTAGTATCGTAAATATGTTTCCGATATTGTTTTTTTTGGTATTTATATTGATCATATAAAAGATGATTATTTGTATTACGAGCTATAGCACATAAAATTTTAAGATCGTAGCTCATTTGTTTAATTTCATTAGTGATCCAACCCTTTGATTTTACATTATTTTTTAAGTACAACATGGTTTTTGTGAAGGAAAATCTACTACTACTGCACTAGCAGATATATTGCAATATTTATATTCACATATAGATAAAAGAAATGATGTGTTTGCAGTATTTCTAGATTTCAGCAAGGCTTTTGATTGCATAAATCATAATCTGCTGTATCAAAAATTAGAATTGTATGGTATTAGAGGAAATGTATTGCAATGGATTCAATCATATTTAAATAATCGTACTCAGTTTGTTGAAATACATAACATAAAATCAAATAATTTATCAACAGATTGTGGCGTGCCACAAGGATCCATCCTTGGGCCCCTACTTTTCATATTATATGTTAACGAGCTACCTAATATTGTGAAACATGGAAATCTCGTAATGTACGCAGATGATAGTACACTGTGCACAGCTGAACAATCTTTTGATGTACTAGTTAAAAACACAAACATATCACTACAAGAATTAACAATATGGTGTAATGATAACGAATTAATCTGCAATCCAAAAAAATCTTTCTTAATACATTTTCAAGTGTCACAAACAATAAACAAAAGTCCATTAATAAAATGGACTGGTAAATCAATTAATAATATAAATGCCCATAAAATATTAGGTGTACACATAGACTATCAACTAAATTTTAAAATCCATATTGAGCATCTATGTAACAAATTATCAAGTTTATGTTTTGCGATAAAAAGACTTAGACAAATAGTTGATGCAAATACGCTGCGAATATTTTATTTTGCACAGATAAACTCAGTATTAAGTTATTCGATTATCTGCTGGGGTAACTGCCCGACAGCTAGTAGAGTTTTCATAATGCAAAAAAGGATTGTTCGCTGTATGATGAATGTAAGACCAACTACATCATGTAAACCATATTTTAGTATGTTAAAAATATTGCCTATACCATGTTTGTATATATATAACATTTTAATATTTGTTTATAAAAACTGGAATAAATATACAAAACACAGTGACAATCATGCCTACAGCACAAGACAAAACAATAACCTACAAATACCAATACATAAATTAACATTGTACAAAAGGAATCCACAATACACTGGTGTTATTCTTTTTAATGTTCTTCCTATAGATATTAAAAATTCCAAATGTCTTACATCCTTCAAGTCAAAACTGTTAAAGTTACTGTTGACACATGTATTCTATTCTATTGATGAATACCTGCAGTTCAACGAGAACTTAAGCGACTTATAATATTAAATTCCAATACTGTCCGCAATCTATATAGTGTAATGCTTTGTATATTTGCTTTCTATGTCTATATAGTGTAATGTTTGTATATTTGACTTTTTTCTATGTCATTTGTTTGATTTAATGAAAATAAAATTATTATTATTATTATTATTATTATTATTATTATAACTTTTTTATAAAAGTTTTACTTCAATAAAACGAAAAGTATATCACGTATCACACGAGTAGATATAATAATATCTTAAGTGATAACACACACTCAGTAGCTGGTTTTAGTGTAACGTAAGTTGAGCCCGACCAATCTCCGGGACCCTTTTCCGTTCGCGACTTCCAATGCAATTAATGTACGAAGACGTCTAATCAGAAACGACGACGGCACGACGGCGGTAGCATAAATTCTCCGACGTCGAACGTGGAACACCAATTTGATAATGATATAATGCTCAGACTTGTCAATAATCATATTTATTTCCCGGTTAGATATTTTCATCGCTTCTTTTCTACAGTGTAACTTATATTAATCTTGTAATGAAAAGCATATTTGCTTTATACAATCACTTTAAATTCAGTGTTTCGCGGTTAGAATGAACAATTTATAAATAATTTAGCTACACTGATATTTATTTATTTAACGTAATAAATCTACGATTTCTGGAGGGTTAATATGTCAAAACTAAGTTATATATTTTTAACGAAATATTTCTATTAACAGTATAATTTATATCCAAGCCTTGGTGAAAACAAATAAATCTAAAAAATTATCCGACAAAAAATAATCAAAATAACAATCTATTATAAACACAAAACCGAGTTGAAAAGAGAAGTAGCTTGTTAAAATCTCATTTTTCCACACGCAAAAAATATATCTCATAGATGTCGGACCACCATGCGTATTTACTCGCGTAATAATCTCATTTCGTCTACCACTTTCCATTATAAACATCCTGGCTAGGTATATGTGTGTGTGTCTGTGTATGTGTTTGTGTGTTTTCGACCAACCGGTAATAAATCGAATCGGCACGCAACACGCTCAAGTACGTAACATCGTAAATTCCATCCCAAAACGCAAAATTATTAATGGCAAAAATTCGTATTATTTATTTCCTCATTAAGTTTCCAGTCTATCGAAAGATGAGGTCGGGGCTAGATTATGAAATGGTTCGAACTTATTGATGGGGGCTTTTCCAATCGCAGTAATCTGATACGAACGAGTTGCTAAGAATTATTGCCCAAGAAGGCAATTTTTTAGATAAAGTAAAATTTTAGTTTTCAATAAAATATTAATAATTATTGAAAAGCAAATGCTTTCATGAAATCTGGGTATATTTCTTATTAATGTTTATTATATTTCTGAATATGTATAATATTATATTACATACTATAAAAAAAAAATGATAATTTTACATATTGTATGAATGTATTTTTTATATAAAATTTACACTGTAAATTTACATTAATAATTATAGCAGTTTTACTATATTTTCAATTTTAATTTTTATAGATTCTTGTAAATTCATTAAAAAATTATAAAATTACAATAAAAAATATAGTAAAATTATTACGATTATTATGTAAATTTACAATGTAAGGCACCATTCGATAAAATAGGTCATATGAACTGTGTTAGAAAAGTATCAGAAAAATATACAATTTTCTTTCGCAACTGAACGAAAACCTTACAGTTAGAAAAAAAAAAAACCCGCTCAACAAACTTGCGAAAGTGGTATGAGCAAACAGTCCATTATTCAAGCGTCGTAGACAAATGACGTCATTCGCGTTATTTGGCGCTGGCGTCGCAGAAGCGCGTCTATTTCCGTGTGACAAACCCACCCACACTCCGGCCACCTTCAACGCGTTCTTCGACATCACGACATTGTGTCTCTGACAAGACGGTCCTCTCGGCATCTCGTTGGCAAAACGTGATTTCGCATTATAAAGATGGTAACAACCGCATTAAATTTATTAGCAGCAAATCTTAATTAACGTAATTTCTTCGGAAACTACGTGAGCCGAATACGGTGTGTGTGTATTTTGTTGCCGTTCCCGTCTGAACGTGTTGGGGATTGACGCCTTGCGCGTCTGATTAGACCACCACCCGCAGGACAAATAAATGAATTGTAGGCCGTGAAGCTTATGAATAAAAATACAATTATTTACGTACGTTGCCGAGATACAAAGCTTTTTTCTCAAATGAAATTGGTTTATTTAAATTTTGGGTAATTATACTTTTAGAACAATTGCTACCGGTTCATTCTTAATTCGGATCATTTTTAAAATTTAACTAAGCGATACTAATGTTCGCCACGTTTATTGAAAAGGATTATCTTCAGTTGAAAAATTGCTAGTCGTATTTGATAGGTTTACATCATATTCAACTATTGTCACAGTATTATATTTAACTATTTTCTTAATAACATCTTAACTGAAGCAAAATAATGTCAATGTCATGTAATGTGCATTGTTATCTTATTTCACAAAAAATACAAATTCCAAAAACAAAAACTAGTATATCGCGTTAAATCTGTTTAAGGCCCCCCCCGCCCCCCTTTAAACTACGAGCTGTGAAATTGAAGCTTTAACCCCACACTACCGCCTTTTCAAAGCAGAGTAGCAATATTGCTGACGTTGTCTGAAATGCGTGTACTCCGGGGGTTGGCTCCGGGCCGGATCTCTAGCTACGCCAAAACTCCGGTCGCCTGTTAAAATATTCAAGTTGATGTTGTCCTCGGTGCAATTTCGCGCTTCATCCGCCAGGTGGCTCGGGTCATCATGTCGCCCTCGTTTTAAGGCCCTATCCTTTTTCTTTCCACGGAGATGTTTCACTATTATTCCTGATCGAGCTATTTGATAAAGATTGTGCTGAGATCAGTGGTAGCCAATATACATTTTTTTTTTAATATATTGAAAATAATTTGCAGGGGTAAAAATTATACATTACTATTGTTTGTTCATCCTTATAAAACTCATTGTATTGTATTATGTTTGAAAAAAATTTGAACTTAAAATATTTTGTAAACACATAATATTTAAAAAAAATTCGCATAACTCTAAGTTCTTTTGAATGAGTTTGTCAGTTTATGTTCTGTGGACACACTTTAATATAATGGAAAATTGTAATCTGAGCGCAACACAAAAAACATATACTATTTTTTCTTTCAAGTGTTCTGAACTAACATTTATTGATATGAAATGAATGTTTTACAGTTTTTGTTAATTTTACAATTTTACAATTTTACCAAAAATTGACATCTGGATTAAAAATTTATAGTTTTTATCAAAAATTGATATATTTTGACAAAAACAGTTTTATTTTTTATTTTACAATATTACTAGAGAAATAATATCTAACTTTCATAAAAATTGTCAATTTTTGTTAAAAATTATAAAATTAAAATCAAAAACTGACAGTTTTTATAAAGGTATAACATTATTTTACTAGTAGCATAATCCTCTTTGTTCTATATTTGTGGTTCTGAAGTATAATATGAATATTTTAAAACGCTTGGAAAATAATAATAAATCATTGTATGTATTTTAAATACATACGTATACATTCACGCTATATGTATCCAAAAGAGTGTGGCATAAACACCTATCCTAATCAGATAAGCAACTTTCGCTTTAACCACATTAATAGTACCTTTCATACATGCACTTTTTTATTGTTACCACTTGGAAACATTTATTAAACGTTTATTAAACACTCGTAAAAAAATAGTTTCTGATCATAAAACAAATTCTTCTTGCCATTAATTTTTATCATTAATTCCACCCTATATTCTAGCCGTACGTATTCCATACACCAGTTCATTCGCAAGTATAGCGAGAGACACTTCTCCAGCATCTATCGTCTAAGCTAAACCGTCTTTCTCCAGCGCAGTACGCACTTTCAGTTTCCACTTATCCCCATCTCCACCAGTACTCCAGTTAGCTGTCATCTCCGAGGCAGCTGCCGTATGACATCTGGTTTCTTCCCTCAAGACAACCCTCATTTTCCACCCGTTTTACTTTTGCAAGACGATCGTTTTCGTTAACAGGTCCGTATTATGTTACAATGTCTAGCCCAGCCCCGTTCACGGGGGCGATCTGATTAGCAACTACTATTTATGGAAAAGTGCTAACGTTAGTTGGTTAAGGAGTATGGAAAGAAGACGCTCTTTGATTAAACTATGACGGGAGGCCAATTATTATGTTAAAGAGATCGTTAGGTTTTAGATCCGTCTACGGTGGGCTGCTATTCAATGGAATGAATACAGAGACGATACAATTTGCATGAGAAGGCCGTAATAAAAGCAAACAACCTATTGTTGATTGTTTAATGCTTCGCTTAAATTTGTATTATTCACACTAAGAATGTGAAGTGATTGTTCGAAATTCTTCCAAAAACTTGTCCTATTTTTATTCAAGTTTTACAATATAAAATAATAAATTATAGATTGGCCAAAGCTATAAAAGCCAGTGAAATACAATATATTTTTAATTTATTAATCAAGTAACGTTTTAATTAAATATTTTGAATAATATTTGCTTAAAAATAATTTAATATTCAATATAGAATTACATAATAGTATAAAATTTTAAATTATATATTAAACATTGGCAAAATATAAATAAATATAATTATGGTAATTAATAATTAAAATTAGAGTGATTAAAATATGTTTTGTTAGTTATTTAGAAAATATTCGTTGACATGATATTGGCAAATAGTATAATATTTATTATTGTTGTTATTAAAATTTATTTGTATATTTGTGTATATGTAAATAATGTTTTCAGTTATCTGTACATATACAATATTTGAATTTACATTTAATTTTGCTGTTAATTCATTGGATTAAAATCGATCTTTGTAACTTTTATTAAACAATAGATTAAAATAAAACGGCTTTAGATTCTAGTTCTGTATTAATATTAATAAATAATCGAAGTTTCGATTAAAGAAAGCTGAATGATGTTATCTTTTTCTTATAAATTTCTAGTTACTTATTTTGTTATGTTATTTATTGTAAATATCATTTGTTTTTTTTTTCTGAGAAAGATGTACGTTGAGTTCATCAAAAAGTCGATTATAAATAAATATGAATACAGAACTAAACAATAGATATTCATTAAATTATAAAATATATAGTTATTTTAAAATCGATTTCGACTAATACCGGTTTTAAAACAATGTAACTTTCATAAGTGTAGGACTAAACAAATTAACTAAAACACCGAAAAACCAAGCTTACGAGCCATTGATTTTTAAAACCAAAATTTGCTATCAACTTTTTTCTAATTCAAAAACATTAAAAATAATGACATTCTGTTATCTTCGACTGACAAAAATTTACGGACTACCCACGTACTACCTAAAGAAAAAAAGAAAGAAAAAGAAAAAGTACTTTAGTTTAGAGGGCCCTTGATATTTGACATTATCAAGATATGCAAATTTCCGGCCGACACAATTTCCGTCGAATCCGGTTCTGAGTTCCGGGCAACCTTCTTACATCCATTGGCAATGTCTACGCCCACATCTGAGCATTAGACGGGATGCAACCGTGCGATATCTGACCACCTGAGACTTATAAATGAGACTCCGGTAACCCCCACCCCCCGGAAAAAAACACTTCAGATCCGGCGAGAGAAAAACCTCTAGCGCACTCCCGAAGAAAAAAAAAAGCGAAAAACTTATTGCGATCTGATAGCACAACATCTAGTGTCGTTCCGAAATGTAATTTATCTGTGATCAGTTGCTCATTGTATCAGAGATGTTTCGTTTTCGATTTTATTTTTCTTTCTTTCTTTTCAGTTACGGTAGCGACCTCTTTCGTATTGTGTTGCACGAGAAACAAATGAAAGATGGCCCTCATTTGGAGGTAAGATAGCAAAGGTGCGACAAAGGTTATTTTTAGGTTAGAAATTTAAGACGGTTTTTAGTTTCTGTCAATACTTTGCTTTTGTTTGTTCGAACCTTTTACGAAAGCTCTTATCTGTCACTGTCAAAGAAACATGATACAGAAAGTAATTATTAGTTACTGAAATATATTAATTAAATTAAATTGTAAATGTGAGAACAGAATAGAAGAGAATGGAACTTTATTTAGCTTTTGGCTAATTAATAAAATTTTTAATACATATTTACAAAATTATAAAAATTATCGGAAATTTACAAATGTAGCATAATATTTACAATATTCTAATCTAGAATATTTATAATACTAGAATTTTAGAATAAAATTCTTTTTAACTATTTTATAAAAACGACTTTTTAACGAAACTAAAAGCTCGTCTTTATCAGGTCAAAATTTATCAATAACATTAAAGTAAATATCATTACATTAGTAACAAGTTACTAGGTAACTAAATCATAAGAATAATAGATTTTTAATAAATGGAAGTCAAATTTTATTTAACTCAGTGCCTTCACAGTGATTCATGTTATCCTTTTCTTTATTCAAATAATGTTGTTTTATTTTTACTTTAAAATTATATAGTGAAGAACATGTTTTTATAAATTCTGGTAGTTGATTATAATCTTGTAATGAACAAACAATTAACATTAAATACAAATATATTATTAAAATTTTAGTATATAAAATAAACAAATTTTTTATTTATTACCGTCTACGTTAAACCAATGTGTACTTTTTAAACATCAAAAAAACAGATGTAGATCTTCTTTAATAGAACATTAAAAAAAAAAATATATTTTAACAGTAAATAAAATTTATATCTGGAAACCTTCTTAGTCAGGTGCGATTTTCAACTGTGTATTTAACATTTAAATTTGTATTTGTATGTAAATGAAGCGACTATATTAAGAGATATCAGTTACATAAAATAATGACTGCCTCTGAACCGAAATATACCTATACTTTAGCTTATTTCCATTTAAATTCTTAAGTTTGTTACTCGTGTAAAGAATAAGAGAAGATATAGTCCCGTTAAGCGGATCGTGAAATTGTGAAATCGTTCAAAAAGATCTTCTCTTCCGTTCGTTATATTAGGGAAAATCAAGGTGGTAGCAGGGAAAATTGTGAGAAATACATGGTTTTTGCCTCCTCGTTGGGATATATTCTTCTACTTGAGTTTCATATTTGCTGCTATGGATACAAATCTGCATTTTTTACACAAGCTAATAATATTTAATCAGATATAAATTGATCTTGAAGTAATCTTGTTTTAATTAATTTTTTTTTGCTTTTAGTTTTAATGTAAACAAAACAAGCAATATAAATGCAAAATCGTCTTAACTTTTTCAATATATTAAATAGGTTTAAATGTAATTAAGAAAATATATTTCTAATTAGTTAAATTTTTATAATCTGTAAAAAAAAAAAACATTTTTTATTGCAAATTTTTTAATGAACTAATCACGCGTTTCAAAAACAAAATATTTAGTACGACAGCCCTAGGAGAACCTTGACCGCAAATACGAACTATTCGAAACTGCAAGTTGTAAACTACTGAAATTTAAAATAAAAATAGTTAATCAAACTACTGTGTCCGATTTTGTTTACAATACTTGACCTTGTAGCATTTTTTTTTTAAATTTTACGATAAACAGAAACGCCAGCTAGCGGATTTGAACCATCAAAACTAGTACATATTATATTCGGTAGTACCTAGCGATTAAGTTAATAATGTTTTATGCCAAAACGTCATAAAATGAACATCTACTTAAAGTGATATAGGTATAATTTTTAGTCTCACTAATACACAAAACTAAAGTCTCATTCGGAATTTAGTTTTAGTTTTACGTACAAGCATAAGAATTTGTAGTAAATTGTTTTCATTTTAGAATAAAATATTTACGAAGTTATTTTATTGTATATTTTTATTAAACAATTTTTTAAAAAAAATTCTGTGTTAAATAGTCTGTGATCCCAATTCACAGGTGGATTCCCTTTACGTATTCTAACTCCCATGTCAATAAACTGACAATACTTGCGCGCGTTAGTGTTCTGTTTCAATTTCCAATAGCCCCGCGCGCTCACTCGCTATAGAAAACGTATTCCATTCACACAGCCCGAATCGAAATAAGCCAAGTTCGATTTCAAACATTGATTAAATTGTGATTTATGTACGGACAATTCATGGCGCTTACGAGCCGTTTTCTATTAGCGCGACGTTCATTTATTTTTGACCGAATTTATTTTCACACGACCGAGAGCCGCTAAGTGTTGATTGCCAAGTGGTTTGTTAAGAAAGGCTAACGAGTGGCGCAGTGGTGAATTTAGTGACAAATGATTTATGATCGGGTTGAAGAAATATGTAAGCACTTAGATATCAAAGAAATACCATTTAGTTTTTTTTCTTGAGGGAAATGTTGTGAAGTTAGTATTAAAACTTTAATGTATGCGGATGTAACGATTGGCAATTTGGCATGCAGCCTACGCCTTCATAAATTTATTTGGCGCAAACATTTAAATTTATAGTAATAAATATATTTTAGAATAAGCCAACTATTACGTACATGTTTTTCTTAGAAAATTTTATACTTTTTAAAATTAAATTTTTGTATATGGACGTAAAAATCATTCTAAATTTTTTCAAACAACTACAAATAAAGTACGTTAACCTGATTTTTTTTATAATTATTTATTTTGATTTTAGAGTACTTTAAATTTTTAGACAAGCACCAAAAAGTCCCGTAATAATAATTTTTTAAAAACAAATAATAAAAATTGTTTTTATATGTCAACTTTTGGTGGAGTCGATGAGTTGAAGAATTTGGCGGAGTCGCAGTTTTTTTTTTGCGACTCCGACTTTTTCGTTAAAGCGAAAAATTAACAAATATAAAACCACGTGATATGTTTTCTCTTTTTTAATAATAAAAATAACACCACGATGTTATTACTAACAATTTGCATTATCTAATAATCGATAAATATGAGAGCACTGTCTTACTGCTGGAAAAGACAGTCATTGACAGTCATTCATTCGCTAATAACCAAAAATGCAAATAAACAAAAAGTCAAACAAACAAACAAAACAAAAAAAAAATAATATTAAATATTTTTAATATAATATTACTGAAAACTATGTGAAAATAAGATACAACTACATTGTATCTTTTTGATAAATAAATTTATCACATTACATTTCCAACATTTAAAATAATTAATAACATTATTTTTATGAATATTTTATATTAGTTTAATATATAACATTATAAGCACGGAATGTAGTTTCTGTAGTTAATTTAATATGATAAAACATAAAAATCATTATCGAACTAAAATTTGGAGTCGGATAAAAAATTCTAACTTTTCCATCTTCTCTTAAATCATAAAATCGAAGTTTAATTTAAAAATAACTATAACCATCCAATCTGCAAACCTTCTGAGAACACTGTACCAAATATTTATCATCTTTATATTTATTTTCAATAAATAAACCATAACAATATTTGTTTTCTTTTATCAGTAAATATAATCAAAATTTCATCTTGAATAAAAATCATCTATCATTCGTAAAATTATAATAAAAATTTATCCCAAAAAAAAAAAGAGAAACAAAAACATTAATATAACCAGAATATTTCGTAACCCAAACATTTTCTTTCAATATCTCCGCGTTTACAATACATACGAAACCAATTTTCAATACATACTGACTCTTCATTTTGCGATCGGCTATACGAAACCAAAATGAGATAACGGGCCCAAACACCGTTGAACTCATCGTTCGATCCAGTGAAAAATGAATTTTCGAATTGACACGAGATGGTGTGCTGGGCTACAGTAACGAATAATTCGCCAATTTATTTCCGGGTGCACGATAAGAAGGGGTAGATTTTAGCAGCCCTCGGTGCGAAGCGAAATTGTTTCGTCAGGTGAAGAGATAAACGGAGAGAAACAGTTGAAACAATTAAAGGCGATATCCATTTTGTATCCTTTTATCTTTGGTGGAAAAGCTAATAATCGTTAAGTTTAAGTGTTAATTGATTCATTGAAGGAATTCGCCGAGTATTTGATATCAAAGAGTATTGGTTTCACACACACAAAGCTTTTGATAGTAGATAGTCTTATTTGGGAAGATTTAAAAGGTTAACCTATCGTACTATCGTTAGTAAGATTAATTTTGTATTAATAATGTATTGTTTTTTGTAATTTTTGTTTATATGAAAATTGTTTCGTTCTTTATATGGACTAATAGTATTCTATAATCTCTGTAATGCTGTAGAATATTTTGCCTATTTTTAATAGACAGAAAATGTCATGTTTAAAAAAGACAAAAGATTCTATAGTACTATAGAGCTTATAGAGTAGTACAGAATATTAACAATAATACAGACAAGAGAAACAAAAAATATCAAATGAAATACTATAAGTATGTAATAATATTAAATTAATGTAAAAAAATATTAGGCTTAATTTAATTTATTTAATTTATTTACCAGCCCAGAAAATTCTATAAATTCAGCGGGTAGAAACTATGAAAGTGTGAAAATTATTATTAAATTGCTTCGTATTTTTAACTCAAAATTTGTATACACACCTAATCTAAAAATATGTTTTTAGAACTTATTTTATTAGCAACAAAAAAGTGGATAAAATCATCAACTAACGCTTAAGTTGTAAAACCACTTTTTAAAATAAAAAAACTTTAGATTTTTAGTTCTGTTTAATTTCTAATAAAAATTCGACGTTTAGCTTCATATTTAATTAAAAATTAAGCAACACTACAACCTAGATTTTTTTATTCTAATATAATGAATCCCGAAACATTTTTTTACTATACCATTTTTTTAAGGTACCATATTACTAAATCAAATAAATACAAAAAATAAATTCTTTCCTACCTGCAACCTGAAGCGTAGCATTCCTGCTTCTCGCCTTGCCCAGCACATTGCTCGCCTCACACCAATACACACCCCCGTCAGTTTCGCGTCTTCCGTGCGCGACACGGAGAAAGAATAGCGAACCGGCCGGCAATAGAACACGATGACTGCGCGAATCCTGCGGTGCCAAGCGCACTAACTGCCCGTCCTTCCACCAGGTGATGGTCGGTTCGGGATCGCCGCTCGCCTTACAGTTGAGCGTGGCCGGCTCATGTCGCGGCACAATTGTGTCGACCGGGTGTTCGGTTATACGCGGCGGCTGATGATGAGGCGGATGGTGGTGATTTGATGGATGGTAAGCTGAAAACAGAAAACAAAATCAATAAGAAATTAAAAAAATTAACAAACTTGTTAGTTTCACATAGTTTTAACAGTCTGTTCAATCTTTGGTTGCATATATCGTAGAACACCGGAAGGTTTATGTTGGACAGACAAGTAGAACTGTTTCTACTAAATTGATAGAACACAAAAGGTCAATACGTCTAAACCATTCAAATAAATCTGCTATTGTTCAACATGTGTTAGAGTATCTTCATGATGTGAAATTCAAAGATACAGTAATGATTGCAAGACCAATCAATATTAATAGCGGATTCATAAGTAAAGCTATAGAAATTTATAAAGAAAAATCAGTGTAAAAGCACTGATTTAAATAAAATTTGGCTTCTATTAACTAAAAATTTTATAATCTACAATAGTTAGTTATTTGTTACCTAGTAAGTTGTTTCTATGTTCTGTTATTTACTGTAAATGCCATTTGTATCAGTTGAGTTCGTCGAAACGTCGGTTATTAATAAATATTAATACAGAACTTAGACCAGTGATGGCGAACCTATGACACGCGTGTCAGTGCTGACACGCGAGCTCATTTTTGGTGACACACATCTTCAAAGATAAATTTCATAATTCAAATATTTGTCTCTCATAACAGCCAGAGTTGGTTATTAATAATAATATTATTACTTACGTTAATAATATTTAATAATTTAATTCTGAAACCAGACATGCCACAAAAATTATGTTTCGATTTTTGAAAATTTTGACACACCGAGCTCACAAGGTTCGCCATCACTGACTTAAACCTAATGCTGTTTTATTTTAAATATAATAATGCCTATTTCTTTTGAAAACCCTATAATAATGGCACTAGAAATTTAGAATGGATGATTTACCTGGTATTAAAGCTCCTGCATTAAGTATCATTAGCGGGCAGCATAAATCCAGGCGTTAGCTTTTAAACATGTTATTACTCAAAGTCGCGCCATCTTATTCGGAGCAAGCTTAAACCGTATAATTGATTATCCCCTTACGGGCAACAATAGCTTCGATGCAGCCATTTCGCGACTCGTCGAGTACTTCCAACAACTAAACTTACATACTAAACCCCCTGTCTCACTCTCTGTCTCTCTCCCTCTACCCCTCTCACCTTCCCATCTTTACCAACCAATAGTTCCCATGCACAGAGGGCACTTGATTTGATATTCATGGAGCAAGTTGTCCTAAAGAGCAAACACAAACACTCGACAGAACTATTAATTTCGAACTTTGGGAAGATGACTTTATATGGCGCGCGCGCCTCGTTTTCAGCACTGATAGGGCACGTAGCACGGGCGAAACAAGCGAGCATCGACTGTTTACCTCTGATCTGCCGCCATTTTGCACCGTGTCAACATTTAATGCACAGGATGTTCGCAGACTATTCCTTTGGATAGCGAAGCTATTGTGTTTATAGATCCGCACGACTTACCCGAATAGGGATGAGAACAAGACGAATTCGCGCGTGTCTGCTGTTATTTCACTATTAGAAAATGAAGATGTTTATTGCCGTTTAGGTTTCAAGTGACATCTTAAATTATACGATAATTTATAAAGTCAAAGATCGTAATATTCGGTTGTGTAAATTCTGTTTGTTGTTTCAGAAAATATACCAGAATGATAATGAAGATGCATTATTAAGAAAAGCCCTCTCCCGTCTTCAATAGACCTGTTATGAATGTGCTTAGTAATATAAATTATGTGCTACAAAATTTAATTCAGTTTGCTTACTTGAGTAATTAGAAAAATATACAGAAGTTTATATAATATTTTCGTTATCGTAATAGAATGTAAAATTATTATTATTTCAAATTTTAAAACTAGAGAAATAAATAATATCTGGAATTTCAAAATTAATCAAGTTAACATAGTAAAAAATCTTTCAAAACTCATTATATTAAAATAAAACTAATTCTGTATTAATATTTATTTTTTTAGTTGGAAAATAATCCGATTAAATTTAATGTATAAGCTACTACTACGTATATATTTAAAAATATATTAAAAAACAAATTTTCATATTATGAACAATATTTATTTATATTTTAGTATTATAAAAATATTATCATTGTGTAAGGAGTATAATAAATTACAAAAGCCCTTTGGAATGTAATGTTCTTTTTGTGCTCTATATAGTTGACATATCAATAAATCATACATCAAAACTTCTTCAGAACATAAAGAAAAACTTAGCCAACATTTCAGGAAGCTCTTCTATACAGACATCCTATAAAATACAAAAATAACTTCCGTTCACATCTAATAATTTTTTTATTTGTTATTAATTTGAAGCTTTCACATAACTTATCCATATCTAGTTACTTTTTATATGACTCCGGATCACTTACGAAAATAAAGAGAACGTAAAAACTGGAAAGAATTCCAGCAAATTACGTCCAATTATGGACAGAAAAATACGAAAACAGAAGCTAATCCAAGATGACAAGAATAAAACTAAAATGTTCCCATTAATCGGGATAACTTGATTCCGGTTGGCAGTTGTTTTTTTTCGACGTCGTAGTCAGCAGCGCCATCTTTCGGCGCCGTCATGGCCGGTGCTTATGCGAAAAGTTTGTTTTATAGCCGGAGACCGTTTCGTGAAACATAATGATGTCCGAGATGAGTGCAATTAAATCTTACGATATTATCAAGGTCGTTCTGACGTCGCAAGCCGGTTTTATTGCATTTTCCGGGACGGAAAAGGCGAAAACTTTTCAAAATGGGTGTTATTTTGTAAAACGGCCGCTTCCGGAATTCAACTGTTTTTTAACCTAACTTTTTTTTCAAACCTAACCTGTTGTCCGGAAAAAGTTCAGAAACGGGAATGAGTTTGTTAGGAAATGATTCCAGTTTTGCAGTGATGAAAATTCGTTAGGGTTTTGTTTCATTCCGTTTCCAAGTTTAATTGAATGAAAACTTTTTAACACGTTTGCTTTTTATAACAATCGTTGAATTTGCTTTCTTATATAAACAGTTTTTATTTTTCTCGTTTCTATTGTTAAACTTTAAATGAAGTTAAACAATACGTATCTTTTTTTCATGCTGTCGTTTATAGCAGTATAAATGCAAAATGTCAATAAAATCGTAAATGATTTTAAATTAATACTGTTAGTATATATTATAAATTTTGTATTACCATAACAGAAATTTTATTATTGTAATCAATCAATCAATATTGAAATATTTAAAACGAAATTAAATTTAAGTGTACAAACTGATTTTAATTTAATTTATTTTACAAATAAAAACTATAATTACTAGTAAAGATAAAATTTATAAAATAGTAAAAAATCTTTCAGAGCTCATATTAAAATAAAAAGATATTAAATTTTGTAAATTATTATTTTATGTAAATAATAACAAATGACAACTTCCACGCAGAGTTATATTAAGAAATTCAACCTTTAAAATACTCCTAGAAAAATAACCTAATTTATGATTTGACTTTTTAATTGTATGCACTTGCAAAATGTAAGTTTAATTACCGTATCTTAGTTATACATTTAAAATACAGTAAACATGTTATCCTTGAGAAAGGATGCGTTGCAAACATCTGTATCGTTGTCTGTGTTCTATGTAAACTATCTCACTGGATTAGTGCCAAAATAAATAACACTTGTCGACAAAGTAATTTTCTCTTGAATCTTTAAGTGCCTTGTATTATTAGTTGAAATATTTATACTTGCCTTTAAACAAATTTATGGAAAAATACGTTATGTTTTCTAAATAAATATTTAGCAAAATAAATAACAAAATTCTCTGAATTTAAAGTGAAAAATTAATTAGAAGTAAATATTTCTTTATTTGCTTACTTGTGTTAAAAGTTAAATTATTTATGTACTGTTTATTTTATTTTTAATTTCAGAAACTTTATATTTTTTACGGTATCTAATTTACATATCTTTTATAAACGGAAATTTTTGTGTAATAACGCAAAATATTGCATAAAAGTTGAAAATATTGAGAACTAGCTAATGTTTTTATTTTTAACCTAAAGCTTTTTATTTTAATATAAATTTTGAAATATTTTTTGCTATGTTAATTTCTTATATTTTAATTTTCGTAATTCATTTTGTTTGTAATATTTTGCTCCTCAAAGAACCATATACTCATAGAAATGATTTATCATTAAATAACAATAAAATATAGTATGTTTTCAATATTCGGGAAGATTTAAATTCTTTAATAGTTGTTTTATTGCTTAAAATGTAAATTAAACAAAATAAAATATTTTTTTATAAAGCTGGCAATACTGAGCAAAAATAAAATTACGTAATCATGGGAACTAAATTTTTTTTGTGAACTGCAATAAAATTATAATGAAATATGCAGTTTCTGACAAATTTGACAATGCACATTGTATTTATTGTACTTCTTCACACATTTTTAATAATAAAATTGAAATTCAAGTGAATGTAATTGTCAATTAACTTCACTAAATATAATAGTTCATCAATATGACCGCCGAAGATATTAGATTAAAATAATAAACTTGACGTTGTAGTTGTGTTTGGTGCTGCCAGCAGTGACGTATATAGTACCTAACTGCTGTATAATAATGTCATTACTGTACTAGTAGCACAATGATCTCTTAATATGGTAATGTAATATTAATATTATGATACGTTTAAAGTAACATATTAATATTAAGTTGAAGTACTTTTTATTTTGTCTAGAGTTTAAGGAAACTATTCTATTACAATTCTTTCTCCCGTTTTCAAATTGAAATATGCATATTCAAAACAATTTCAACCGGTTAGACAATCAGCAAAACAAACATGATTATTTTCCATATCTTGTGCAATCTCAAAGATGACATAAATATTTCGTTACAAAGAAGCACGTAGGAACAATATTGTTATCCATATCAAGCAGCCACTACACCAACGAAAAAAAAAAAAAAAACAAAACAAAAACTAAACACCCTACAGCATTTATTCATTCTGACAAACAACTCCAGACAAAACGCTATACATACATGCGAAGAAAATCCTTGAAACGTTGCAGAAAACATATTCGATATTCATTTGTTTTATTTGCAAGACGCAGATATCTTGATTAAGTTTAGTTTTGTATGCCATTACGTACATTTTGGTTTCGAGTTCGTTAATGTTTGAGCGATGCCGCAATAGTGACATTAAGATTGGTATCGCATCCGAGGAAAAATATAGTCTGATGTTTTTAGTGTCGGTTTTTCTTGGGAGATGTCTTGAGAATTGCCGATTGTAAACAGATAAAAATGTTTGTTGATGGAATTCTATTATTTTGTTTGTTCTGAATCACTTTGTATGCATGGAATTTTCGCTTTTTATTTACTTTGCCAAGATTTTTATTTTGAGATTTTGTTGTTTTTAACGTTAAATTGTGGTAAACTGGCTGATAGGATAACAAATATTTTGGTTAAGTGCTGAAAATAAAAATTCAAACTTAATAGCTAGTTTTTACAATGATATGAAACGCTATTCTTCAATAATGAATATTCATTAAATGTATGAATTTCTTTATTCGTTATTTTGAAGTTTAATCATTTAGTGGTCAATGTAATTGTGTTGGGATTCAAGTATAATACATTTAAAAAAGTCTAATTAAATTAAATAACCGGATAATCGATATTTTTAAATATATTTTGCACAGAGAATTCCATCTACAAAGTATGGCAAAACGTCTGCGACGAAGATACATTGCCCACGGCATACCAGCCCAGAAAATTTTATAAATTCAATAAAAAAAAATAATTGAAGAACGAAAATCGATACTTAAATATAGTTCTCGATACTGATATATGTCTTGATTAAGATTTTAGTTCTTTTCATAATTTGTACCTAAAAATGAAAACTTAACTTCCGAAATACGTATTAAGCGTTATTAGGGATTTTAATTAAATTTTGTGGTATACAATTTTTGTTTTCAAATTTGTTATATTAAAAATATTAATAAAACAACTTTAGGATTAAATTCTGTATAATATTTATTTAAAATACGACATTTCGATATATTCCACGGATATCAACATTATGAAAAAAATTACATAAATATTAATCTTTTTTTCTAACTACTTTCTTATAAAAATGAATTTTTTCTATAACTACAGAATAATTCAATTGTTATATGTATTCTGTAATACTTATTTAAAAAATGCATAAAAAATTGTAACTACACACTACAAATCTTGTAATAGAAAATCTAAAGTTTAGTATATAAATGCTTTTGTGAATGAATTCAAACATCTTATTATAATTTCCTTCCGGCATCATATACATAATACAATTGTCATTAAACTCTTTCGCCGACAAACCATTTACGTACAAACACTAGATCTGAAAAAAGGATCTCATTATCTTCAATTATCCTGAATACCGCAGCTGAGTACGGGGAGGCGCACTTTTGATGAAAATCCTCAACGATCACAATTCGACGCTAGCGCCGAACTTCAAGTGGCGCTGGCGCTGTACTAAAGACGGTAAAATAATAGACGGCTCCCCAGCTTTAAACGACTGTGAAATTGTAGTAAATAGGAAACAGTTGAAAGTTGGCCGTGGCGTAGAGAGCGCACAACGGCCGTGTACTCGAACACAACTCCTCTTCAGTGTTCATATCCGAGGCTGGCGTCGGTCGAGGGCCCTTGGCGTCGCGACGCGACGGCCAACGTTGAAACATTGCGATGCACTAACAACCCTCCCGGCTGGTTATTGCCAGCCGAAAAGTCCCGCTGACGGAGCGGAGAGAAGTGAGGAGAAATTAGAAGCATGTCATGAATTCGAATTACTGCTAGATTGCTAAGAAGATTTTTTTGGTGGTCAATTTGAAGATATTAATATCTTAATAAAGAATTAAATATATTAAATACAATGATTATCTTCATTATATCGTATAAAAATATTTTAGTGTTTATATTTTAATAATATAATATATATTTTGTAAAAAATAAAGCTTGAATATTTTTATAATATTAAATATAATATAAAAAATTTAAGTCATCCAATTGTGATTCAATGCTAAAATTTTTTCGTTTTTTAAAAAATTTTTTCAATTAAACTAGATATTGTCAGTCGATTTCTTGTTTGTTCTATGTTACAAAATCTTACTTTCGTGAAAATAATGTTTAAAGTTTCTGAACTGAATTGTTTATAGTAAGAATATTATAATATATATATATATATATATATATATATATATATATATATATATATATATATATAAACATACGAATAAAACACAAATATTTTTTACATGATTATACAATAGAAAAAAATCTTCGGTGTTAAGGGAAATATTCGAAAATACAATAATTTTAATTTGACAAGTACTAGATTTTCTGTCAATACATCTACTAAATTACAGTTTATCCATTTCAAGACTCTAAAGAGATATGATTCATAATTCGCAGTTGTGAAGTACAGACATGTCCGTACATGTCACACGGAATAGAAAGCTTGTGACAATTATTTATTAAAATAGTAAAAATCTTTCAGAACCCATTATATTAAAATAAAAAGCCTTAGGATTAAGTTCTGCATATATTTTATTTAAATATCGACATATAATTTATTTATTAAAAAAATACATTCATTAAAAAATTGTATTAAGAAACAGACTTAAATTTAATTGTTTCTTTGTACAAAAAAATATTTTATAAAAATATATATTGTAAAACAATTGCAACAAATAAAAAAATATTTTGTATTAATTAATATAATTAATAAATGGCACAAAATAAATTTTATTATACGCTATTTTATTCAAAATAATAAATTTAATGAAGTATAGGCTAGATGCTAAATTTAATTTTAATTAATTTTATACAATAAAAGCTACATGGATGGTACAACAATAAAACATTTTAAATCAATTCTGATCGATACTGTATTAATTCATGTAATATAACAAATTGAATTAATTTATATGTATTCTAAATTAGGAATATTAATGAATTGAATATTTAGTCGGACATTTTGCTGTATAATGAATAGGATTTTGCAAAATGGAAATGTATTAATTAACTTTTTCAAAAAACCTATTTCGTAATTAATTTTTAATTTACCTTATTAACGAATAATGCTTTACAGGTAATTAATTAATTAAATTATAATATTTTTTTTATAATTATATAAAATCTATTCGTTTTATTTAATTTTATTTCATATAATTTCGATTTTCATTCTACATAAAACATATTTTTAAAATGCTATTTGTTTAATATAGCTTACTAGTTTTAAAACTTCATAAAATTAATTTAAATTTCAGATGCATTAAATTATTACAAAATAAATAACTATTAAAATTAAAACACATGTTTATATATTAAAATTCTACATGATATTCTGAATTCAATAATAATTATTTCATTGAATGATTTGAAAATTAAATAAAAGTGAATTTTTTTACATATAAACAATTAAGAATGCACTAGAAGACTTTTATCTAGATTATTTTAATCTAGATTAGATATAGATATACATTTATTTAGATATACACAGTAAAAAATCTTTCAGAACTCGGTTTTAGAATTAAGTTCTGTATTAATTTTTATTAATAATTGATGTTTTGACGTACTTTACGTACATCATCATCAGGAAAAATGATACAAATGACAAATACACTAAATAAACAGAACATGAAAACAAGTTACTAAGTAACAAAATAAGTAATTAGATTATAAAATTCATAAATTATTATTATAAAATTTTATTTAAGTCAGTGCGTTCAAACTTCTATTAATAATTTATAAATTTTATAATCTAGTTACTTATTTCGTTAGATATAGTAACTTGTTTCTATATTCTGTTTATTTACTATAAATGTCATTTGTATCATTTCTAGTATTTCGAAATGTTGATTATTAATAAAAATTAATACAGAACTAAATCCAAAAGCTGTTTTATTTTTAGGTTTAAGTTATCTAAATAAGATAAAAAAAAATAGGTTTTTCTATTTAAATGAATTATCTAGATAAATTTCAACAGATTTATTGTATCACATAGTCAGTGTAAGTACAATATACCTCATGACAATTCGCTAGCATGACACAAAAATACCATGTTCATTGTAGCAAGAAACGTAACAACACACGATATTAACCGACGTAACGTAAAGTGTCATTGGGAGAGAGCGACGCTGTGCGCTCGTTACGCCCCCCCATACCGGCAGCGGTCCCCGTCGGGACGCTCGGCGTCACAACGGCCGCATACGTCAGCCGGGAGATTGCCTCTCTCTGGTGTATGTGTTGTGTTGTGAGTTTTGTGTGCGGGAATTCGCGCTATGCCACTAAATTAAATTAATAAATGGTACTTTTAGTTATTGTTTTATTGTGTTTGTGCTCTTGGTAGCGTACGCTCTGAAGAGGACGAGACGGTATAAGGACTCCGAGATGAATATTGTTTTTTTCATTTTTTTTACTATTTTTGTCGAATGTGTTATGCAACAATGTTGAATTAGGTTGAGAGATGAAATTTAGTCGAATGAAGAATATTGAGATTTTATATTTAATTTTAATAGTTAGATCATTGTTAATGAGGTAGCCAAGCGTTTTTAAGAGTTAGGTATTACCGAATATAATACTGAATTTGATGGTTGCAAATTTCAAGATACTGTAATATTTGCAAAAGCCATTAATATTAACAGTAGATTGATAAGAGATGGTTTGGACATGTTGAGCGAATGTCTAATGAACGTTTGGTTAAAAAGATTTATTTGAATGATTTTGATGGTATACGTTTGCGTGGACGTCCGATGAGTAGTTGGAGTGGTTTGATTGAGAGAGTGGCTTGCGTGAGCGAAAGTTTCCAAGTAGTAGAAATAAAATAGCATGTATGAGAGGAATTATGAATGTGGATGAAGCGAAAGTTGCTTGTTTGGATAGGAATGTTTGGAAGCGACTGATTTCGGGTTGATGAAAAGAGTTTGTGCCACACCCTTTTGGGTACACGGCGTGATTGTATATGTATGTATGATAAGAGAAAATAGAAATTTATAAAGAAATTAATTAGCATCAAAACACTGTTTTCAATAAAATATAGCTTCCTTTAATTAAAAATTTATAAATTTCATGATCTAGTTACTTGTTTTGTTACCTAACAACTTGTTTCTATGTTTTTTATTTGTATTATTTTTCCGGATAAAGATGTACGTTGAGTACATTAAAGTAATATAGAACTACAAACTAAAGCCGTTTTATTTTAATATAATGAGTTCTAAAAGGTTTTTTACTATGTTCATTATGTTTTGTTTATTTGCTCTATATGTCATTTGTATCATTTTTCCTAATGATAAAGTACATGGAGTACGTCGAAACATAGATTATTATTAAAAATTAATACAGAATTAAATCCTAAAGCCGTTTTATTTTAATAAACTATGTAATTATTCAAACTTTTCAAATACAATAAATTTTAGTTAATTATAAACTATTTCATTTCAAAACCGTTTTTAATCATTAAATTAATATAGCCAAATCGGCTTTTAATTTAAAGCTAAAATTTGAAAATTAAATCCTATTCGAAAATATATTCCGCAAATAAACAAAAAACCGAGAAACATTCATTTCTCGTGCACAATCCGTGCAAGCATAAAGCTAGGGGCCGTCCGCCACATTCATTGATTACAACAAAACATTATCCTAGGGTCGCAGGTATCTCGCGAACGGGAGCAGCGGGTTTCTAACTGGGAAATGGTAAAGGAATTAATCCTATAGGATTAACATCGGGATTACATCGTGCTGGGCCCCCGCTGACCCTTTGCAGGATTTCGCCGCAGGAATTACCCAGACGACGATGCCAGGCCAGCGAGTGTGGCTGCACTTAGATAGCGCAACGCCTGTATAACCGGTACGGACATTGAACAAAAGTCATAAAATATACGCGAAGCTTATCTTTGCTTGACGATGGGACATTGGTATATACGATGCCTGGTAAAATGGCCAAAGCTATTGTTGTTCTAGGCCCTGCTAAGATCACTGGTTGGATTTTCAAGGTCATTGATTTCTTATGGTTTGTCCCTCGGATAAAAAAGGGAATGCACGTTTTATAATGTACAAGTTATTGAGTTCATAGCATGAGTAAAAAGAGAGGAAAAAAATGCTATTGTTTTTATAAAATTTAATTCAG